>CM037778.1:34512-52019 GCA_021229015.1 Solen grandis | reverse complement strand
CCCCCTTTTGCCATATCATTGCCGCTTTTAAACGTGACCTGCATAACCCATATCCAACTTCGCAAGTTCACATGAGTGGACAAAGATTCTTCTTCTCATGTGAAAATAAGGTCTCTCGCCCCATTGAAGCAGCAATCTTTACTTTCTCCAAAACCCTATCCCTAAGAGTTTGTTCAGGAATGTTGAATAATCTGGCTGCTTTGGCCACAACTCATGGACTTCTCTTTTAAGCTTGTTAGCAGATGACGGGATCTTGATCATACTGTCTCAGTTTCCTGGAAACCCTTTGGTTGGATTTGTTGAAAAAAACCATTTATAAAACATAAAAATCATTTTCAAAATTAAATGACACTTTCTTTACATTATATTTTTTTACTATTTGACAAGCACCTGTCAGAAGTGGATGTATAAAATTTTATAATGTTTACAGCTCATAGTTCTCTGCGCATGCGCATTGCAACCTTTCGTTTCAGTTTTGCAGACCAACTTTTCTTACAACAAAGGTCAAAAATATGCGTTTTCGTTGCTATAACAATTTTTGATGAAATAGCTATTACTTTTTATATATTTATTGTGAAATTAGTTTTTTTACCTGTTTCCATCGCATTTTGCAAAATTTTGCTCGCTTGTCAAAATCAACTTCGATCGGAAGGAATCTCGGCATGAACGAACGTTTAATGAAAGAAACACGCGATTTCTAAAACACGACTTTAAGAACCCACGACTTTACAAGACCAAGCCTCATAATACTGGAGTAGGCCTTCGATAATGATATTCCGATAAGATCTAGATATATGAATGAAACCGATGTTTTAGCTGTGGTTAATTTTCTTTTCAAGTTGATATAAACTTATAAAAGTAGCTTTTTTGAAATGTTTATAGACCTAGATGATATCTTTACTATTTTTCCGACGTCGATTTTGTTTTTTCATTTATATACAAAATTTTTTCACAGATTTAACGTAGTTCCATAGTGGTGGAGAGGTAAGATGCTTGATCTAGGGTTTGACGGAACGGTTCGATTCTGACAAGGTTCATTTTTTTTTTTAATTTGGTACTAATTGGTTATTTATCCATAAATGATATTAAAAATCTTTATGTACTCACAGCAAAACAAATGCTCTTAATGCTCTGTCATTTACAGATGTAAAACGAATCGTGAGCTTCATCACAAACTATGCCGATGAGTTTGTACTCCAACAGCCCGCTGCTCCAAGAGGCCGTGACGACACAGCACCTATATATTTACATAGCAGCACAACAAAACTGCAAGTTCACAAACTTTACAAAGGGGCAGTTGCTTGGAGGAAAAGGCCGGTTTTCAAAGAAGAGTTCCTTTTGGCCACATGGAATGCGTGTCTTCCTCACATAAAGATTGCAAAATCCAAGGGATGATGGTTTGTGCTTTTTGTGAGAAACTTAGAAAAAGTGTAGCTGACTCTGTTTCTGAAGAGGAAAAATTGGAAAATTCACGGAGGCTCAGTGAACATGTTTTAACTGCCCAGAAAGAGCGAGAGGTTTACGGGAACGGGCTCCAGAGAGTACCACAACTAGGGACATGGAACCTTGATCGCTTCAATCATACACATTCGATTTTCCCAGAATGTTGCTTTGCCTCACCATTAAAGACAAATGGGACCCCTTTATTTCGTCTCGCTGCGAAAAATTCAAATTTTTGGTGTCCGAATAGACGGCCAGTCCAAAACAGCTAAACTTTCTTGTGGATGAAAACGAAACTTTGGGAAGAGATGGAACCAATGTCATGGACCAAATGCGGGTCATATCAATGGTAGACCACGTGTTGGAGGGTATGGAGGCACGGAGAGAACCTGTTCCATTCACGCCGATAATTGCCCAGGTATTGATGGAATTTGGTTTGAAAAACGGGGATGATTCATAGTACACAATGCATTGACTTTTATATGAATCGCTGTAAAATCTTCGCACACTTAATTATTAAAGGGTATCATTTAAATTTTTTTATCTGCTGTTTAAAAAAAAAAGAGATAAGATCAAAACGAATTTATGAATATTACATATGTATTTTGTTACGAAAAACAATTGCAATTTCTACATCCTGTATTCTTTTCTTCAGGCCAAAACAAGAATCAGTATGTGATGGGCTATTTCATGTGGCGAATATTAAGCAGACGCCATGTACCATCGAATACCATATGCGATACCGGGCCCATGGCACGATGTCTGGTTGACAGGGATTTGCTAATATAAAGAAACTGTAAGGTAAACAAATATTACTTTGTATCTTCTGCTGTAAAAGAGGGGACACATAGGATCACTTTTCCATCGTGTGTCCGTCTTTTTGTCTGTCACACTCTTTCTGTCGCACTTCTTTCAGAAGATGGCAAATGTGTTTAAAGAAACACGTATGTTTGTTCTAGAACTCAAACTGAAGAATATACGAGTATACGGTCTACTTCTGATTTTCAAACAAATTATTTAAGCATTTCAAATTTGTTTTTTGAAAATACTGAAATCCATAATCGATCAGTTTAATTTTTTATTTGTTACTTAGATAAAATAATTATAATTGCAGACGGACAGACTGTGACTCCATGCAGCAACTAGAACAAGTGGTACAGAGTCGTCTTGCTACCAATGAGGCCATCCGCTACCCATCTTGGCGATGGAGGAACTGGAAAACGTTCCTGACACGTTATTTTAGGGCCATTCCCCGTGTTAGGTACTTGTTTGTATTTGTTGTGTCGTTGTTTTCACTGATATATACTATCAAAAAGAGAAATTGCACAACAATAATATCATATCCTGTTACATTTCCGGTTATCTTGATAATGATTTGGATGAAATGTAAAATTTTGAAAAATTCAGTTTTACATGTA
This sequence comes from Solen grandis, assembly GCA_021229015.1. Taxonomy (NCBI): domain Eukaryota; kingdom Metazoa; phylum Mollusca; class Bivalvia; order Adapedonta; family Solenidae; genus Solen; species Solen grandis. The sequence goes on along the minus strand of CM037778.1, from coordinate 49,161 downwards.
CAGGTAAAAAATCAAATTGAGTTACAAAATTATACATGGATTTCAGGAAGTACCAATACTACAAGTTCAGTGCTGATACTGGGATTGTAACTGTGCGGACTGCGGCGGGCCAAACCCGAGACCACATTTGACATAATGAAACGGCCATACAGAGGTCCCAATGTAATTGCCGACCAGTGTGCATGCCCTGGATTATCCCAGCAGCGCAAGCAGTACCCCTATAGACACGTTAGGGCAATACGTTTGACCGGAATTCCAGGGGCATTACGTGTCCACACCTAACCAATTAGATGATTGCGGGCTACGGATTGGAGATATAGTGACTTGAATAGTACACAATGTGTGTGTCTTATGTCTGGGGTGTTACAAAAACAGCGATTTTTCTCAGTCATTATCACCGTTATTACGCCTGTAGTAGTTGCAGCTGTAGAAATCTTTAAAAGTTGTACAAGAGTAATCATTATCACATCGCCATCATCAGTATCATCTAGATAATATTCTTTCTTACGGTTAATGAAAGACAGAAGAGTTAAATAAATACTGTCGATGAATTAATATTTTTATCTTCTCTTTAAAAACCCAACTTTAAAGATCATGTTGCTTTACCAGAAATTAGATAAAAGTTATTAGTGACGTTCAAGACGTTATGTACGACGTCATGGACGGGGTGTACATCCCAGCCTCCTTCAAAATGCGGGATCTTTTTTTAACATTGTCAGAAGTGCATCAAATAACTTTTTTTACATCAGAAAGATTAATTATCTGAAAAAGTTAAAAACCAAAAATCACAAAATTTGTCACTAATGATGGTTTTTCGCGTGGAAGGGCCCCCATATATATTCACTTTTGATACCTAAAGTAATATTGTTAAGAGGACCATATGGAAGAATGGCATTGCCAAATATGTAATACTCTAAAATATGTAATACTCTAAAAATAAAGATATTATTATTATTATTATAATTTATTATAATTATCATTGTGCAGCTTTGAGCCCCTGTGTGTATATTTTTGGTATTCAAACATGTGGAAAATGAGAGTTTCATTAAAACTTATCATGAATGATTTGGAAATGCGAATATACATGTACAATGATATTTTGGGTAGTGTATTTCATGGTGACTTCTTACATCCGTAATTTAAACCCAAATATAAGCCTACTTTATGTTATGGTGCATATACATATCAAGGGGTGAGAGCGAAACTATGCTAAGTGATATAAATATGTAAGCATTTAGTCTAGTTTCGCTCTCCCCCTTGATATACTCTGTTCGTCTATAAACATTTTTCTTCCTTCATCCGGTCTAGGGTGTATTAATTTAACCTTCCTACTGAAAAACCAATACAACACAAAACTATTTAATGGATGCAATTAAGAGACACGCAGGTAACACGGGGGGTTGACGATGATCTATGGGTATCCCGACAATTAAAAGTGACTATCGAAAAGCTTTCGAGGGGAAATTCTAGAACAGAAATGATAGATCCAGATGGAAATGTGAAACATGGAACGATGCACTTGACAGTATAATAGAAATACATGGCGACGAAAGGCCGGTTTACAACTATGTAACAACGTTTGTGAGCACTTACAGAAGCAGGCAAGTTAATATTATGTTATGTCATGCTATACTATAGTCTTATGTTAGAATCAAAATGTTTTTTAATTCCCTACCGTGTAACCGGGGGGGGGGGGGGGGGGGGGGACTATAGGTTTGGGCCCTCCGTCTGTCCGTCTGTCCGTCAGTCAGTCAGTCCGTCCGCAAAAACTGGATCCCATGATAACTCAAAAAAAGTACTGATGATATTTCTATGAAACTTGAAATAATGATAGATGGTTGTATGGAGATTATGTACGTCTTTTTTTTTCCTAAGTTGAAAATCTGCTTACTATGACAACAAATAGACTAAAAAATATGGCAAATAAAGCAATAATTGTGATAACTTGAAAAGTACTGAAACTTTTTTTATGAAACTTTAAATATGGATAGATGGCTGTTGGAGATTATGCACGTCTTTTTGCCTTCCTAGGTTTGAAAATTCTGGTTGCTATGACAACAAATATACTAAAAATATGGCAAATAAAACAATATTGTGATAACTCAAAAGTTTCTGAAAATATTTTATGAAACTTTAAATATGAATTGATGGCAGTATGGAGATTATGCACTAATTTTTAGCTTGTTTTTTTTCTTTTTCTTCTGACCAAAATCCTGGTGCTTTGGTAATGGAAAATTATGTACCTTACCCGGGAGGAGACTCATGTGTTGCCTGCAACACCAGTTACTTGTTTTTGTTTGTTTGTTTTTTTCATGTATCAACAATGGGATTTACAGCGTGTGTCAAAGGGTGTTTATTCATAAATAAAAAGGTAAAAAGATAAATACATTTAAAATTTACGTAGTATTTACTGTGAACTATAATTTTAGGTTATAATTCTGCAAAACAACGCAGTTAACTATTTTTTTGTTAAAAGAAGAAAAACAATATTCAGCACAAACGCACGCACATGCCTATGTCTGTAAACCCGTCCCTTGTGTTACAGTCAAGTTTCTTTCTCACTGTACCATTTCCCCCCACAGAATGAGAAGCCCTACAGAGTGGATATTGTCACCCACACCACATTATGTGACAGCCCTGTGTTCGATACTTCGGGAAAGGGGCAGGGGGACGCAGAGGCAGCATTACGTCAAGGTCCACGCACCAGTAAGATCAAGGGTTATACCCGTCTAAGGTGGGTGTAGGAGGAACATCAAACTGCCACTTGACACTATATTATAAATAAAATAAAACCTCCTTTGAAAATCTCCTTTAATATAAAAAAACGCCTCACTTCTTTTATCTGACCTTTTGTTTTTCTGACCAACCGAAATTGGGGGGCCCTACGTTGCCTGACATACTTAAAAAACCCTGCCCTACTTTTGTCTGACCTTTTTTTTTATGGCATTATGGTGTCGATCGAGGAAATTTGTCTGACCGTCTGTTTGTCTGCCCTTTAAAGAAAGTAAGTTCTTATTTTTTTCCGATCAAAAAAATTTTTATCCTTATCGGCTGCCCTGGGTTTAAAATTGTCTGAACTATTTTTGGCCTGAACTTTTTGTCTGGGAAAACTATCTGGCCTGTTGTCTGACTTTATGTTGTTTTTATCAGGTAATTTTTTCCGGTTTTTTGTCGTCTGACCTTACTTTGTCAAAACCCTTTTGTTGTCTGACTGGGTAATTTTTCCGATTTTTTGTCGCTGACCTTACCTTGTCTAACCCTTATGTTGTCTAACCTTCATTTGTCTGATGTTGTCTGACAACAAAAATTTTCTGCCTTTTGAAAAAGGAAAATTTTTCTGGCCTTCTTTTGTCTAAAACCTAATTTGTTTTTCCCCTTTTTTTGCAAAACCCTCATTTTTGGTCTGGTCTACAAAAAATTGCCCCGACTGTTTTTTGGGGTTTTAAATTTTTTTTGACCTTCTTTTGGGGCTGACCTATTTTGGGTTGTACTAATTGTCTGACTACTGTTGTCTGATTTCGATCTAGGAAAAATTGTCTGACATTCTGTTGTCTAAACCTTATTTTTCGACCTTATTTTATCTGACCTTATCCCTGTATGACCTTATTTTTGTCTAGCTGTTTTTTAAAAGTTTTTGTTCTTTTCTGTAATTATTGAAAATTTTGATGAATTTTAAAATTTACAAAAATTTTAAATGCAATTTCTCTGTGCAAATCTGGGCACTCGAAGTTGTCTAATCTGGGTCTGTTTTTCCCAATGTGTCAAAACTTTTTTTAAAAGGGTAAACGAAAATTACTTTAATTCGTTTGCTTTCCTTGTTCCCTTTGCTTGTTTGGTTAAACCTCCCCCAAAACCGTTTTTAGTCGAATTTAAGGGGGGTTTTCGAACCCATATCGTATATCATAGTAACTTTAAAAAAGGGAAAAGGGGGAGGACACGGGTTTTTCGGCTATTTTTTTTAAAATTTAATTTTCTTGAAATGAATTAAAATAAAAGAAGCTAAACGGTTTTTTTTTACTCTTTTTGGGAAAAAATGTGTTTTTATGTTACAATCATTTTGGGACAATTTCCCGGGGTTTTTCGGTTTCATTTGCATTGAAATTGTTTTGCATTTTTTTTCCCGGGTTTTCTTTTTTCAGTAAATTTTAAAGGATCATTTCCCAAAGGGCCAATTTACATTAAAAATTTAAAAATTTAAAATTTGAAATTTTCAGCGAAAATTTTAAAACCTGGAAAAAAAGGGACAGACCATCACTGTGATTAAATACCCAAAGTGAAATGGTTTAATTTTTTCCAAAAAGCTTTTCCCGGGAAAGTTTTTGTGTCATTTTTGAAGGGCCCCTTGACTGAACCGGATATAGCTATCCCCCCGATAGAAAAACTCGTTGAAATATTAAAACCCCCGATATTATCTTATAAAAGAAAGCCCGTCACTTTTGGTTTCAAAACAGAGTTTTTTTTTTAATTACCAGTTATATTTATATGATTCACCTTCCCCAAGTGCAGGGAAAAATATTCTTATTGCGTGTGTACGGATTTTTCTACCGCGTGCGTGGCGAAACTAATACTTTCGCACGCGTTTTTCTAGGGGTTTTCCCTTCCCTACTTACGCCGGCGCGCTTTTTAATTTAAATTACCGATTTTTAAAATTGCAATGCCGTTAATTAACCATGCATACGAAACGCGGTGTTATCGTTTGAGGGGGGGAAAAAAATCTTCCACCCCCCATACATGTTTAAATTACGTTGTATATGATCATTGTAACCTCTACGATCTGTCCATTATTGACGAACGCCCCTTTTTCACTGGGAACAACGGAACCAAACCCTTTTTTTGACCGTGTTCGTTTTAGACACTTTATGAAAACAATTCTTTTTTGCAATTGCTAGCTATAAAGTGTCATATTTTAGATACAAGGGTTTCCCATGTATTTTAACTTTCCCCCAGCCGTTTCAGTCATTTGGAGACGATTTACTTGAGACAGATATAGTTCTGCCAAAACTGCAGTATTAAAGCCGTAACATTTGGCATAATACCACAAACCCGTCACATTATCCTGACATCGGGGCCCAAACCCCCTCCTGCATTTTATTTTATATGCTGAGGACCAAACAAGGATCTTTACCTACCATTTTTTAAGACTTTGGGGGTCGCTTCCGGGGGTCGAATTCTTTAACCACACAGTCACCATAACCGGGGATTTTACTTTAAGGGGTGACATGGCTAAAGTGATTTTTGCTCTGAAAGGAAACCTATCGATAATTTGGAAAACACCTCTATAAGAAATAACATTTTAGGATTGAAAGGGGTTTGGAGAGAGAGAGAGAGAGGGGAAGGGGAGGGGGGGGGGGGGCAAGAGGACAATAAAAATTTTTTTTTGCTATAAACAAGTAACAGTAAACTTTTATTTTTGTTTAAATTTTCCAGTATCCTACTTTTTTTCTTTTTTGCCAAAACATGGGAAAATATCCCTAATACGACAGAAAAAATTTTTTACAGGTATACCAGAGGGAAAATACACGATATAGGAGAGGGAATGAGATTCCCAACTTTTTTTTTTCAGGGAACAAAGTAAAAAGTCTAGTTTTACTTTTTTTTTCTTTTTTGAACAACATTTAAAAATTTTAGTTATTTTTCTGTTTTTCTGTCACACTTCGATTTAGCTGTTTTTCTTCCCCTTTCCCAACTTCTCTTTTCATTAAATTTATACATGTTTTTTTTGTTTTTTTTTTTCCCCGTTTTAAAACCCCCCTGGAAAAAATTTAAAAAAAGAAAAGTCTAAAAAAATCAAACAATCTTAAAACCCCCAAAAGTCTGAAAGACCCCGAACAAAGGAAAAAAAAATCCCTTTAATGCCAGTGCTTTGCTTTTTGCTAAAAAAGGCCCCTAGAAAACCCGGGACCTGCAAGCAAAAAACCTAGCCCCCAAAATATGATTGTTATACTCAAATCAGTATATAAAAATATGCTAAGATTTATGGCGCTACCCGATGACAGACGGGGGTAACAGCCTGGTTCAAAATTTATTTATGACTGTTACATTTGCGCATGGCTTTTCTCTTCCCCAAACAAAACATGCTAAGATTTGTGGTGACACCCCCAAACCAGCCCCCTTTGGGTGGGTTTCCCCCCCAAAATATTTTAAACACTCCCCCCAAAATGGAGAGTCAACCCACTTTCAAATTTCAGCATAAATTCGAGTCCTTAGATCCCCCCAGAATTGTGGTCAAAAAGGGTTACATTCCCTCATAGACTTTAAAAATGCAAACCATTGCAGATGCATATTATTCCCGCTCTGGTTTGGGGTCACTTTTGTTCACATTGCTTTTCCCAGGCCACTTGGATTGGGTCTCTATCCCATTGCAAACCCATAAAGAATAAGATTTTATTTTTTTCATCCGAATGATCTTTAAATTAATAAAAAAAACTTAAATTTGGGCAGACTTTGTTAATCTTTTTAAAAATTCTGATAACATGAATTTAATATATACTTGACAAAAATTTATAAGTATTTCCCACAAAAATTTTGTCTATAGCATTTGTTGTATTCAAAATAACATATTTTTTTTATTTTTTCAATAGTTTTCCCCAACGAAAATTGGTTTCACAGAGTTGATTATGCTTTAAAATTTTTCAAGCAGACAACAGGTTGAGCCAGTGCACATTTTAAATATTTACTGGACAAAATGTTTTAAAAAAAATATTTTCTCTACAATTTTTGAAATCGGAGAAATTTACAATTTTCGTTAAGTGAAACTTACAAAGACCAAAAACAGAAAAAAATACATTTCACTATTATGATGTTATGTTTATTTATAATTTTAAAACTTATTATATTTATGAAAATTTTTAAAATAGAGACTACATTCCATTATCTAATTTACTATTTTTCATTTTACAAGGAAATGAGAAATCATTCAACGGGCTAAATAAAAAAAGAAAAATACCCGTATGCCCAATATCCTTCAATTTTAAATTTCTGTAATTTAATGACAGGGGCAACAAAGTCGTAAGTGCATTTGATACCTTTCGGAAAATTGGGAATTTGAAATAATTTTTATACAAAAAATTTTGAAGTTATTTAATCCTATTTTGCATTCCATGAAAAAAACTTTTTATTAGTATATGGGTTTTTGAAAGTTTTTCACCGGGTTTTACGAGTCGTGTATCCCTCCGTCGAAAAAAATTTACTTTAAATGACATCTCCTCTGAAATTGCTGGGGCCCAATTTATAAACTTGGCGGGGAAAGATCCTTGGGTGAACCTTTAAAAAAAATTTTCTAAAATAAATTGGGGCCCATGTAGAACTTGATTGGGCCCTGACAACGGAAAAAAAAAGAAAACCCTTTTTAAAATCTTTTTCCCTTTTTAAAAAAAATGGCCCGATTTTAAATTAAGTACAGATGTTTCCCTTTGGGGAACTGTCTAAACCCCCATTTTCTAAAATTTTCTGATCCGTAAAAAAATAAAGGGTGCCCGGGGCGGGGGGGAAATTTTCTTTTTTAAGTAAATTTTGTGAACTCTTTAACAAACTCCTCTGAAAACCCCTGGACAGAATTTGATTAAACTTGGGAGGGTTTTAACCCAGGTTTTAAACCCTTTACAAAAAAATTGGGTAAAAAAAATTTTAAATTTTATAGAACTCTGGGTTTCCATGGCAACGGGGAAAAAAAAATAGGAAAAATTTTTAAAAAACAACTCTTTTTTGCTATCGGCCAGATTTCAAAATATTTTGTACAGATGTTCCTTGGGGAAACCCCTTTTCCAAGATTGCTAAAATAATTTTAAAACCTTAAAAAAAAATGGCCCCCAGGGGGGGGGCTAATTTGCCTTATAACTTTAAAATAAAACTTTTTAAAAAACATTCCTCTGAAACCGCTTGACAGAATTTGATTAAACCGGCAGGAATGATCCTTGGGTGAACCTTTACAAAAAAGGCCCCCAAAAAAACTTATCCATGTAAACTCCCGGGGTTTCCATGGCAACGAAAAAAAAAAAAGAAAATTTTAAAAAAAAAATTCTTAAAATTTTTCGGTCAGATTTTAAAATTTTTTTTGGGGGAGATGTTCCTTTTGGGAACCCTATACTCAGGGGAAACGATTTAGTGCCTCTATGTCCCCTTTTGGGAAAGTTTTGTTCATGGTCCTTTTTGAAGATTGTCTACAACCCCCTTAAAGACCTTTTGTTAGTTTTCGATTTTCAAATTAAATTTTAGGTTGTATGTACTTGAAGGTTGCAAAAATGGGGGGCAACCCACACCCAAAATTTTTTTCAAGAAAAAAATTATTATTGGGATAAATGGATGTAGTTAAAACCCTTTAAAACTCACTAAAATTGAATAGTTAAAGTTTTTGGGGCTTCGGTTTTGGTATCGAAACATTGGGAAATTTTGATGTTAAAGTGACGTTGTATTTCTAGGGTACTGGGCCCAAATGTAATCTTGAAAGTAATTGTTATATTTTTTAAAACAAAAAATATCACATTTTTTGTAGAAAAGATATAACATTTAAACATTTTGTAATAGTTTTGGATTATTATAAAAAAAAATATGCGAACTTTTTCCCATAAATTTTTTTTGATATTAGAAATAGCATTTCTTAAAGCTGGTATTGAAATTAAATTGAATGATCCTCGCTGGGTTTCCCCTTTTATAAACGGTTTGTTTGTTTTTTGTAGGGGATTTGAATAATTTTAAAAGCTCAAAAAAAAATATGCAATTGTCAGTTTTTATGAAATATCTTGTACTTAATATTAAACTAAACAATTCGCGTTGAAAAATAAAAATATCAAAACTCATAATTACTTTTAAGCTTTTTTTTGCTTCAAATTTTCTACCAAAAAAAAAAAAAAATAATCATTTCCCTTTATAACTGCAGTTTTCGGTCTTTTAGATTAACTTATTACGTTTTTAAAAAAGGCACCGTAGCTTTAAATTTGTTTCTGAATCACGGGAAATTAAATAACTTGATTAACCCGCTTTTAAATTTTAAGTTGATTTAAAATAGTTGAGTTTCTGTCACTTAATAAGTTGGGGTTTAAAAAGTAAAAGGGGCTTTGGAAAATAAAACTGGAACAGAAAATGAAAAATTAGCTGATTCTGTTGCTGAACAATTGTTCAATTGGTTTAAACATATTTATTAAATCAAGTACATGGCAAATTACAATATGACAATACATTTTGGGATGGGATTGAAAGCCGAAACTTATTTAAACCTTCAATTAGTGAAATTAGTGACGGGTTCACGAATCTAGTAATTTGATATGTAGCTGAATTAGTAGATGAAAATGTACTGAGTTTCCGTAACTGAATAGCCCGCTGAATGTTGTTTAAATTAGAAACGAGGTTCACGGAATCTACTGACTTGATAAGTAGCTGAAAAGCTTTTATCCAAACATTTGGAGTACTGTAACATTTAGTATAGAAATCCTCAAAGATGACTCTCCTCTCTCTAAAAAATCACATTTCACAGTAGTTGTAACTTTAAATGATTAAAAATTTAGATATACATATTTGATAAAAATTCTAAAAAAACTGTAGGCTAAAGAAATAGGGAGAGTATCAGTGGTGATGTGCTAATTTTTAACAGTCCAATATAAAGCAACTTCGGATAGCAGATATACAGGTATTGGCCATTCTTTTATATAGTGCATAAAATAATCCATGGGGGTATCTGAGTTCGTTAGCTTGATGTGATTATTAGTAAGTTACACGAATTTGTATCAGAATTTAGCTTTCTAAATGGGTCATTGTGACACCACTAAATGACGGAAACCTGCACGTCCACAATTCAAATTCACCTTCGAGCCAGCTTTGCATTTAAAAGAAATTATATTTCTTCCTCATGGTAAAGTGACAGTTATGCAAAATCATAGAGAAATAAGTTCTTCTAGAAGGCCTATAAATTAATCTATTTGGACATCATTACAAGAATGTGTATACATATATGTATAGGTATTTTCGAATTAATTAATTCACTTGCGCATTTATCTTTATCATTGCAGTGCGAAAACCCTTTGTTCTCGTTCTTTTTTCTTTTTTTTTAATTAGGTTTTCGCATCGCAGTGCGAAAACCTATTGTTCTTCTTCTGTTTCTTTTTATTTTTTTATTTAGGTTTTCGCATCGCTTGCGAAAACCTATTGTTCTTCTTCTTTTTTATTTAGGTTTTCGCATCGCTTGCGAAAACCTATTGTTCTTCTTCTGTTTTTTTTTATTTTTTTTTTTTTTTTTATTGGGTTTTCGCATCGCAGTGCGAAAACCCTTTGTTCTCGTTCTGTTTCTTTTTAGGTTTTCGCATCGCAGTGCGAAAACCTATTGTTCTTCTTCTGTTTCTTTTTTTTTTTTTTTTTTTCTAACCCTTTTTTGTGAACGGCATAGCTCCGAGGTGAGAAAAGCCACATCTATGAAACTTTATTCAGTAATAACCACGTATTTGAAGATGATCCTAACGTCGAGAAAATTTTCATCTTTGTTTTGATTTTCCCCCAGGGGGCGTTTTATATGAAAATGTTTAATAAGCAATATCTCAATTATTTGAGGTCCGATTCAAATGCGGTTTTTGCACAATTTCCTTGTAAATAGCCCAATAAAATATGATAGGTTCCAAAAATTTGCGTATATAAAACTTTCGTGTACAGGAGGTTGAAAGTTCGAATCTCGCAAAAACTGTGAAATAAGGGTAGGTCTACCAAAAACGTGCCCATTTTATTCAGAGATGAGATTAGAAGAATTTTGTTTGTTGCATATGATTTGCAAGACATATACGCACAAAATATATGGGGTGGCGATTTTTAGAAATGCATGGTTTGTTACAGTACGAGGTCAAACATAACCAATATTTTCGAAAAGTCAACATTTTAAAAGCATGACTTTAAGGTTTATTTGCAGCTCCTGACTTTATTTTTGTTCAATCTTCATCATTTTTTCACTGTTAATGCATTTTTTTTAAAACAAAATAAAATCATAGAAAAAAAAATCACCCATAATATGCAAAGGTCAAGGTCATATACCTATTATTATTAGTTATATCGGCATAAAATAGCTCCAAACAAAAAATATTTTATAAAAGTATATAACAAAAGTTTTAGTTTGTGAAGAGATCTTTCCATTGGTGTTTAGTTTTTGAAGATCGGACTTCATTTGATAAATTACCACAGTCCAAAGTTTGATCCTTTTATCAAACAAGTGTAAATCCGTATGTTTCCTCTTTTTTGCAGCCCTGACCTTATTTTTTTGTTCAATCTTCATTATTTTTTCACTGTTTATGCATTTAAAATAAAAATAAACTGATAGTAAATAACGATGAAAGTATGCAAAGGTCAAGGTCATAATACCGATTATTGTTATTTTTATCGGCACGAAAATAGCTCAAATCTAAAAATATTTTATAGAAAGTATATGAACAAAAGTTTTAGTTTGTGAAGAGATCTTTCCATTGGTGTTTAGTTTTTGAAGATCGGGGTTGAATTGGTTGAGTTATGACAGAAAGGCGAAAAGTGTACTTTTAAAAGAAATTGAAACGCTGTAGTTTCATGAACTTTGAGTCAAAACTTATGATTTCTTCAGCATTAAGACACTGAAAAGTGAAGTGATGTATACTGCAAGGAATACTTGTTTGGTCACGTGATTATGATTTCATGCATATTTAAGCAGAAATTATTTAAAAAATCATATAAAATCGACAAGTTGATGTTTGAAGTTGAAATTTGCAAGAATGCCGTAGACTACAATGTGCAAAATGTCCTGAAAAATTCAAGTGATTCCGTCAACAAACATGGCAGATATTCATGTTTTTCGGATAAGGGCTTGTATACGAAAATCTAGCAATTTGACGTAAGAGAAGAAGGCGGTTATTGGGTTGGTTACCCACGATCCGGACGTTCCTACGCAGGAAAGGGTGCCGTGTTGAAAGGTGAATTGCGATGCGTATTTGAGAGAATGAGGTGCATTTTAGGATGCAATGGTGTACACCAGGACCGATAAGCACATTGCCTTTGTTATAACGGCTTTCTTCAAACTTTTATTAGGGCTTTCAGCCTCAAGTAGAATTATTAGGTTTTCGCATCGCAGTGCGAAAACCTTTTTTGTGAACGGCATATCACCATGATAGAAAAAAGCCACAATTATGAAATTTTTACCAGTTCCTTATATTTTCGAATTTGATCCTAACGTTGAGAAAATTTTCATTTTTGTCTTATTTTTGCCGCTGGGGGGCGCTTTGAAAAAAAATCTACAACTGCTAATAATCTGTTATTTGACGTCCGATTCAGTGTGGGTTTTTGCATTGATTTTTGTCAAAAGCCTAATCAAATATGATAGGATTCAAAAATCTGCGTATATAAAACTTTTTGACTACGGAAGGTTGAAAGTTCGAACCTCGCAAAAAACAGTGAAAATGAGGGTAGGTCTACGAAAAAAGTGCCCATTTTTTATTGGAATTGAGATAAAAGAATTTTGTTTGTTGCATATGATTCGCAAGACATATACGCACAAAATATATGGGGTGGCGAATTCGGGAAATGCATGGTTTGTCCACAGTACGCGGTCAAACTTAACCAATATTTTCGAAAAATCAACATTTTCAAAGCATGACTGTTAAGATTTTTTGCAGCTCCTGACTTTATTTTTGTTCAATTTCTATGAAATTTTCACATTTAATGTAAAACTATGTTCTTAAGTGTCACATAATATATAAAAGTAAAAATGTATTGTAAAGGTCAAGGTCATATTAGGATAATTGTATATCAATTCGGCTTGAAATACTCAAAATCAAGAAACAATTCATAAACAATATATGAACAAAAGATTTAGTTTTAGAAAGTTCTTTCTAATGATGTTTAGATTTGAAGATCGGACTTGATTTGGTCATTTTACGGCAGTCCAAAGTTTGATCCTTTTTTGCAATAATTGTTAATCAGTTTTTATGCTTCAAAATGTGATGTATAAGAAATAGAATGTTCGACTAGTGCGATTTGTATACTTAATTGAAACTATTTGCCGCATTGCTAGGTACCTAATGGTAAAATTTTAATCAATTTTGTTTCTCATTTTGTCGCTAGGGGGCGCATAGCATGAAAGCATTTTCTACTTATAATTCAAATGTTGAAGTCTGATCCATATGCAGTTTGTTGCATTGTGTTCCTTGTTGATAGCCTAATAAAAGTATGATAGTTTCTAGGTATGAGTGGATGAGTGGCTAAAAGATTTTGAGCTACTAAAGGAAGGTTGAAAGTTCGAACCTCGCAAAAAACTGTGCAGATGAGGGTAGGTCTATGAAAAACTATCCATTTTTGTTAGAGATCAGATAGAAGAATTTTGCTTGCTGCAAATGATTTGCAAGAATAAACGCACAAAATATATGGGGTGGTGAATTTAAGAAATGCATGGGTTTGTCCTCTAGAATGGTCAAACTTCACTAAATTTTAGGAAAAATTAAAGTTTCAAAACATGTTTTTTGTCGCTCCTGACTTTATTTTTGTTCATTCTTCATGATATTTTCACACGTTATGCTTTCTTAAGTTTGAAAGGGCCCCACAATTAAAAAATTTAAAAAAACATTGAAAAAGGTCAGGTCATATTACGATTACTGTGTTTTATTCGGCTCCAAATAGCTAAAAAAAATATGTCATTGAAAGTATATGAAGAAAAGTTTTAGTTCTTAAAGAGCCCTTTCCAGTGATGTTTTTTTTGAAGATCGGACTTGATTTGGCCATTTACGGCAGTCCAAGTTTTGATCGTCTTTAGAACAATTGTAAATCAGTTTTTATGCTTCAAATTGCGATATATAAGGAATAGAATGTTTGACTAGTGTGAATTGTATACTTGATTGAACCATTTGCTGCATTACTAGGTACCTAATAGAAATATTTACTCAATTTTGTTTCTCGTTTTGCCGCTGGTGGCGCTTGGCTTTTAATCACTCTTTATATCTAAAATAATGAAGTCTGATTTTATGCCATTTTTTGCATTCTGTTCCTTGGTGACATCAATTTGAAACAACACTAAAACTAATGCGATATTTCATGAAAATGATAGTATTTCAATGCAACATTAGTTTGTAATAGTGTTGAATGGCATAATACATTTGCGCGTGTTATTTTAAACTGTTGTTTGTCATTTTGCAATTTTGTTTATCGCGTACAATTGTCGTATGTCGCCATCATAAAGCAACACACACATATAATTTTGCAGTACCGGAAGTCCATAAAAAAAGTTTTCAAGTTTGCGACTACATGACAGACAGGTAATACTTAAAAGTATTCTTCTTGGTAAAAGGTCTGCTTAAACATTGCGAAAAAATGTTTGAAAGATCACTGTTAACAGTATTCAACAAGCCATTGAACGAAGAAATATGTTTTCAAAACTGCAACTCGTGACTTGTATGGAATTGCTTTGTGAAAACTGATGATATCGCGACTACATAACTGACAGGTAATACTCAACAATATTCTTTTGGGTAAAAAGTCTGCTTAAGAATTGCGACAAAAATGTTTGGAAGATCGCTGTTAACAGTATTCAACAAGCTATTGAACGAAGAAATATGTTTTTTGAATCATGCGACTCGTTACTGAGGTTTAAAATTTCTTTTGCGGAAAACCGATGATATCGCGATTGCGATTCTAGTTTTTTTTTTTTTTCTAACCTTTTTGTGA
>CM037778.1:0-27098 GCA_021229015.1 Solen grandis | reverse complement strand
ATGGAAGTGGAAATATGGAAAAGACTCGACTGTTTATAGACGAAATTCTCACAAGACAAGACACTCTTCGATACATCCCCGTGGATATATCCGCAGGTAAATAATTTATCTTTTTATTAAGCAAACCATATCCATTTTAAGATTTTTTAAGACTGCATGCGCATGCGCATACAGTATTTAGTACCACAATTTCAAGTCGATTGACGACAGCTGGCACGTCCACATTTCTTAGCATTACTACGCAAAAGAAGTTCTGAGGCTAAAAATAGTTCATATTTAAACCTGTCGGTAAAGAGAGGAAACTCCAATATTTTCACAATTTCATTCAGCACTAGACAAAATCTAATCATCTATTCAGTATATTCGCTACAGTATTTTCTTTAGAACATGTAGAGTAAGCGGCATCTGTCTAGTTAGGTGTACTGTTTGTATACCGAATGTAATAGTAGAATTACCTAAATCTTACTGATACCGTCAAAATAAAAGCCACAAAAGGACAAATTTCACCAAAACTTTAAAATCAAAAAAATAATAATGCAGTAATTTGAAAATCAGTATCTATTAGACCGATCGATTTGATAATCGATTTTCCCTATCATTGTAATTTAAAGTTTTGCTCTTATTTTTTTTTATCGCCATAACAGCCAGCTAGTTCTAGTCTTTTATATTTAAAATAGTGAGTGATGTTACCTTTTATTTTGTAATTATTATTTAGTAGTGTCTACTCTTTATTTATTTAATTGTGTATCTTTCTTACTGTCGATCGTCCTCGTACTTTTCAGATTTCTAGATTTAAGTTACTATTTAAGCGTTATATTAGAGCAGGGTCTCTGTATAGTATAAATTTTAAGAGACTTTAAAACCAGACATAGAAAATTTGAACAATGATAGATATGATATGAGATTGAGAATCACATTGAGTTTAGATAAGAGGCATTTCATTCAATGATGAGAATGTAATATAACAATTAAAGACTTTAAAACCAGACATAGATTTGAAACCATGACCCCAAATTGTTTTAGTAAGAGTGGTCATGAGAGTGAATTCATAATGACCTCTTGTTCTAATGACTTATTAATACTTTATGGATTATTTAAAGGACATAGAAAATAACATCCACCTCAAATTCTGAATTAATTGGGCTCTAAGGTAAAAGGACTGAGAACAAATATATTTTTTCTTTTTTAATCCAATGGCAACACATTTATGAACAGTAAAAGCAAAATGATCAGGTAAGAGAAATGTATAGCCAGACAAGGACTTGAGTGGGTGCACTTACAAAAATCTTTTACTTGCCGCATTTGGAATTTGTCTCTTAAGTCATATGACATATCAAATTGCTATATTATTGACAAACCGAAGGGCGATATATACCGATGAACTATACTGATATGCCCCCCCCCCCCCTGCCCCCCCCCCCCCTTTTTTGGCACCAAATGTAACCAGGTGAAACAGAATGTAAAGCCGGAACAGAATTCAAACCCAGGACCCTTGGCATTCAATGCGAGAGCTCTACAGACTGATATACAGAATTGCTAATACAAATCTCGTTCTGATAAAGGTTACTAATGGGCTGTTATATTAACTAGTATGAAAAATGAACAGCCAGACAAGGATTTGGATTCTAACAGGGCGGTCATTCCACTGACACCAATCTCTTACTAAGCAGTTACATTTGGAATTTTTATAGGACAGGATAGAAAAAAATTCTATGTTCTTGACAAACATGTATACGCGAAAATTTTAACAAAATGGCCCCATGTTTGGCACCAAATGTAACCAATAAGCAGGTAAAAAATGGAATGTGCAGCCAGATCAGGATTCGAAACCTTACAGCTTACAGCGCGAGAGCTCTATAGACTGCACAAATCTCACAGTGATCAGGATTCATAACAGGCTGTTATATTACCAGGTAAAAAAAATCACTATGATCCAGATTTGAACTCAACTCAGACCCCCAGCATACAGGGTTGAAGAACCACCAGACTACAGACAGAAATATCTCTCTGATAAGAATTACTTTTTGGCAGTTTAATAATATACATCCATGCATAAGCCATATTTGAAATTTGTTCGTGAAAAATAATCTTTGTTCTTGATATACCAAAGTGTGATATACACTGGAGAATTATTACTGTAACGTCCCTTCATTTAGCCAAGGACTAGAACCAGTGCCATACAGATTTTTGAATCCCACAGCGACAAGGGTAACTACATGTACATTACATAACCATGTGTAGAAAATGTGCAGATCAGGATTTGATTCTCAAACACAGCACTTACAAGTTTTGTGCTCAACCAACTATTAGCTACCATACTGCTTACACGTTATAATTTTGGCTACTTGAAGTATTTGACAGCATCTGCTGAAGGCTTGAGATTTTACTTGTTATACAGTATGTTTCTCAACGGGCCTAAATATACAACTTTTGGTATATATGATTCTTGCTGACTGACTAATCCTACAAACATCTCCCGTTAGTCTTGTTGGCCAGGTACCTAGAGTATTTTCCACTTACCCAGGTGTTTAATTCATGTATAGCCATGACATACGATAGTCCTTAAAAATGGAACTGGTTTAGCATCCTTGAATAAGGTTCAGGATAATTTGATGAGTTTTGGTAAACAGGTAATGTCACTGGTCTATCGGGTGTGATATTACATGAGGCAGCACAATATCTGACTCATGTAAATATAGTCCCTAAATTTACTGAAATACTGTTGATGGGTCTTTTAATTGCTAGGAAGAATGTTTTTGTCATTGCAGTGTTTCCATCTTCCCACCTAGAAACAATTTAGTTACGGCTTTCCGCAACCTGCGGAAAACGTATAGGGTTTGTTATGTTTATTCTTATTACGGCTTTCCGCAACCTGCGGAAAACGTATAGGGTTTGTTATGTTTATTACGGCTTTCCGCAACCTGCGGAAAACGTATAGGGTTTGTTATGTTTATTACGGCTTTCCGCAAACCTGCGAAAAACGTATAGGGTTTATGTTTATTCTTATTATTACGGCTTTCCGCAAACCTGCGGAAAACGTATAGGGTTTGTTATGTTTATTCTTCTTATTGGGGCTTTCTGCCTCAAGTAGAAAGACCTATTGAGTTTGTTATGTTTTTTCTTCCTTTTGAGGTTCAAATTAAAACAGGTTACCGACAAGGCAGCAGGATGAAATTTTAACAGTATGCACAGTGACTTTGGCGCTTTTGATTGCATTTTTTTTTCTTCATGTGATGTCAAGAGACCCCAGGGTGGAAAAAAAGCTACCAAAGCTTGTACGCGCTCTACAGCCGTCATTTCTTGACCAACTGACTTGATTTTTTCACAGAATGTATGGATTGGGACTTAGTTGTGCAGGATTATATACATTTAGCAACGTTCAAAAAGACCAAGGATCTATGGCTGAACCAAGTTTCGAACTTTGGACCTGAAAATTTATTTAAGTATTACGAAGCACTCAGATAAGCTAGAAACTTCAAATTTGGACAGAACATGTGTCATCAATTTCTTACAGCTCTGAAAAGACTGTCGTTATATGACATAAAATGGCGTCATGATGCGTTAACAAACTTTTAATCCAAATTAGCACAACATGCCTTAACTTTTGACCGACTTGCATAAAATTTTCACTGAATGTGCAACATAGCATCTCATTTACCTCAGTCATTTCCGTTTCCGGAAAATCGCAAAGGTCAAGGTCATATGTCACTTTTAATGGTTTTTTTTTCAGCCATCGGTATCTCGAAAAAGAAATATATTCTACCTAGACACTATGAGTAAAATTTGTAGTGCTTTAAAAGTCCTTTAAGGTGATATTTAGTTTTTGAAGATCAGGTTTCAAACGGTTGAGTTATGGCAGAAAAACAAAAAGTGGACTTTTAACGAAATTGAAACGCTGTAGCTTCATGAACTTTGAGTCAATTATTATGATTTTTTCAGGATTAACACACTGAAAAGTGAAGTCATGTAAGGAATATTTGTTTGGTCACGTGATTATGACGATATGCATATTTAAGCAAGAATTATTAAAAAATTCGTATAAAATCGGCAAGTTAATGTATGAAGTTGAAATTTATACGAATGCCGACACCTACAAGGTGCAAAAAGTCCTGAAAATTTGAAGAGATTCCGTCAAGAAACATGGCAGATATTCATGCTTTTCGGATAAGGGCTTGTAAACGAAAATCTAGCAATTTGAAGTAAGGAAAGAAGGCGGTTATTGGGTTGGTTACCCACGATCCGGACGTTCCTACGCAGGAAAGAGTGCCCGTGTTGAAAGGTGAATTGCGATGCGTATTTGAGAGAATGTGGTGCATTTTAGGATGCAATGGTGTACACCAGGTCCGATAAATATATTGCCTTTGTTATAATGGCTTTCTTCAAACTTTAATTAGGGCTTTCTGCCTCAAGTAGAAAGACCTATTGGGTTAGTTATGTTTTTAGCTCACATGAGCACAACGTGCTCAAGGTGAGCTTTTCTGATCGCCTTTTGTCCGGCGTCCGTCGTCCGTCGTCCGTGCGTGCGTGCGTGCGTCCGTGCGTCCGTGCGTCCGGCGTCAACAATTGCTTCAAACAACATCTCCTCCTAAACGGCTTGGCCAATTTGAAAAATATTTTGCAGGAATGTTCCTTGGATGAAGCTCTACTAAAGTTGTATAAATGGTTCTGGTCCATCGCATAATTAGGTCACAGTAGCTAAAAATAGATTTTAAAAATGAAAATTTAAAAAATCTTCTTCTCTGAAACCACAAGGCCTAGCCTTTTGATTTTTGGTATGTAGCATGATCTTATGACTCTCTACCAGGATTGTACAAATTATGACCCTGGGGTCAAAATTGGCCCCGCCCCAGGGGTCACTTGATTTCACATAGGCTAATATAGGAAAAACTTGAAAAAATCTTCTTCTCCGAAACCACAAGGCCTAGCCTTTTGATTTTTGGTATGTAGCATCATCTTATGGGCCACTACCAAGATTGTACAAATCATAGCCCTATGGTGATAAATGACCCCGCACCAGGGGTCACTTGTTTTACATAGAGTTATATAGAAAAATCTTAAAAAATCTTCTTCCATGAATGCATAAGGCCTATAGCTTAGATATTTGGTATGAAGCATCATCTTATGGGCCACTACCAAGATTGTACAAATCATAGCCCTATGGTGATAAATGACCCCGCACCAGGGGTCACTTGTTTTACAAGAGTTATATAGGAAAATCTTAAAATCTTCTTCATGAATGCATAAGGCCTAAGCTTAGATATTTGGTATGAAGCATCATCTTATGGGCCACTACCAAGATTGTACAAATCATAGCCCTATGGTGATAAATGACCCCGCACCAGGGGTCACTTGTTTTACACAGAGTTATATAGGAAAATCTTAAAAAATCTTCTTCCATGAATGCATAAGGCCTAGAGCTTAGATATTTGGTATGAAGCATCATCTTATGGGCCACTACCAAGATTGTACAAATCATAGCCCTATGGTGATAAATGACCCCCCACAAGGGGTCACTTGTTTTACAAGAGTTATAGGAAAATCTTAAAAAATCTTCTTCTATGAATCCATAAGGCCTAGAGCTTAGATATTTGGTATGTAGCATCATCTTATGGGCCACTACCAAGATTGTACAAATCATAGCCCTATGGTGATAAATGACCCCACACCAGGGGTCACTTGTTTTACATAGAGTATAATAGGAAAATCTTAAAAAATCTTCTTCTATGAATCAATAAGGCCTAGAGCTAAGATTTTTGGTATGTAGTAGCATCTAATGGTTCATTACAAAAATTTTCAAATTCTTGGCCCTACGGTGATAAATGACCCTGCGCCCAAGTCTTCTCTGAAACCATATGGCCCATTGCTTAGATATTTGGTGTGTAGTATTGTCAGGGGTAAAATGTTTTAGATTAAGTTATATCAGAATCCTTGTCTGTTTAAAAACCTTGACATCAGTTGAAGCAATGGTACTCAGGTGAGCGATTCAGGGCCATCATGGCCCTCTTGTTTCTTATTATTAGGGCTTTCTGCATTTCGCAGAAAGACCTATTGGGTTTGTTATGTTTTTTCTTCTTCTTATTATTAGGGCTTTCTGCCTAAAGCAGAAAGACCTATTGGGTTTGTTATGTTTTTTCTTATTAGGGCTTTCTGCCTAAAGCAGAAAGACCTATTGTTTTTGTACTGTTTTTTATTAGGAAAATAAGATAGCAGAAAGTCCTATTGGGTTTCTACTCTATAGCAGAAAGTCCTATTGGTTTTGTACTGTTTATTCTTCTTCTTATTATTAGGACTTTCTGCCTACTGGCAGAGAGTCCTATTGGGTTTGTACTGTTTTTAGCTCACCTGAGCACAAAGTGCTCAAGGTGAGCTTTGTGATCGCCCTTCGTCCAGCGTCCGTCGTCGTGCGTCGTGCGTCGTGCGTCGTCCGTCGTCAACAATTTGCTTTAAACGACATCTCCTCTGAAACCGCTGGACAGAATTTAATGAAACTTAACAGGAATGTTCCTTGGGTGAGGCTCTACAAAAGTTGCTAAAATAAAGTTGATCCATGAAGAACTCTGGTTGCCATGGCTACAAAAAGAAAAATAATTTGAAAATTTTAAAAATCATCTCCTTCAAAACTACTGGCCAGATTTCAAAATAATTTGTACAGATGTTCCTTGGTCAACCTCTACCAAAGTTACTAAAATTATTCCGATCCGTAAAAAACATGGCCGCCAGGGGCGGGGCTTATTTGCCTTATATGTATATAGAGAAACCTTTAAACAACATCTCCTCTGATTCCATGGACAGAATTTGATTAAACTTGCAGGGATGATGCTTGGGTGAACCTTCACAAAATTGCTAAAATAAACTTGATCCATGTAGAACTCTGGTTGCCATGGTAACAGAAAAAAAAATGAAAACTTTAAAAATCATCTCCTTCAAAACTACTGGCCAGATTTCAAAATAATTTGGTACAGATGTTCCTTGGGTCAACCTCTACCAAAGTTACTAAAATTATTCCGATCCGTAAGAAAACATGGCCGCCAGGGGCGGGGCTTATTTGCCTTATATGTATATAGAGAAACCTTTAAACAACATCTCCTCTGAAACCACTGGACAGAATTTGATTAAACTTGGCAGGGATGATGCTTGGGTCAACCTTCACAAAATTGCTAAAATAAACTTGATCCATGTAGAACTCTGGTTGCCATGGCAACAAAAAAAAAAAAAATGAAAACTTTAAAAATCATCTTCTTCAAAACTACTGGCCAGATTTTTAAAATAAATTGGTACAGATGTTCCTTGTGTCAACCTCTACCAAAGTTGCTAAAAAATTTCCGATCCGTAAAAAACATGGCTGCCAGGGGCGGGGCTTATTTGCCTTATATGTATATTGGGAAAACTTTAATCAACATTTTCTCTGAAACCACTGGACAGAATTTGATTAAACTTGGCAGGAATGATCATTGGGTCAACCTTCACAAAAGTTCCTAAAATAAACTTGATCCATATAGAACTCTGGTTGCCATGGCAACAAAAAGAAAAAAAAATGAAAACTTTAAAAATCATCTTCTTCAAAACTACTGGCCAGATTTTAAAATAAATTGGTACAGATGTTCCTTGGGTCAACCTATTTATCTCAGGTGAGCGATTTAGGGCCATCATGTGCCTCTTGTTTATTAGGACTTTCTGCCTAAAGCAGAAAGTCCTATTGGGTTTGTTATGTTTATTATTAGGACTTTCTGCCTAAAGCAGAAAGTCCTATTGGGTTTGTTATGTTTTTTTATTCTTCTTATTCTTTTTTTCTTCCAAACTGAGCGTTAATTTAAGCATGTTGCAATGGTCCCAGGGCCATGAAATTTTTATGGCATATACTTGATGCGATGAAATTTTGATTTCTATAATTTTCATATGCCTATGACGTCATATGACGTCACATTTGAAATATGCTACAAAAGTTTGTACGCGGTCTACAGCCATTGTTTGTGAACCGATTTTCATCAAATTTGCACAGATTGTGTATATTAAGTTCTAGTTGTGCATCCCGGTGTCTGTTTTTCGAAATTCGAAAAGTCCATGGTTCAATAGCGAATCCAAGATTCGAACCAAGGTCGTAAACTTTTTAAATGCTTATAAAATCTGTCCTATTTAAGATAGAAAGTTGATATTTAGTCAGTATATAGGTCTCCAGAAGTTTTAAACATTTTGTGAAAATAAATGTCATATGACGTCACGTGACGTCATTATATGATAATGTAGTTCTAATATTAACAGAAGTATTTCTATATGTTGAAATTGTCGAAGGGCAATTAAAATTTAATGACACATGCTTGTATCCCTGAAAGTTTGATTTTTATGATTTTTATATGCCTATGACGTCATATGACGTCACATTTGAAATATGCAACAAAAGTTTGTACGCGGTTCAGAGCCATTGTTTATGAACCGATTTTCATCAAAGTTTCACAGAATGTGTATATTAAGTTCTAGTTGTGCATCCCGGTGTCCGTTTTTCAAAATTTGAAAAGTCCAAGGTTCTATAGCGAATCCAAGATTCGAACCAAGGTTGTAACTTTTTAAATGCTTATAAAATCTGTCCTATTTAAGATAGAAAAGTGATATTTAGTCAGTATATAGGTCTCCAGAAGTTTTAAACATTTTGTGAAAATAAATGTCATATGACGTCACGTGACGTCATTATATGATAATGTAGTTCTAATATTAACAGAAGTATTTCTATATGTTGAAATTGTCGAAGGGCAATTAAAATTTAATGACACATGCTTGTATCCCTGAAAGTTTGATTTTTATGATTTTTATATGCCTATGACGTCATATGACGTCACACTTGAAATATGCAACAAATTTTGTACGCGGTTCAGAGCCATTGTTTATGAACCGATTTTCATCAAAGTTTCACAGAATGTGTATATTAAGTTCTAGTTGTGCATCCCGGTGTCCGTTTTTCAAAATTTGAAAAGTCCAAGGTTCTATAGCGATTCCAAGATTCGAACCAAGGTTGTAAATTTTCAAATTCTTATGAAATCGGTCCTATTTGAGATAGAAAG
Organism: Solen grandis; assembly: GCA_021229015.1. Taxonomy (NCBI): domain Eukaryota; kingdom Metazoa; phylum Mollusca; class Bivalvia; order Adapedonta; family Solenidae; genus Solen; species Solen grandis. The sequence continues at coordinate 18,045 of CM037778.1, read as the reverse complement.
ATGATATTGGGTCAGTATATAGGTCTCTGGGAGTCTAAAACATTTTGTGAAAATAAATGTCATATGACGACTGACGTCATTATATGATAATGAATTTCTAATTCTAATAAGATTATTTCTATATGTTGAAATTTTCGAAGAGCAATGAAAATTTAATGACAAATGATTCAGATGCTGAAATTTCGATTTCAATGATTTTCAGAAGTCTATGACGTCATATGACGTCACATTTGAAATTGACTACGAAAGTTTGTACACGGTCCAGAGCCATTATTAATGTGCCGATTTTCATCAAATTTTCACAGAATGTGTATATTACGTTCTTATTGTGTATACCGGTGTCCGTTTTTCAAAATTCGAAAAGTCCAAGCATATATGGCGGATCCAAGATTCGAATCAATGACGTCAATATTTAAAAGCTTATAAAAACTGTCCTATTTGAGATAGAAAGTTGAAATTTTGTCAGTTAGTAGGTCTCTGGGTGTCTTCACAATTATGTGAAAATAAACGTCATATGACGTCACGTGACGTCATTTGTTTATTATTATTATTCTTTTCTTCTTCCTAACTAAACGCTTATTTTAATATGTTGCAATAGTCCTAGGACGATGAAATTTTTATGGGTTATTAGGCACGCGAGGAAATTTTGATTTCACCCCTACTGCATATATGTAGCCATATCTCAATAAATATCGATTTTTGTAAATATATGTATGAATAAGAATTATAGCTGAATAATTGACGTTTCCAAAGATATTAGTTTATTAAAATTGGTTTACGCAATACAAAGTTATAAGCAAAAAAAACTAAATGAAATGAAGCTAATTTTGCTGATAATATGCTGTTTTCTTGCAGTTTAACAGTCAATATCTCAGAAACGACTGAAGATAAGTTTATACATTATGCGTATAAAATGTAGCATGTTTTAAGAGCTTTCTAACGGTACCAAGTTTATTGAAATTGGACTTCATATAAGAAAGTTACATGGAAAATAAGATATTTCATAATCATGCATCATAAAAATATGGAAAAGGTCACGCGCAGGGGTCACCAAGCTTAAATACTTGCGCAACGACTTAAAAAAAAAAAAATATATATCAAATTGCAATTGATGGGCTATATCTTGATTTTGTTTGTTTTTTTCTCGAATGTTGACTGTTTCCAAAATAAGCATTGAAGTTAATGGCACAAGACAAAAATCCGTATTTGCAACACTATGTAGCTAGCGAGCAGTTTGCAAGCCTTGAAAAATTCACACGCAGCCCCACATATTAGACCATCTAAAAACTGCATTGTTATGCTAACGATATTCATATTGCATCAGTTTGTAGGCTGGGATGTTACCTTTCAAAATATCACCATAGTTCGAAATTCCAGGAATTTATGGCAAAACTACGGAAGCCCAAACACGCCAAAATCGCTAAATACGTTTAACTACGCTACAGGTGTCGAAAGGATATAGCACTATACAAATATTCAATACTTCTTCCTACTGAGGCTAAAATTAAACAAGGTTACAACTGAGCTGGAGTGATGGAATTCTATGTGTGATGAAAGTTAGAAACTTACATTTGAACACTGATTCATTTTTCTTTCATGTCATATGACATAGTATAAATTTTGTATGTAAACTACATGTGCAAGATATGGGCGGACTTTTATTAAAATTCACAGAATGTGTTCTATTTGTGCTATTTTATATAGAAATAGAGGAGATAGAAAGTTGCAATTTGGACAGATTATCTATTATGTCATCTTCTATATATATTCTATATAAAGCAGATGTTGCAGAAAGTCCTATCATTCGTTTAAACGAATGACATCTAGTTAGGACTTTCTGCCCTTTCGGCAGAAAGTCCTATTGGGTTTGTTATGTTTATTCTTCTTCTTCTTATTATTCTTTTTTTCTTCCTAACTAAACGCTTATTTTTCTATGTTGCAATATTCCTAGGACGATGAAATTTTTATGACTTATTAGTCACGTGAGGAAATTTTGATTTCTATGATTTTCATATGCCTATGACGTCATATGACGTCACATTTGAAAAATGCTTCAAAAGTTTGTACGCGGTCTACAGCCATTGTTTGTGAACCGATTTTCATCAAATTTTCACAGATTGTGTATATTAATTTCTAGTTGTGCATCCCGGTGTCCGTTTTTCAAAATTCGAAAAGTCCATGGTTTTTAGAACCAAGGTCTCTGAATTTTAATTTTTTTCTATATGTTGAAATTGTCGAAGGACAATGAAAATTTAATGACACATGCTTCAAACGCTGAAATTTTGATTTCTATGATTTTCATATGCCTATGACGTCATATGACGTCACATTTGAAATATGCTACAAAAGTTTGTACGCAGTCTACAGCCATTGTTTGTGAACCGATTTTCATCAAATTTTCACAGATTGTGTATATTAAGTTCTAGTTGTGCATCCCGGTGTCCGTTTATCAAAATTCGAAAAGTCCATGGTTCTATAGCGGATCCAAGATTCGAACCAAGGACGTCAATTTTTAAATGCTTATAAAAACTGTCCTATTTGAGATAGAAAGTTGAAATTTTGTCAGTTAGTAGGTCTCTGGGTGTCTAACAATTATGTGAAAATAAACGTCATATGACGTCACGTGACGTCATTTTTTTATTATTATTATTCTTTTCTTCTTCCTAACTAAACGCTTATTTTAATATGTTGCAATAGTCCTAGGACCATGAAATTTTTATGGGTTATTAGTCACGTGAGGAAATTTTGTTTTCAATGATTGTCAGCAGCCTATGACGTCACATGACATCACAACTAAAAATAGTGAAAAATGGTGTTTGCGCTCTATAGCCGTCATTTATAGTCGGATTTTCTTCAAATTTTCACATATGGTACATCTTGAAACTAAGGTGTGCATATCTTGTCAGCTAACCTTAATTCCGAAAAACCGAAGTATTGTGGCTAAAATAAGATTCGAACATAGGACCAAAAATTTCATTTTAGGGTTAAAGAACTTCGGGATGAGATAGAAAGTTGAAACTTACACAGTTTGCAGTTCTGCATAATTTCTAAATATATTTTGAGTCGTGACGTCATATGACGTCATAAGCATACTACTACTACTGTTACTTATTTTTTTTTCTTCGTAACTAAACGCTTATTTTTCGCGGAATATAATGTCAATTCTTCAGCATGAACATGAAATACTACTAGAGGTGAGTCATTACATGAAACTTCTATCTCCTGCTTTTTGCATTAACACAGGTTGCAGAAAGTCCTATCATTCGTTTTGACGAATGACATCTAGTTATTATTATTATTCTTTTTTTCTTCCTAACTAAACGCTTATTTTTCTATGTTGCAATACTCCTAGGACGATGAAATTTTTATGACTTATTAGCCACGTAAGGAAATTTTGATTTCTATGATTTTCATATGCCTATGCCGTCATATGACGTCACATTTGAAATATGCTACAAAAGTTTGTACGCGGTCTACAGCCATTGTTTGTGAACCGATTTTCATCAAATTTTCACAGATTGTGTATATTAAGTTCTAGTTGTGCATCCCGGTGTCCGTTTTTTAAAATTCGAAAAGTCCATGGTTCTATAGCGAATCCAAGATTCGAACCAAGGTCGGAAATTTTTAAATGCTTATAAAATCTGTCCTATTTAAGAAAGAAAGTTGATATTTAGTCAGTATATAGGTCTCTAGAAGTTTTAAAAATTTTGTGAAAATATTTCTCATATGACGTCACGTGACGTCATTATATGATAATGTATTTCTAATATTAACAAGAATATTTCTATATGTTGAAATTGTCGAAAGGCAATGAAAATTTAAAGACACATGCTTCAAACGCTGAAATTTTGATTTCTATGATTTTCATATGCCTATGACGTCATATGACGTCACACTGGAAATATGCAACAAAAGTTTGTACGCGGTCTACAGCCATTGTTTATGAACCGATTTTCATCAACTTTTCACAGAATGTGTATATTAAGTTCTAGTTGTGCATCCCGTTGTCCGTTTTTCAAAATTCGAAAAGTCCAAGGTTCTATAGCGATTCCAAGATTCGAACCAAGGTCGTAAATTTTCAAATTCTTATAAAATCGGTCCTATTTGAGATAGAAAAGTGATATTTAGTCAGTATATAGGTCTCCAGAAGTTTTAAACATTTTGTGAAAATAAATGTCATATGACGTCACGTGACGTCATTATATGATAATGAATTTCTAATTCTAACAAGATTATTTCTATATCTTGAAATTTATGAAGGGCAATGAAAAATTAATGCCGCATGCTTCAGATGATGTAATTTCGATTTCAAAGATTTTCAGAAGCCTATGACGTCATATTACGTCACATTTGAAATTGACTACGAAAGTTTGTACACGGTCCAGAGCCATTATTAATGGGCCGATTTTCATCAAATTTTCACAGAATGTGTATATTAAGTTCTAGTTGTGCATCTCGTTGTCCGTTTTTCAAAATGCGAAAAGTCCATGGTTCTATAGCGATTCCAAGATTCGAACCAAGGTCGTAAATTTTTAAATGCTTATAAAATCGGTCCTTTTTGAGATAGAAAAGTGATATTTGGTCAGTATATAGGTCCCTAAGAGCCTTAAACATTTTGTGAAAATAAATATCATATGACGTCACGTGACGTCATTATATGATAATGTATTTCTAATATTAACAAGAGTATTTCTATATATTGAATTGTCGAAGGGCAATGAAAATTTAATGACAAATGATTCAGACACTGAAATTTCGATTTCAATAATTTTCAAACCCATATGACGTCACATTTGAAATTGACTACGAAAGTTTGTCACGGTCCAGAGCCATTATTAATGGGCCGATTTTCATCAAATTTTCACAGAATGTGTATATTACGTTCTTATTGTGTATACCGGTGTCCGGTTTTTCAAAATTCGAAAAGTCCAAGCATCTATGGCGGATCAAAGATTCGAACCAAGGACGTCAATTTTTAAATGCTTATAAAAACTGTCCTATTTGAGATAGAAAGTTGAAATTTTGTCAGTTAGTAGGTCTCTGGGAGTCTTAACAATTATGTGAAAATAAACGTCATATGACGTCACGTGACGTCATTTTTTATTATTATTATTCTTTTCTTCTTCCTAACAAAACGCTTATTTTAATATGTTGCAATAGTCCTAGGACGATGAAATTTTTATGGGTTATTAGTCACGTGAGGAAATTTTGATTTCAATGATTGTCAGCACGCTATGACGTCACATAACGTCACAGCTAAAAATAGTGAAAAATGGTGTTCGCGCTCTACAGCCGTCATTTATGGTCGGATTTTCTTAAAATTTTCACAAATGGTACATCTTGAAACTAAGGTGTACATATCCTGTCAGCTAACCGAAATTCCGAAAGACCGAAGTTCTGTGGCTAAAATAAGATTCGAACATAGGACCGAAAATTTCATTTTAGCATTAAAGAGCTTCAGGATGAAATAGAAAGTTGAAACTTACACAGTTTGCAGTTCTTCAGAATTTCTTAATATATTTTGAGTCGTGACGTCATATGACGTCATGTGACGTCATAAGCATACATCTGAATTTTCATTTAAAGGCAATGATTTCGACATGATGCCAGTTGTTCAGAATAATGAAAATTTCAGAGTTATGACAGAAATGGATGCGCTTTTGAAAAAAAGCATCTTCAGCACCCTATGACGTCATGTGACGTCAGAGCTTAAATAGTGAAAAATGGTGTTCACGCTCTACAGCCGCCATTTATGGTCGAAGTTTCTTCAAATTTTCACAGATGGTATATCTTGAAACTAAGATGTGTATATCCTTTCAGCTAACCGAAATTCCGAAAGACCGAAGTTCTGTGGCTTAAATAAGATTCGAACATAGGACCGAAAATTTCATTTTAGGATTAAAGAGCTTCAGGATGAAATAGAAAGTTGAAACTTACACAGCTTGTAGTTCTGCAGAATTTCTTAATATATTTTGAGTCGTGACGTCATATGACGTCATGTGACGTCATAAGCATACATCTTAATTTTAATTTGGGGCAATGATTTGACATGATGCCAGTTGTTCAGAATAATGAAAATTTCAGAGTTATGACAGAAATAGATGCGCTTTTGAAAAAAAAGCATCATCAGCACCCTATGACGTCATGTGACGTCAGAGCTAAAAATAGTGAAAAATGGTGTTCACGCTCTACAGCCGCCATTTATGGTCGAATTTTCTTCAAATTTTCACAGATGGTATATCTTGAAACTAAGATATGTATATCCTTTAAGCTAACCGAAATTCCGAAAGACCGAAGTTCTGTGGCTGAAATAAGATTCGAACATAGGACCGAAAATTTCATTTTCGGATTAAAGAGCTTCAGAATGAGATAGAAAGTTGAAACTTACACAGTTTGCAGTTCTGCAGAATTTCTACAAATATTTTGAGTCGTGACGTCATAAGCATACTTCTTAATTTTTATTTTAGGACAATGATTTCGACATGATGCCAGTTGTTCAGAATAAGGAAAATTTCAGAGTTATAACAGTAAAGTATACATTTTGAGCAAAAACATTTTCAGCACCATATGACGTCATGTGACGTTAGAGCTAAAAATAGTGAAAAATGGTGTTCACGCTCTACAGCCGCCATTTATGGTCGGATTTTCTTAAAATTTCACAGATTTTACATCTTGAAACTAAGATGTGCATATCCTGTCAGCTAACCGAAATTCCGAAAGACCGAAGTTCTGTGGCTGAAATAAGATTCGAACATGGGACCGAACATTTCATTTTAGGATTAAAGAGCTTCAGGATGAGATAGAAAGTTGAAACTTACACAGTTTGCAGTTCTGCATAATTTCTTAATATATTTTGAGTCGTGACGTCAAATGTCGTCATGTGACGTCATAAGCATACTTCTTAATTTTCATATTAGGGCAATGATTTCGACATGATGTCAGTTGTTCAGAATAATGAAAATTTCAGTGTTATGACAGTAAAGTATGTGCTTTTGAACAAAAGCATCTTCAGCACCCTATGACGTCCTGTGACGTCAGAGCTAAAAATATTGAAACATGGTGTTCGCGCTCTACAGCCGCCGTTTATGGTCGGATTTTCTTCAAATTTTCACAGATGGTACACCTTGAAACTAAGGTGTGCATATCCTGCCAGCTAACCGAAATTCCGAAAAACCGAAGTTCTGTGGCTGAAATAAGATTCGAACATAGGACCAAAAATTTCATTTTAGGATTGAAGAGCTTCAGGATGAGATAGAAAGTTGAAACTTACACAGTTTGCAGTTCTGCAGCATTTCTACAAATATTTTGAATCGTGACGTCATTGGACGTCATAAGCATACCACTTAATTTTAATTTGGGGCAATGATTTCGACATGATGCCAGTTGTTCAGAATAATGAAAATTTCAGAGTTATTGCAGTAAAGTGTGCGCTTTTGAGCAACAGCATTTTCAGCACCCTATGACGTCACGTGACGTCAGAGCTAAAATAGTGAAAAATGGTATTCGCGCTCTACAGCCGCCATTTGTGATCAGATTTTCTTCAAATTTTTACAGACGGTACATCTTGAAACTAAGGTGTGAATATTTTGTCAGCTAACCTTAATTCCGAAAAACCGAAGTATTGTGGCTGAAACAAGATTCGAACATAGGACCTTTAAACTAGAAATCAAGTTTGCAGTCATGTCCTGACGTCATATAACATCATGTTACGTCACAGACTAATACTAAGTTCTTATCATTTGCACTAATTTCGGAATATAATGTCAATTTCTTAGCATGAACATGAAATACTACCAGAGGTGAATCATTACATGAAACTTCTATTTCCTGCTTTTTGCATTAACACAGCTTGCAGAAAGTCCTATCATTCGTTTTCACGAATGACATCTAGTTCTTCTTCTTATTATTCTTTTTTTCCTCCTTTTGAGGTTGTAATTAAACAAGGTTACAATTGAGATAGAGTCTTCAAATTGTTTCAGTGATCAGCTAAATAGAGTCCCTTTCGATCTGCATTGTTTCAACTATTAGTGACGTCATATGACGTCATAGCTGAAATCTACTACAAAAGTTTGTTCGCGGTCTACAGCCATTGGTTATGAACCGATTTTCATCAAAATTTCACAGAAATTGTATATTAATATCTAGTTGTGCATATTCTGTCAGCTAACCGAAATTATGAAAGACCGAAGTTCTGTGGCTGAAATAAGATTCGAACATAGGACCGAAAATTTCATTTTAGTATTAAAGAGCTTCAGGATGAGATAGAAAGTTGAAACTTACACAGTTTGCAGTTCTGCAGAATTTCTACATATATTTTGAGTCGTGACGTCATATGACGTCATGTGACGTCATAAGCATACTTCTTAATTTTCATTTTAGGGCAATAATTTTGACATGATGCCAGTTGTTCAGAATAATGAAAATTTCAGAGTTATGACAGTAATGTATGCGCTTTTGAACAAAAGTATCTTCAGCACCCTATGACGTCACATGACGTCACAACTAAAAAAAGTGAAAAATGGTGTTCGCGCTCTACAGCCGTCATTTATGGTTGGATTTTCTTCAAATTTTCACAGATGGTACTTGTCGAAACTAAGGTGTGCACATCCTGTCAGCTAACCGAAATTCCGAAAGACCAAAGTTCTGTGGCTGAAATAAGATTCGAACATAGGACCGAAAATTTCATTTTAGGATTAAAGAGCTTCAGGATGAGATAGAAAGTTGAAACTAACACAGTTTGCAGTTCTGCATAATTTCTACGGATATTTTGAGTCCTGACGTCAGATGACGTCATGTGACGTCATAAGCATACTTCATAATTTTTCATATTAGGGCAATGATTTCGACATGATGCCAGTTGTTCAAAATAATGAAAATTTCAGAGTTATTACAGTACATTTAGCGGTTTTGAACAAAAGCATCTTCAGCACCCTATGACGTCACATGACGTCACAGCTAAAAATAGTAAAAAATGGTGTTCGCGCTCTACAGCTGTCATTTTTGGTCGGATTTTCTTCAAATTTTCACAGATGGTACATCTTGAAACTAAGGTGTGCATTTTTCTGTTAGCTAACCGAAATTCCGAAAGGCCGAAGTTCTGTGGCTGAAATAAGATTTGAACATAGGACCGAAAATTTCATTTTAGGATTAAAGAGCTTCAGGATGAGATAGAAAGTTGAAACTTACACAGTTTGCAGTTCTGCAGAATTTCTTAATATATTTTGAATCGTGACGTCATATGACGTCATGTGACGTCATAGGCATACTTCTTAATTTTCATTTTAGGGCAATGATTTCGACATGATGCCAGTTGTTCAGAATAATGAAAATTTCAGAGTTATGAAAGTAAAGTATGCGGTTTTGAACAAAAGCATCACCAGCACGCTATGACGTCATGTTACGTCACAGCTAAAAATAGTGAAAAATGGTGTTCGCGCTCTACAGCCGTCATTTATGGTCGGATTTTCTCCAATTTTTCACAGATAGTACATCTTGAATCAAAGGTGTGCATATCCTGTCAACTAACCGAAATTTCGAAAGACCGAAGTTCTGTGGCTGAAATAAGATTCGAACATAGGACCGAAAATTTCATTTTAGGATTAAAGAGCTTCAGGATGAAATAGAAAGTTGAAACTTACACAGTTTGCAGTTCTGCATAATTTCTACGGATATTTTGAGTCCTGACGTCAGATGACGTCATGTGACGTCATAAGCATACTTCTTAATTTTTTATTTTAGGGCAATGATTTCGACATGATGCCAGTTGTTCAAAATAATGAAAATTTCAGAGTTATTACAGTAAATTAAGCGGTTTTGAACAATAGCATCTTCAGCACCCTATGACGTCACATGACGTCACAGCTAAAAATAGTGAAAAATGGTGTTCGCGCTCTACAGCTGTCATTTTTGGTCGGATTTTCTTCAAATTTTCACAGATGGTACATCTTGAAACTAAGGTGTGCACATCCTGTCAGCTAACCGAAATTCCTAAAGGCCGAAGTTCTGTGGCTGAAATAAGATTCGAACATAGGACCGAAAATTTCATTTTAGGATTAAAGAGCTTCAGGATGAGATAGAAAGTTGAAACTAACACAGTTTGCAGTTTTGCAGAATTTCTACATATATTTTGAGACGTGACGTCATATGACGTCATGTGACGTCATAGGCATACTTCTTAATTTTCATTTTAGGGCAATGATTTCGACATGATGCCAGTTGTTCAGAATAATGAAAATTTCAGTCATGACAGTAAAGTATTCGCTTTTTAACAAAAGCATCTTCAGCACCCTATGACGCCATATGACGTCACAGCTAAAAATAGTGAAAAATGGTGTTCGCGCTCTACAGCCGTCATTTATGGTCGGATTTTCTTCAAATTTTCACAGATAGTACATCTTGAATCAAAGGTGTGCATATCCTGTCAGCTAACAGAAATTTCGAAAGACCGAAGTTCTGTGGCTTAAATAAGATTCGAACATAGGACCGAAAATTTCATTTTAGGATTAAAGAGCTTCATGATGAGTTAGAAAGTTGAAACTTACACATTTTGCAGTTCTGCAGAATTTCTACATATATTTTGAGTCTTGACGTCTTATGACGTCATGTGACGTCATAGGCATACTTCTTAATTTTTATTTTAAGGCAATGATTTTGACCTGATGCCAGTTGTTCAGAATAATGAAAATTTCAGAGTTACGACAGTAAAGTATGCGCTTTTGAACAAATGAATTTTCAGCACCCTGTGACGTCATGTGACGTCAAAGCTAAAAGAAGTCCATACGAAAAAAAAAAAAAAAATAAGTAAAAGGTAGAGAATTTAATATGTAGTCTTTCTAACGGAATTAATCTTAATATTTTTCAATTTTAGCAGAAAGTCCTATCATTCGTATCAACGAATGAAATCTAGTTATTATTATTCTTTTCTTCCTCACGGATTTTCATATGTTGCAATCGTCCTAGGAGAATGAAATTTCGATGGCATATTATTCATATGCGTAATTAAAAAATTCTATAATTTTCATATGCCTATGACGTCATATGACGTCACACTTGGCAATTTGCTACAAAAGTTTGTACGCGGTCCAGAGCGATAATTAATGAACCGATTTTTATCAAATTTTCACAGAATGTGTATATTAAGTTCTAGTTGTGTATCTCGTTGTCCATTTTTCAAAATTCGAAAAGCACAAGGTTCTATGGCGAATGCAAGATTCAAACCAAGGACGTCAAATTGACAAATGCTCATAAAATCGTCCTTAAATGAGACAGAAGGTTGATATTTTGTCAGTATATAGATCTCCGATAGATTTAAATATTTTGTGAAAATGGACGTCTTGTGACGTCATATGACGTCATCAAATTTCTAATTTTTAAACACATAATTATATATGTTAATATGGTCCAAGGACAATGAAATTTTGATGCCATATTCTCCAAGAAATGTTATTTTGATTTCTATGATTTTCATATCTCTATGACGTCATACGACATCACACTTGAAATAGGCTAAAAAAGTTTGTACGCGGTCCAGAGCCATTATTAATAAACCGATTTTCATCAAATTTTCACAGAATGTGTATATTAAGTTCTAGTTGTGCATCCCGGTGTCCGTTTTTAAAATTCGAAAAGTCCAAGGTTCTATAGCGATTCCAAGATTCGAACCAAGGTCGTAAATTTTCAAATTCTTATAAAATCGGTCCTTTCTGAGATAGAAAGATGATATTGAGTCAGTATATAGGTCTCTGGGAGTCTTAAACATTTTGTGAAAATAAATGTCATATGACGTCACGTGACGTCATTATATGATAATGAATTTCTAATTCTAACAAGATTATTTCTATATATTGAAATTGACTAAGAAAGTTTGTACACGGTCCAGAGCCATTATTAATGGGCCGATTTTTATCAAATTTTCACAGAATGTGTATATTAAGTTCTTATTGTGTATACCGGTGTCCGTTTTTCAAAATTCGAAAAGTCCATGGTTCTATAGCGAATTCAAGATTCGAACCAAGGTCGTAAATTTTTAAATGCTTATAAAATCGGTCCTATTAGAAAATCTTAAACATTTTGTGAAAATAAATGTCATATGACGTCACGTGACGTCTATAAATGAAAATGTATTTCTAATATTAACAAGAGTATTTCTATATGTTGAAATTATCGAAGGACAATGAAAATTTAATGACAAATGATTCAGACGCTGCAATTTTGATTTCAATGATTTTCAGAAGCCTATGACGTCATATGACGTCACATTTGAAATTGACTACAAAAGTTTGTACACGGTCCAGAGCCATTATTAATGGGCCGATTTTCATCAAATTTTCACAGAATGTGTATATTACGTTCTTATTGTGTATACCGGTGTCCGTTTTTCAAAATTCGAAAAGTCCAAGCATATATGGCGGATCCAAGATTCGAACCAAGGACGTCAATTTTTAAATGTTTATAAAAACTGTCCTATTTGAGATAGAAAGTTGAAATTTTGTCAGTTAGTAGGTCTCTGGGTGTCTTAACAATTATGTGAAAATAAATGTCATATGACGTCACGTGACGTCATTTGTTTCTTACTATTATTCTTTTCTTCTTCCTAACTAAACGCTTATTTTAATATGTTGCAATAGTCCTAGGACGATGAAATTTTTATGGGTTATTAGGCACGTGAGGAAATTTTGATTTCACCCCTACTGCATATATGTAGCCATATCTCAATAAATATCGATTTTTGTAAATATTTGTATGAATAAGAATTATAGCTGAATAATTGACGTTTCCAAAATATTTATTTATTAAAATTGGTTTACGCAATACAAAGTTATAAGCAAAAAAACTAAATGAAATGAAGCTAATTTTGCTGATAATATGCTGTTTTCTTGAGGTTTAACAGTCAATATCTCAGAAACGACTGAAGATAAGTTTATACATTATGCATATAAAATGTAGCATGTTTTAAGAGCTTTTTAACGGTACCAAGTTTATTGAAATTGGACTTCATATAAGAAAGTTACATGGAAAATAAGATATTTCATAATCATGCATCATAAAAATATGGAAAAGGTCACGCGCAGGGGTCACCAAGCTTAAATACTTGCGCAACGACTTCAAAAAAAAAATATATATATATCAAATTGCAATTGATGGGCTATATCTTGATTTTGTTTGTTGTTTTTTTGTCGAATGTTGACTGTTTCCAAAATAAGCATTGAAGTTAATACATGTACAACGGCACAAGACAAAAATCCGTATTTGCAACACTATGTAGCTAGCGAGCAGTTTACAAGCCTTGAAAAATTCACACGCAGCCCCACATTTTAGACCATCTAAAAACTGCATTGTTATGCTAACGATATTCATATTGCATCAGTTTGTAGGCTGGGATGTTACCTTTCAAAATATCACCATAGTTCGAAATTCCAGGAATTTATGGCAAAACTACGGAAGCCCAAACACGCCGAAATCGCTAAATACGTTTAACTACGTTACAGGTGTCGAAAGGATATAGCACTATACAAATATTCCATACTTCTTCCTACTGAGGCTAAAATTAAACAAGGTTACAGCTGAGCTGGAGTGATGAAATTCTATGTGTGATGAAAGTTAGAAACTTACATTTGAACACTGTTTCATTTTTCTTTCATGTCATATGAATAGTATACATTTTGTATGTAAACTACATGTGCAAGATATGGGCGGACTTTTATTAAAATTCACAGAATGTGTTCTATTTGTGCTATTTTATATAGAAATAGAGGAGGTAGAAAGTTGCAATTTGGACAAATTATCTATTATGTCATCTTCTATATATACTATATAAAGCAGATGTTGCAGAAAGTCCTATCATTCGTTTAAACGAATGACATCTAGTTATTATTAGGACTTTCTGCCCTTTCGGCAGAAAGTCCTATTGGGTTTGTTATGTTTTTTTCTTCCAAACTGAGCGTTAATTTAAGCATGTTGCAATGGTCCCAGGGCCATGAAAATTTTATGGCATATACTTGATGCGATGAAATTTTGATTTCTATGATTTTCATATGCCTATGACGTCATATGACGTCACATTTGAAATATGCTACAAAAGTTTGTACGCGGTCTACAGCCATTGTTTGTGAACCGATTTTCATCAAATTTTCACAGATTGTGTATATTAAGTTCTAGTTGTGCATCTCGGTGTCTGTTTTTCAAAATTCGAAAAGTCCATGGTTCTATAGCGAATCCAAGATTCGAACCAAGGTTGTAAATATTCTAGAAGTTAAATTTTGTATTTAAAATTATATCATTTAAATATTTTGTGAAAATAAATGTCATATGACGTCACGTGACGTCATTATATGATAATGTATTTCAAATATTAACAAGAGTATTTCTATATGTTGAAATTGTCGAAGGGCAATGAAAATTTAATGACACATGCTTCAATCGCTGAAAGTATGATTTCTATGATTTTCATATGCCTATTATGTCATATGACGTCACACTTGAAATATGCAACAAAAGTTTGTACGCAGTCCAGAGCCATTGTTTATGAACCGATTTTCATCAAATTTTCACAGAATGTGTATATTAAGTTCCAGTTGTGCATCCCGGTGTTCGTTTTTCAAAATTCGAAAAGTCCAAGGTTCTATAGCGGTTCCAAGATTCGAACCAAGGTCGTAAATTTTCAAATTCTTATAAAATCGGTCGTATTTGAGATAGAAAGAAGATATTGGGTCAGTATATAGGTCTCTGGGAGTCTTAAACATTTTGTGAAAATAAATGTCATATGACGTCACGTGACGTCATTATATGATAATGAATTTCTAATTCTAACAAGATTATTTCTATGTGTTGAAATTTTCGAAGGGCAATGAAAATTTCATGCCGCATGCTTCAGATGCTGAAATTTCGATTTCATTGATTTTCAGAAGCCTATGACGTCATATGACGTCACATTTGAAATTGACCACGAAAGTTTGTACACGGTCCAGAGCCATTATTAATGGGCCGATTTTCATCAAATTTTCAGAGAATGTGTATATAAAGTTCTAGTTGTGCATCTCGGTGTCCGTTTTTCAAAATTCGAAAAGTCCATGGTTCTATAGCGAATTCAAGATTCGAACCAAGGTCGTAAATTTTTAAATGCTTATAAAATCGGTCCTATTTAATATAGAAAAGTGATATTTGGTCAGTATATAGGTCTCTAAGAGTCTTAAACATTTTGTGAAAAGAAACGTCATATGACGTCACGTGACGTCATTATATGATAATGTATTTTAATATTAATAAGAGTATTTCTATATGTTGAAATTGTCGAAGGGCAATGAAAATTTAATGACAAATGATTCAGACGCTGAAATTTCGATTTCAATGATTTTCAGAAGCCTATGACGTCATATGACGTCACATTTGAAATTGACTACAAAAGTTTGTACACGGTCCAGAGCCATTATTAATGGGCCGATTTTTATCAAATTTTCACAGAATGTGTATATTACGTTCTTATTGTGTATACCGGTGTCTGTTTTTCTAAATTCGAAAAGTCCAAGCATATATGGCGGATCCAAGATTCGAACCAATGACGTCAATATTTAAATGCTTATAAAAACTGTCCTATTTGAGATAGAAAGTTGAAATTTTGTCAGTTAGTAGGTCTCTGGGTGTCTTAACAATTATGTGAAAATAAACGTCATATGACGTCACGTGACGTCATTTGTTTATTATTATTATTCTTTTCTTCTTCCTAACTAAACGCTTATTTTAATATGTTGCAATAGTCCTAGGACGATGAAATTTTTATGGGTTATTAGACACGTGAGGAAATTTTGATTTCACCCCTACTGCATATATGTAGCCATATCTCAATAAATATCGATTTTTGTAAATATATGTATGAATAAGAATTATAGCTGAAAAATTGACGTTTCCAAAGATATTTATTTTATTAAAATTGGTTTACGCAATACAAAGTTATAAGCAAAAAAACTAAATGAAATGAAGCTAATTTTGCTGATAATATGCTGTTTTCTTGAGGTTTAACAGTCAATGTCTCAGAAACGACTGAAGATAAGTTTATACATTATGCGTATAAAATGTAGCATGTTTTAAGAGCTTTCTAACGGTACCAAGTTTATTGAAATTGGACTTCATATAAGAAAGTTACATGGAAAATAAGATATTTCATAATCATGCATCATAAAAATATGGAAAAGGTCACGCGCAGGGGTCACCAAGCTTAAATACTTGCGCAACGACTTAAAAAAAATTAAAAAAATATCAAATTGCAATTAATGGGCTATATCTTGATTTTTTTTTTTTTTTTTTTTCGTCGAATGTTGACTGTTTCCAAAATAAGCATTGAAGTTAATACATGTACAACGGCACAAGACAAAAATCCGTATTTGCAACACTATGTAGCTAGCGAGCAGTTTGCAAGCCTTGAAAAATTCACACGCAGCCCCACATTTTAGACCATCTAAAAACTGCATTGTTATGCTAACGATATTCATATTGCATCAGTTTGTAGGCTGGGATGTTACCTTTCAAAATATCACCATAGATCGAAATTCCAGGAATTTATGGCAAAACTACGGAAGCCCAAACACGCCAAAATCGCTAAATACGTTTAACTACGTACAGGTGTCGAAAGGATATAGCACTATACACATAATAATACTTCTTCCTACTGAGGCTAAAATTAAACAAGGTTACAACTGAGCTGGAGTGATGAAATTCTATGTGTGATGAAAGTTAGAAACTTACATTTGAACACTGTTTTATTTTTCTTTCATGTCACATGACATAGTGTAAAATTTTGTATGTAAACTACATGTGCAAGATATGGGCGGACTTTTATTAAAATTCACAGAATGTGTTCTATTTGTGCTATTTTATATAGAAATAGAGGAGATAGAAAGTTGCAATTTGGACAGATTATCTATTATGTCATCTTCTATATATACTATATAAAGCAGATGTTGCAGAAAGTCCTATCATTCGTTTAAACGAATGACATCTAGTTATTCTTATTCTTCTTATTCTTTTTTTCTTCCTCTTGTATTTGTGTTAATTTCGATGTGTTGCCAATGGCCCAGAACAATGAAAATTTTATGGCATATATTTCAAACCATGAGCTTTCGAATGCAATGAATTTCATATTCATATGACGTCATATAACGTCAGATTTGACGTAAGGTGAAAAAGATTGTACGCGGTCTACAGCCATTATTTCTGGCCGATTTTCATCAAAATTTCACAGAATGTGTATGTTAGGCTCTAGTTGTGCCTTCCGGTGTCCGTTTTTCAAAATTCGAAATGGCAATGGTTCTATAGCGAATCCAAGATTCGAACCATTGACGTCAAATTTCAAATGCCTATAAAATCGCTTACAAATGAGCTAGAAAGATGATATTTGGACAGAATATAAGTCTCAAGGGTTACTTTACATTCTCTGAAGATGAACGTCATATGACGTCATATGACGTCATGAGGTGAAAGGTAATTTCTAATATTTACGTGTTAATTTTTATATGTTGTACAAGGCTGAGCACCTTGAAAATTTAATAGCGTATGCTTCAGATAGAACTGTTTGCATTTCAATAATTTTCATTTTACTATGACGTGCTTTGACGTCAAACTTGACGTCGTCTAAAAATGTTTGTACGCGGTCTACAGCCATTATTCTGGGCCGATTTTCATCAAAATTTCACAGAATGCGTATGTTAGGCTCTAGTTGTGCCTTCCGGTGTCCGCTTTTCAAAATTCGAAAATGCAATAGTTCTATGGCGAATCCAAGATTCGAACCATTGACGTCAAATTTAAAATGCGTATAAAATCGCTTACAAATGAGCTAGAAAGATGATATTTGGACAGAATATAAATCTCGAGGATTACTTTATATTCTTTGAAGATGAACGTCATATGACGTCATATGACGTCATGAGGTGAAAGGTAATTTCTAATTTTTATGTGTTAATTTTTATATGTTGTTTACGTCGAGCACCTTGAAAATTTAATAGCATTTGCTTCAGATAGAACTGTTTCCATTCAATAATTTTCATTTGACTATGA
>CM037777.1:110625418-110675418 GCA_021229015.1 Solen grandis | reverse complement strand
TTCTAAAAAAATTTGTTTGAAAATCGGCCCTTTTTAAAAATTTTTGGGGGAAAACCGTGTACAAACTTTCGTTTTTTCAATTAAAAAATTGTGGTTTCTAGGAGGGCTTGTTTCTAAAAAATCATTGAAATCAAAATTTCGGGCGTCTGATTAAATTTTTTTTTTAAAAATTTTTTTTTTTTGAAAGGGGGATTTTTTTAAAAAATTATAAAAAATACTCTTGTTAATTTTTGAAATACATTATAAAAAAAATGAGTCAACGTAAAATCATATGAAATTTTTTTTAAAAAATGTTTAAGACTCCCAGAGACCTAATACTGACCCAAAAAATTCCTTTTTTATCTAATTAGGGACCCATTTTTTTTTGTTTTTAAAAAAATTTTTCGCCTTGGTTCGAAATTTTAAAATTTTGTTTTTAAAAAACCGGGACTTTTCAAATTTTTTTGGGAAAGGGGAAAAAAGGAAAAAGCCCCAACTAAACTTAATATACCCCTTTCTGTGAAAATTTAGATAAAAATTTTGGGCCAAAATTTTAAAGGTCGGGGGAAAAAGTGTACAAATTTTCGTAGCCCAAAAATTTTTAAATGTGACTTTTATATAAATTTTTATAGGCTTCTGAAAAATTTTTAAATGGGGAAAAATTTTAGCATCTGAAGCTTTTGGGGGAAAAATTTTTTTCCCTTTTTCCCTTCAAAAAATTTTAAGATATAGAAAATATTCTTTTTAAAAAATTAAAATTTTTCATTATCTTATAAGGGGAAAGTCACGTGAGGGGCATTTGACATTTTTTTTCAAAAAGGGGTTTTAAAACCCCCAAAAGCCCCTTTTTTTAAGGGGAAAAAAAATTTATTTTAAAATTTTTAAATAGAACCGATTTTTAAGAAATTTAAAAATTTTTTGGGCCCTTTGGGTTTAAAATTTTGGGAAAAACGTATAAAACCTTGGACTTTTCGAATTTTGAAAAGGGGGAAAGGGTTTCCCCCCAAAAAAATTTAAAAATTCCCCAAATTTGTGAAAAATTTTTTTTTGGGAAATGGGTTCAAAAAACCAATGGCTGTGGGCCCGGGGGACAAACTTTTGTTGCAATTTCCGGGGTTTTGGGGGGGTCATATGCCCCGGTTCTTTTGGGGTTTTTTTAAAAAATTTTAGAAATAAAAAATTTTAGCTTTTTAAGCATGTGTCTTTAAATTTTCATTGCCTTTGGGGCAATTTAAAAAAAATGGAAATATTTTGTTATATTTGAAAACTTTTTATTTTTAATGGGGTCACGTGCGCCCCTTTGGGGCTTTTTTTTTTAAAAAAAATTTTTTTTTTTTAAAAAACTTTAGGGGACCTTTTACTGTTTTTTAAAAATTTCTATCTTAAAAAGGACAGATTTTTTTTAAACTTTTTAAAAATTTTTCGACCTTGGTTGAATCTTGGTTTTTCTATAAAAACCTTTGGGTTTTCCCCGAATTTTAAAAAAACGGAAAAGGGGGGGAAAATTCCCAAAAAAAAAATTTAATTTTTCAAAATCTGAAAAAAATTTTATAAAAAACGGTTCAAAAAAACATTGGCTGTAGACCGCGTCCCCAAAAATTTTTTTAGAAAAATTTTAAAAATTTTGGGGGGTCTTATGACGTCTAGGCATAGGAAAATTTTATAAAAATTTTAAAATTTTCCCCCACCTGTTTTTGGGGCAAAAAAAAATTTCCCCTTGTCCTAGGGATTTTTGCAACTTAGAAAAAAAAAAGACGTTTTTTTAGGAAAAAAAAAAAAAGGAAAAAATTTAAAAAAAAATAGATTCATTCGGAAAAAAAAAAAATTTTGGTTTGGGGGCTTTTGCAAGCTTTTTTTAAGAAAAAAAAACGGAAAAATTTAAAAATTTTAAATTTTAAAATTTACTCACCTTGGTATTTTTTTCTGTTCATGGGAACAATTGAAATTATTTTCCCCAAATTAGTGCAAATGAAAGAAACTAAGTATTGGTCTGTGCGTCACTTTGAGTCTTTGGGGGTCATAACTTTAAACTTTTTGTAAAAATTTTTTTGGGAAAAACTTCAAACTGTGTAAGTTTAAATTTTTCTAATCATCCTGAAGCTCTCTAATCCTAAATGAAATTTCGTTCCAATGTTCAAATTTTTTATTTTTAGCCCCGAATTCGGTTTTTTTGGGGAAAAATTTTGGGTTTTTCTGACGGGGATATGAAAATTAAAATTTTTAAAAATTGTCCCCAAATTTTTTAAACCCCTTTAAAGGGAAAATTTTCCAAAACCAAAAATTTTGGGGGCTGTAGAGCTTTTAAACCCAAAATTTTTTTTAAAAAATTTTTTAGTTTTCGTCAATGACGTAATAGTGTGTTTTAAAGTGCTTTTTTTTTTAAATGGGCCATATTTACTATCATAAACTCTGAAAATTTTTTTTTTTATTTTTAAAAAAACTGGATTTTTTTGTCAAAATCTTTTTTCCTAAAATAAAAATTTTAAAAAGTATGCTTTTTGGACGTCAAAAAAATCTTATGCCGCCCCAAAAATCAAGAATATTTTGAAATTCGCAAAAACTGCAAATTTTAATTTAAGGTTCAAACCCTTTTATTTATCCTAAAGCTTTTTAAATTTTCCCAAAATGAAATTTTGGGTTTTTTATTTTTTAAACCCCTTTTTTTACCCCAAAAAACTTCAGTTTTTTGGAAATTTTGGGTTTTGGACGGATATGCAAACCTGAATTTCAAAAGGTTTCCCCTCTTTTGTAAATTTGAAGAAAAACCCCCAAAAATTTTACGGTTAGAGCGCAAAAACCCCCCTTTTCCCCCTATTTTTTGCTGTGAGTCTTGTAAAATCTTTTGGGTGTGAGAGGGGTTTTGTTCAAAAAAAAAACTTTGCCTTAAACTTTTAAAATTTTTTTTTATTCTGAAAAAATTTGGGTTTTCGTCGTTTTTTATTGCCAAAAATTTTAAAAATTTAAAAAGAAAACTTATTTCGTCACATGACTTTTTAAAATTGGGGGTCACGATAAAAAAAAATTTTTGGGGGGAAATTCTGCAAAAAGCAAACGTGTAAGTTTAAAATTTTTTCTCACCCCCAAAACTTTTTAAATTTCCCAAAATAAATGTTCGAATTTATTTCGCCACAAAAAATTCGGTTTTGGGAAAATTTTGGTTAGCTGCCCAAAGGTTTTTGGGGCCCCACCTTTGTTTTTAAAATGTCCATTTTGTAAAAAAAATTTTTGGGGGGAAAAACCGCCCCAAAAAGACGGTTTTTGAGCGCGAACCCCCTTTTTTCCCTATTTTTGCGTGACGTCTTTTTTTCGTCTTTGGGGGTTTTTTGTTTAAAGGGAGGGTTTTGTTCAAAAGCGAATACTATGCTTTTTTTAAAATCTTGAAATTTTCATTTTTTGAACAACGGGGATCATGTCGAAATCTTGCCCCAAAATGAAAATTGGGGGGAAATTTTTTTTATGACGTCACATGACGTATATGACGTCTTGACTCAAAATTTTGTAAAAATTTGCGGGGAAAGGAAAAAACTGTGAAAATTTAAATTTTTTTAAATTTTTCTTTTTCTGAAGCTTTTTATCCTAAATAAAAATTTTTTTTTTTTTGTTCAAATTTTTTATTTCGGGGCCCCAGAACTTGGGTTTTTTTGGGGAATTTTTGGGTTTTGCGGGGCAGGATATGCAACCCCCTTTTGATTAAAATTTTTACCATTTTTTAAAAAAAATTTTGGGGAAAAACCGGAAACCCAAAAAAGAGGGCCCCGAGACCCCCGAACCCCCTTTTTTTTTCTTTTTTTTGCGGTGCCCCTCATTTTTGGGTCATAGGGTGTAAAAATCAGGGAAAAAAAAATTTTTTCCCTTTACGTGACTAATAACCGTAAAATTTTTTTTGGGGGTTTCCCAGGGATATTCAAATTTAAAAAAAGGTTTAGTTAGGGAAAAGAAAAGAAATAAATTTTTTTTAAAAAATTGGGCCCCGGGGGCTTTTTTTTGGGCGGTTTTTTTTTAAAAAAATTTTTTGGGGCCCCGAGACCTACTAACTGAAAAAAATTTTAAAAAATTTTATCTCAAATGGGGGGTTTTTTTTAAGCTTTTAAAAAATTTGGGGCGTTTTCCTTGGTTCGAATTTTTTACCCCGGGGGTTTTAAAAAATGCTTGGGGAAATTTTGAATTTTAAAAAAAGGGGGCCCCGGTTTAAAACACAATTTTAAGGGGAAATTTTTTTAAAACATTTGTAAAAAATTTTATTAAAAAGGGGCCCCCTAAAAAAGGCCCTTTGGGCCCCCGGGGTTTTAAAAATCTTTCGTTTTTAAAAATTTAAATGGGGACGTCATATGGTCATAGGTTTCTAAAAAATCATTGAAATCGAAATTCCAGCGCCCTTTTTTCATGTAAAAATTAAATTTAAATTTCCCCTTCAAAAATTTTCCCCAAACTTTATAAAAATTCTTTTTTTAAAATTATTAAAATTTTACATTATAATAAAAAGGGAATTCCGTGACTTTTTTTGGGGCGTTTTTTTTTTAACAAAATGTTTAAAAAATCCCAGAAAACCTATTTAGGGCCCAAAAAAAAAAGTTTCTATCTCAAATAGGCCCGATTTTATCCCTTTTAAAAAATTTTACGACTTGGGTTTAAAAATCAAAAATTTTCCCGTTTAAAAACCCCATGGATTTTTAAAAATTTTTAAAAAAAAAACCCCCCACCGGGGGGGCCAATAAAAATTTTATTTACCCCTTCGGGGGAAATTTGAGGGAAAATCGGTTCAAAAAAAAATTTGGCTTTTTTGACTGCGAAAAAACTTTTGTTGTTTTTTCAATTTTTGATTTTCTTTTGAGTCATAGGAAAAAAAAAAAATTTTTTTGGGGAACAAAAAAATTTCAGCATTTAAAGGGGAATTACCCCCTTTAAAAATTTTTTTTTTGGGGCCCTTCAAACAATTTCAACATTTGGGAAATACCCTTTTTAAAATTTTAAAAATTTTACATTTTAAAATTTTTGACGTCACGTGACGTCATTTGACTTTTTTATTTTAAAAAAAAATTTTTAAAAAAACTTCTAAAATTTTTAAAACTAAAAAAATTTATCAACTTTCTACCAAAGGGGGGGACATTTTTTAAAAAGCATTTAAAATTTACCCCCCTTTTGGTTCGAATATTGGATTCCCCTAAAAGAACCAGGGGTTTTTTAAAAATTTTTAAAAAAAAACGGACCCCGGAAAATTCCCAAACAATGGGAATTTTAAATACCAATCTGTGAAAATTTGTTGAAAATCGGTTAAAAAAACAATGGCTTTTAAAACCCGGGGTTTTCCCAAAACCCCTTTTGTAGCTATTTAAAATGTGACGTCTTTGAGTCATGGGCTTTAAAAAAATTTTAATAAAAAATAAAAATTTTCCCCCCACGGGGAAAAATTTTAAGTCAAAAAAAATTTCACCCCCTAGGATTTATTGAAAAAGGGGGAAAAAAAAGGGCGTTTAGGGGGGAAAAGGGAAAAAAAAAAAAAAATTTTTTAAATTTTTAAATTTTAAGAAAAAAAAGAATAAATTTTTTAAAAACCCCAATTGGACTTTCTGTTTGGGGGGGGGGGAAAGCCCAAAAATTAAAAAGGGGGGAAAAAAGAATAAACAGTTTAAAAAAACCCCCCAATAGGATTTTCGGTTTTTGGCAAAAATTTTTCCCTAATAAAAAAAACATTTTCAAACCCAATATGACTTTCTGCCTGTGGGGGGGAAAATTTCCTTAAAAACAGTAAAAAAACCCAATGGACTTTCTGTTTGGGGGGGGGGAAAAAAGTCCAAAAAAAGAAGAAGAAAAAAAAAAATTTTGTCTTTTTTTTAAAAACTTTTTTTTGGATTTTTCTGAACCTTTTTTTAAAACCCCCAAAAAGGGGGGGAAAATTTAAAATTTTTTTTTTTGTAATGACTCACCTCTGGTATTTTTTTCATGTTCATGCTGAAAAATTTGACATTTTTTTTCCCCGGGGAAAAATAAGCGTTTATTTTTAGGGAAAAAAAAAAAAAAGGGGTGGGCACCCCCTTTTGTAGATTTTTTTGGGGCCCTTTAAAAGCGGTCATATGAGGGTCGGGGGACTCAAATTTTTTTTAAAAGAAATTTGCAGAACTCAAAACTGTTTTTTTTTTTAAATTTTTCTATCCCCCCCCCCGAAGTTCTTTACCCCCTAAAATGACCCTTTTTTAAAAAAATTTTAAAAAAGAAAAACTGATCATAAATGGGGGCTTTTTTGAGAGCGCGAACCCCCCCCATTTTCACTTTTTTTAGTCTGACGCCCACTTCCCCCCTTGGGGGTGCTAAAAATTTGGTTTTGGGTTGTTTAAAAAAGGGGCCCCAACTTTAAAACCCCCAAATTTTAACTAAAAAATTTTTAAATTTTTCTGAACAATTGGCTTTCATGAAAAAATCATTCCCCCAAATTTTTTTAAAAAAGTAAAAAGGGTTATGGCCCTCTGACGTCCGAAAAAAAATTTTTATTTGAAAAAAATTTAAAGGGGGGGGAAAAACTGAAACTTTGCTTTTTTTTTTTCTTTCTATCTCCCCCTGAAGCTCAAAAATTTTAAAAAAATTTGTTTTTTTGGGGTTTACATTTTAAAAATTTTTATTAAAAACTTCACCCACAGAACTTGGGGTTTTTTTCGGAAATTTTGGGGTTTAAGCTGGCAGGAAGGGTTCACCTTTTTTTCGGTCCCCCATCGGGAAAAAAATTAAAAAAAATTTCCCCGACCTTAAAGGGGGATTTTTAGAGAGCAAACCCCCTTGGGGTTCAATTTTTTTTTTTTTTGGGGCGTCTAAGGGAACGTCTTAGGGGGGGAAGGTTTGCTTTTTTTCCCAAAAAGCGCATATTTTATTTTTAAAAACTCAAAAAATTTCTTTTTTTTGGGAAAAAAAGGGGGGCATCAGGAAAAATTTTTTTTTCCCCTTAAAATAAAAATTTTTTAAAGGGTTTGCTTATGAGTCAAAGGGGGAAAATTTAAACTTTCCGATTTAAAATATTTTGAAATTCGGCAGAACTGCAAACGTGTAAGTTTCAACTTTCTTTTCATCCTGAAGTTTTTTTTAAAATCCTAAAATAAATTTTCGGTCCTATGTTCGAATCTTTTTTCAGCCACAAACTTCGGTCTTTGGGAAATTTTTCGGTAAGCTGGCGGGATATGTCACCCTTTGTTTCAAGGTGTCCATCTGTGAAAATTAGAAGAAAATCCGACCAAAATGACGGCTGTGAGATAAACCCCATTTTTCACTATTTTTGCTTGCGTCATATAAAGTCATGGGGTTTGAAAGCTTTTGTTTAAAAGCGATACTTTACGTCATAACCTGAAATTTATTATTCTGAACAACTGGCTCATGTCGAAATCATTGCCCTAAAATAAAATAATGAAGTATGCTTATACGTCACAAAACTTATTTTCGTAGACTCAAAATATTGTAGAAATTCTGCAAACTGCAAACTGTGTAAGTTTCAACTTTCTATTCATCCTAAGCTTTTTAAAACCCTAAAATGAATTTTCGGTCCCTATGTTCGAATTTTTTCAGACACAGAACTTGGGTTTCTTTGGGAAAATTTCGGAACTGACTTATGCACACCTTAGTTTCAAATGTACCATCTGTGAAAATTTGAAGCAATCCGACCATAAAATAAAGCTGTAGAGCGCGAACCCTTTTCCACTTTTTTTTAGCTGTGCGTCATGTGACGTCATAGGTTGAAATCATTGAAATCAAAATTTTCCTCCTGTTAAAAACCCCATAAAAATTTCATCGTCCTAGGACTATGCAACTATTAAAAGAAGCGTTTAGTTAGGAAGAAGAAAAGAATAATAATAATAAAGAAATGACTTTCACGGGGAACGTCAATATGACGTTTATTTTCACATAATTTTAGACACCCAGAGCCCTACTTACTGACAAAATTTCAATTTTTTGTAAGCATTTAAAAATTGACGTCTTGGTTCGAATCTTGGATCCGCCATAGATGCTTGGACTTTTCGATCATGTGTCTTAAATTTTCATTGCCCTTCGACAATTTCAATATAGAAATACCCTTGTTAAAATTAAAAAATAATCTGTCTCAAACCGGTGCGTTGTTGTTTATTTACACACAGGTTTGGAGTTCAGGTGCGAATTATTATATCACGAGGGCGCAGCCCGAGTGATATCATTATTCGTACCTGAACGACAAACCTGGGGTTTAAATAAACAACAACGCACCGGTAAGACAGATTATTTCGATTCTAACACATTTTTCCATAATATTTTTCGGATTATTTATTAAGCGTAGCAACATTAAACCGAACAACTTCCCTCTAGTTTGCCGATCGTTTTACCTCCACCGTATAATGTAGCTGAGAAAAAATAAAAAAGTAACAAAAAGGGCACACTTTTTTAAAATTTAAAATATATTATTTGTAACGATATTTTTGGTCTCTTCAAATTAATTTTTAACCAATGAACAAATCGATGTTCAAAATGTAACAGCTAGATAAACTATAAATGTGTATTACACACACTTTGATGACGTCAACATTAAAGCAAAAGTGTTAACACAAATTCAAAAGAGGAACGGTTCAACACATGTGTTTATTTCACTTTTGTATATGTTTACACTGATTGTGCCACTGTGATATTGCCAGCAAACATTGTAAATGATCTTGCATCTCTTGAATTGGATGTGTTCTTGTGATATCAACTTGATTAAAATTCGGGGTTGCTGGAGACACATGTGTAATGTCACGCGAAATGTCACGGTGACCGGAATGTGCTACAAGAGAATTTGACGCAGAGTTTTTGGTCGTATAGAAAACTCCAGCTTTATCTGGTATCTTGAAGGTTTTGTCTTTCACTAAGTCGCCTTCTTTCCTCTTCTGATGGCTTGATATAAGAACTCAGACTTCCTTTGTAGGTTGTATTTTTTTTTTCAAACAATTCGTGTTTGAAAACCCTTTTTATTTCTCCGGAATGTAGCGATTGATGACATACTTAAGAATGATATCGTCATGTTGTCTATCAACAACTCTCCATGTGTCATTAATACCCCTAACTCACAATGAGCACCGTGAGGTAATTCAGCCATTTTACGATGCAGACGAACGATATTGTTTAAAGTAGGTTTAGTTTTACTACGATGTTTACGTTCATTCATAACTGCAGTATACGGGGAGGTAATTGAAAGGGAATAGATATTATTACGCTTCGCGAGCGCTGATTCCAGTGCGTTATTGCGAATTTACACACAATTTTTTTCCTTCTTTCTGTATAGAGATAAAGATGCAAGTCGTGTTAGAATTAGAAATACATTATCATATAATGACGTCACGTGACGTCATATGACGTTTATTTTCACAAAATGTTTAAGATTCCCGAGACCTATATTACTGACCAAATATCACTTTCTATCTCAAATAGGGCCGATTTTATAAGCATTTAAAAATTTACGACCTTGTTTTGAATCTAGAATTCGCTATATAACCATGTACTTTTCGAATTTTAAAAAAACGGACACCGAGATGCACACATTAGAACTTAATATACACAATCTGTGAAAATTTGATGAAAATCGGTTCATAAACAATGGCTGTAGACCGCTACAAACTTTTGTTGCATATTTCAAGTGTGACGTCATATGACGTCATAGGCATATGAAAATCATAGAAATCAAAATTTCAGCGTTTGAAGCATGTGTCATTAAATTTTCATTGCCCCCTTTGACCAATTTTCAACATATAGAAATATTCTTAATATTGAAATACATTATCTATAATGACGTTTACGTGACGTCATATGACGTTTCTTTTCACAAATATTTAAAACTTCTAGAGACCTTTATACTGACTAAATATCAACTTTCTATCTTTAAAAAGGGCAGGTTTTTAAGCATTTAAAAATTTACGATCTGGTTCGAATTTTGGGTTCGCTATAGAACCGGACTTTTCGAATTTTGAAAAAACGGACCAGGGATGCACAAAAAGAGCCAACATACACTTTGTGAAATTTTTATGAAAATCGGTCCAGAAATAAAGGCTGTAGCCGCGAACAAACTTTTTCAACTGACGTCAAAAATTACGTTTGGACGTCGATGAATATGAAATTTTATTTCATCCGAAAGCCATGGTTTAAAAAAATTTTCCCCTAAATTTTCATTTTTGGGTCAATGGAAAAACCCCGAAATAACACAAATATAAGGGGAAAAAAAAAAAAAAAAAGAAATAATTTGATTTCTTTTTTCACGGCAAAAAGATGGATTTCTGAAACGCTTAAAACTCAATAAACTAAAAAAATTTTTAATACGGAAAAAAGAAAAAATATTGGTATCTTGTGTACCTTTTTACATTTTTTAAAAATTTAAAAAAAATTTTCTCTTTTTAAGTTTCGACCCTTTAAAAAATTTTTGTTTCCAACGTTTTTTCTAATTTCATATGGTTGTAAAAAAAATTTTGCATATAAAATTTTGCAATTTAATATATATTTTAAAATTTTTTTTGTGGGTTTCCCCCTTGGGATCCAAAAAATTTTTCTTGCCCCCAAAAATTTGAAAAAATTTTAATAACCCCATTTTGTCAAAGCCCCCCCGGGGCCATAAAATTTTGAAAAAAAAACCCTTTTTTAAAATTACAATATGTTTTTGAATTTCAGCTTTTTATCTCATATGGAGTATCATTTTGTTAAAGTCTTCCTAAAATAAACGTTTCATAAAGACTTTTTAGGGATCGGTATTTAGTCATTTTGTAAAAATTTTTAAATTTGGGTTTTCATTTTTTTTTTTTTTAAAATTTGGTTTCCCACAGACCTCGGTCCTTTCAATATTTTGAAAGGGAAAAAAAAGGGGTTCCCAAAAAAAATTTTCCAAATTTTTCCTCTGTTTTTTTACTAGAAAATCCCAAAAAAATTAAATTCTAAGAGCGGGGTACAACTTTTTTAACTGACAAAAAATTCTGCGTTTTTTGTGTTTTTTTGATTGCTAGTTGTTTTAACTAAAAAATATACCAGTTGGAAAAAAGTTATGGGGCCCCAATTTTTGCATGATATCTGACCTATGTTCCCCATGGGGTTTGTTTTTTTACTTAAAAAAGCTTTGTAAAGGAGAAGCCGACTCCGGGAAAGGTTTAAGTTTAAGCACTTGTTAAAGTGTTTTATATATGTTTGAAATCAATAAGAAAATTTTTTAAAGTCTTTTTTAAAAAGGGGATAGAGAACCCTTTTAGGTTATTTGGCCAGCATTTAAAAGTGTAGTCCAGTTCTTACATTCCCCACTTCTCTTATTTCCCCTTCTGTTTCTTTTTTTTTTCAATTTTAAATACCTTTGTAAAATTTTTATCAAGTTAAGGTTTGAGACAAGAAAAAAAAAGCTTTTAAAAAAGGGAGTTTTAAAAACATGGGGCCCCAATGATGGTTTTAAAATCGTCCCCTTTTTTTAAAATTTGAAAAAATATTTTGGGAAATTTTTCTTTTTGACTTTTTTTTGGGGGGCCCCCCAAAATGCCCCACTTTTGTTTGTCCAAAAATTTTTGGAAAAACCAGAATTTTTTTTAAAGTTTAAAAAAAGGGTTAGGGCCCCCAAAAATTTTGTGGCATTGGTTGTAAAAAGGGGTTTTTTATAAGATTTGAACTATAAATTTTTTTTTTGCTCAGGGGGCCCCAAAAAAATTGAATTGCCCAAATTTTTTTAGGGGAAAGAACTTTGACCAATTTTCAAAAATTTTTGGGGGGCCAAAAAAAAGGGGGCCCTCTAGAGTGTTAAAAAGGGGTTTTTTTTTTCCCCCTTTTTGACCTTTTTTTTTTCCCCCCCACTCCCCAAATTCGAATTTCAAAAAATTTTATGGAAACAAACTTTTTTGACAATTTTTAAAAAAATTTTTGGGGGCCAAAAATTTTTGGCTTTTGATTTTAAAAAAGGTTTTTTTATGGATTAAACCTCTTTCCCCCACTTTTTGACCCCACATGCCCCAAATTTTTCAAACTTGTCCAAAAAATTTTTTTTGGAGAGAAAAATTTGACAAGTTTTTTTGGGTTTTTGGGGAAAAGTGGCCTTGAGTGTTAACAAGGTTTTTATAAGTTTTGACCTTGTGACCAAATTTTTCCCCCCCAAAGCCCCAAATTTCGAACTTTCCAAAAATTATGGAGGGGAAAACATTCGGGTCAAGTTTCCTGGGGTTTTGGGCAAAATTTTTTTTGGGCCTCGGGAGTTTTTTTAAAAAAGGGGTTTTTTTCAAAGTTTTGACCGGGGCCCTTTTTTTTTGACCCTCTAAACCATTTTTAAAATTCCCCCAAAAGTTTTTATTGAGAAAAAACATTTGCCAATTTTTAAAAAATTGGCAAAAAAAAATGGCCTCTAGTTTTTTAAAACCCCCCAAAAATTGTTGCGCCCAAAAGGAGGGGAACCAAAAGGGCCCCCAAAAAAGTCCCCCTTTTGAGCCATTTTTTCTAGGTGTTTTTAAAAAATGGGACCGGGTTAGAGTTACAGTATTTGGGGGACATCCCAGTTTTCCTATTTGGGCCATCGTTGGGGGTTTAAAATTTTAAATTTCTTTTCAATACTTTTGTTTTTAATTTTGAGCTTTTTCCCCGGACAAGAAAAAAAAAAAATTAAACCCCAAAGGGAAAAAATGCAAAAATAAAAACCGGGGAAAATAATTGAAAAAAACTAAAGTGAAATTTAGGCATGCACCTATCCCTGTTTTTCCCAATTCCCCCAAAAAATTTGAACCGAGGGGGTTAAAAAAATTTTTAGTTCGCATAAAAGGGATATTTAAAGTCAATTTCAGGGGCAAAAACCCCCGAAACCCTGGGGGGAAAACAAAAAAATTTTTTTGCGTTTTTTTTGTTTTACTGCAAATAAAAATTTTTGCAAATTTTAGAGGGTTTCAGCTAAAATTAAAAGGGGGAATTCATGGACAAGACATTTCAAGTTAAATTCGGGGGGCCCAATTTAACATCGTAACCCTTTTTGGGGGAATTGAATTTTAAAATTTGCGTCTTGCACTTTTTGTTCCTGTCGGGGTTTAAAGTTAAGTGCGTTTTTGCTTTAATTAACAAATAAAAATAGTTTAAAATTCCAAAATTTTTTAAAAAATTTTTTAGCGTATAAAAAAAGCAATTAAAATTTTGTTTTACTCAAATAAAAAATTTTTTTTAAGCGTATTTGGCAGGGCAAATTTAAAAACCGGGTGTTTACAAATACTCAAATATTTTTTTGGGGGGTTTTATTTGGAATCAAAAAAATAGTTTTCAAATTTTTTCCGGAAAATTTTCCTATTTGGGTTCCAAAAAAGTAAAAAAAAAACCCTTTTGCTTATTTTTTTATCTGGAGTTTTCTATTTTTTTGCTCTTTTTCTATTTGTTTGTTCCCAAATAGGTTTTAATTTAAGCAGGAAAAAGGGAAAAGGGTTTTTTAAACTTTTTAAAAACAAACTGAGTAGATACAAAGCACTGCAAAAAAAAACTCGGGCTTTTGTGCACTTTAATTAAATTTGGGAAAGTTGAGATAGATTGATGGGCTTCCAATTCCTTTTAAAACCAAAAAATTTTTTTTTTTTAAATTCTTTTTTAAAAAAGGGGGTTGCTTGCAAAACTGTTTAAGGAAGGCCATTTTGGTTTTGAAAAAAAGTTTGGGGCTATTTTTAAAAATTTTTTATTTATAGATTTCCCTCTTTTTTACTATCACAGGAAAAAAGCCCAAAATTTATTTTCTCTCTTAACACTTTATGGTGACTTTCATGTTTATTTCGATCAGAACGATTTCGATTAAAACTAAAAAAAAAAGTATTAAAATAGATGTGGAGATTTGTATTTAATAAATGTAATGAAAAAAGGTAATAATTTTGCAGAAGGCAAATTCCCAATTCTGCTTTGTATT
Source organism: Solen grandis (assembly GCA_021229015.1). Lineage (NCBI taxonomy): Eukaryota > Metazoa > Mollusca > Bivalvia > Adapedonta > Solenidae > Solen > Solen grandis. Next base: position 110,661,581 of record CM037777.1, on the reverse strand, counting down.
TGAACCATAATGGTGGAACATCCAGCAATAGCCCCAAAATAAAAAATTGAGGTTTTTGGTCCCCCTCTTTTTTTTTTCCTTTTTTTTTTTTTCAGTTAAATTTTTTTTTTTAATTTTTTTTGCAATTTAAGCGTCATATTTTTGCCATAATAAAAAGTAATTTAAAAAAATTGTGGGGTAAATTTAAAAACTAATTTTTTGTTTAAAAGATCTCTTCGGGACACACACTTTAAAAATTAAAATTATGTGGTCTCTGGCGCATGAATTTCATACATTGAAACCCCAAAAATTTTGGTTAATGATTTTCTTAACCTTTTCAGTTTTTTAAATTTGGTTTCATATGGTTTTTCCCCATGCGCTTGCGATAGCCGTTTATGTGCAACTGCTTTTATTTTAAAACAATAAATCCCCATGGGCCCTTTTTTTACAGCAGAAAACACACGCGTGTGTTTTTTTCCCAAATCATGTTGAAATCCTTTGCTTTTTTTTAATCTTAACGGGGCTGTATTTAATAGAGATTTGACTGTTTGTTTATTTTGGAGTTTAAAAATTGTTATGTAAATTTTTAAAACCCCAAGAATTTGCGTTAATGGAAATTTGTTAAGTAAAGTGACCCCTATTTTATGGTTGTGCATTTTGGGGAGAATAAATTTTGTTCAAAACAAAACCTACAGATGTAAAAAAAGGGGAAAACCAAAACTGTTTTGGGTTTAAAAATTTTTCAAATTGCTAACTACCATCTTTTTTTAAATTTTTCGCTTTTTTTCCTTTTTTTATAAACAAAAAAAAAAAATTTAAAAAAAAAATTTTCCATTTAAAAATTAAGAAAAATGAATTCGGTTTTTAAAAACCAATAATGTAATGCCAGCTTACTAATTTTCTTACCTTTTTTTTGTCTTTGGGGGTTGGATCAATTTTTATTTATTTGCAGCGTCTCTGACAAATCACTAAATTTTTGGCAGTTGCTGACTTGTCTCGCAAATAGCCAAAAATTTAATGCATTACCCAGGGGAAATTTCTTTCAATTTTCTGATTTTTAAACTGCCCTGTACTGTGTGGTACGTTTCCATATGTGTAAAGTCTGTATTTTAATTTTCAGTGTGATTTTAAAAGTCATTTCCAGCTTGTTCACTTTTTTCAAGTTTAATTAAAAGGGTTTTTGCCCAAATAAAACCGTTGATTTGGTAGAAATAGTATTTTTTAAAAATTTTAAACTGCCAAAAAACCCCCCTTTTTCCGAGGGGCCATTTTTTTAAACTTGGGAGCTCTGTGTACTGTCTGTAATTTTCTAGGGTATAATATATTGATAAAGAAAAGATTAAAACCATTAAATTTTGTATACTTTTTAGATATTCAATATGATTTTGTAAAAAAATTTTTTTTGAATTTATTGACTAATTTTAATATCTGTGAACTTTATTTTCCGAAAAGTTTAATTTAAAAGGTGAAAGGAAAGTAGATATTTTTCGAATTTTTTTACTAGGGTTTAAATTCCTATTTTTTATGTTTTCTTCCTTATACTTTAAATCAAAATTTTTAAAAAATTAAATACCAAAGTAATGCTTAAAATTGTTACATTCACTCGCTTAATTGAGCCCCCTTTTTTGAAGAGTTTTTTTAAAATTTAGCCGTAAAAATTTTACAACCGGAGAACGCTGAAAATTTTTAATGTTTTTAAAATTTTATTTTGGTGTACTTCCCTTTATTTATCAAAATTTAAAATTAAGGTACCAAAATTTCGTGAAAAATTCTCATTTAAACCGCTTTTTTTTTAGGAATTTTTTAATATTTTTTTGAGTACAAGCTTTTAAACTCCTGAAGAGAAAAAATCCCCCAAACTATATGCCGAATTTCGTTTTTTTCCCCTAAATCCGGAATCTTTGGCCAATCATTACTTTAACATCAAAAAACGGGCAACTTGCTTAAAATGATACATATCTTTTTTTAAAAAATCAAAGGTTTTTTTTGGATATAAATTTTTTAAAAAACTGGGGGTTACCAAATTTTTTATTTTTCCCAAAACCCGTTCAACCCCATCATCAAAAAAAAATATTTGAAAGGTCTTTAAAACACTCAAATTATAGCATGTTTTCTCGTGAATATTTACCGTTTTGAGATTTTGGGGGGCCAAAAAAAAAAAAACCGATAATTATTAGCCCCTTTTCCTTTGGGGGTTTTCCCCGGAAAAGGGAAAGTGAAGGCCCCTTTTGAATTATTGCATTTTAGACAAATTTCAAGCAATTTTTTAAAAAATAAAGCCTACAGGTTTAAAAAACGTTAAGTTTTTATACAAAGTTTTATTAGCATTTGACGTATGGACGTATATGGGTTACTTTTAGAATTAAAGAAGCCCAGGGAAAATTTTTTCAGTCTAAATATCAGCTTTCTAGTCTTCTGGAAGCTTTTTTATCGCATTTAAATTTTTTGACTCTTTAGTTCGAATTTTGGATTCTCCTTTAAAACTTTTCCCTTTTTCAATTTTTGGAAAAAAAAAACGGACCCGGGATGCACAACAAAGCCTTTTAAATCACATTCTGTGCAATTTGATGAAAATCGGCCGAAAAAGGGCTGTAGCCCCGGTAAAATTTTTTTTCACCCGACGTCAAATCTGACGTCATATGAGTCAATGAATATGAAATTCTTGCCCCCGAAAGTGGGGGTTTAAAATTATAGCCATAAATTTCTTTGTTTGAGTCAATGGCAAAACCTCAAAATTTAAAAACCAAAAAAAAAAGGGAAAAAAAAAAGAATTAATAATGATTTCATTTGCCGAAAAACGATAGGACTTTCTGAAAACCGTTAAAATCTAATCAAAAAGAAAATTATTGATATGAAAATGAGAAAAAAAATTTGGGTTTTTAGGAATTCATCAATCATAATGTCTGCAGAGCTTACAAACTTTTTGATCTGCGTCTATTTGATGTCATAAGAATAAAAATTTTATTGCATATGAAATTCAGATATTTACATATGTATTATATTTTTGTAATTTGGACCTTTTGGGTTTACTTGAATTTATTTTCACCAGAAATGAAAATATATTAAAATTTCCTTTTCGTAAATGACGTTGGCTATGGAAATCTAAAGAAAGTGTTTGAATTTCAAAATGTGTGAAATTCAGCTTTTTACCTCGAATGGGTTCTGTAATAAAACTTAATTCCCGGGGCATATTTTCAAACTTGTTTTAACAGAACTCGGTTTTTCAATTTTTGAAAACGAATGTAAGGATGCCCAACAAAATCCTTTTTTCATATTTGGTAAAAGGGGGGACGAGTTGGCAATCTAAAGGTAACACAATTCTGTGAAATTTTTATGAAAATCCTCCGAAAATGGCTGTAGGGGCCGTAACAAACTTATGTGACAACGTCAAGTTTGGTGTCATATGACGTCATAGGCATGAGAAATCAATGAATTGAAATATTAAATTCTTGAATATATAAATTTTAAAATTTTTTGCCCCCTGGAATTTTTTAAAAAAAATAGAAATTAAGCTTAGATATAAACTTTTTTTTTGACCTTATACGTCAAATGACGTTAACCCCCACTAATAAAAATAATCTAAAAGATAATTTCAGTCCAAATATCCACTTTTAAATTTATCTGAAAGCGATTTTATACGTATTTGAAATTTTCGTAAAAGGTTCAAAACTTGGATTTGCCCTAGAACCTTGCCTTTTCGAATTTTGGAAACCCGGGAAAAAAATAACAAAAGAGGTTCATATACTTCGGGAAATGGTTGATGAAAATTTGGTCCAAAAATAAAGGCTGTCACCGCGTAAACCTTTTTTTCCCCCGTATCAAATCTTTTCGTGAATTTTAAAGTTACATTATCAGGAATTTTATTGCATTTTAAAAATCTGGATTGATGTAAAACTATTAATTTCCATGGTCCCGTGAAGTTAAAAAACATATTTAAAAAAACGCTTATTGAAATTCTTTTTGCCTTTTTTGACGAAACGACCAATGCGTTCTCTTATGAAATAAAAAGCGCGGGATTATATACTACTCATATAAGCTTTCTGCTATCTGGAACGATTTTATAGCATTTTAAATTGAGTCAAATTTTTGAATCTTGGTTCGACAAAAATCATTGCCTTTTTGTTTTGAAAAAAAGGAAAACGGGTGCATAAAAGGCCAAAAAAAAACATTTTGGGGAAATTTTATGAAAAATCGGTCCCGAATAATGGTGTAGGCCGGTACAAAAATTTTAAGACGACGTCAAGTTTGACGTAAAGAAACCCTCTTTTTTTAAATGAAATTCATTGAAATGCAAAATGTTTTTTTCGAAGTTAAAATATGGTTTTCAAGGTGCTCGGACGTTTTTCAACATATAGAATTTAAAATAATATTGGGGAAATTTCTTTTCCCCTCATTTACGTCATTTTACGTTAAATGAAGTTTATTCTCTCGGTATTAAAGAAATTACGAAAACTTATACCTATTAATATTAGCTTTCTAGTTTGGAAGCGATTTTATCGTTTTGAAATTTGCGTCAATGGTTCAAATTTTTGATCCCCTTTAAAACCCCTTGCCTTTTTAAATTTTTGAAAAACGGCACCAGAAGGCACAAATAGAGCCTAACATACACATTTGTAAAAATTTTTGGTTAAAAATCGGCCCCGAAAAAAGGGTGTAGACAGTGTACAAAAATTTTAAGCGAGTCAAGTTTGAGTCAAAACACGTATAGAAAAATAAAAAATTGATTGAAAAAAAAAATTGTTTTTTTTTGAAGCAATGCTATTAAATTTTAAGGTGTCGGACTTTTTTTAATATAAAATTAACACGTAAAATTTAGAAATTACTTTTCCCCCCATGACATCTATGACGTCATTTGACTTTCATCTTCTGAGAATTAAAGGAAAATAAAGACTTATCCTGTCCAAAATTCTTTTTTGCTCTCGGGGAAGCTTTTTTTATACGCATTTAAAATTTGAGTCAATGGTTCGAATCTTTGACGCGCCATAGAACCTTTCCCCTTTTTAAAATTTTGAAAAAGGACACCAGAAGGCACAATAGAGTTAACATAACATTCTGTGAAATTTTGGTGAAAATCGCCCAGAAATAATGGTGTAGACGCGTACAAATATTTTAAGACGACGTCAATTTTGACGTCAAAAACCCCGTCATAGACAAAGGGAAAATGATTGAAATGAAAGATATTTTATCTAAAAACTATGCTATTAAATTTTTTAAAGGTGCTCGGATGTTTTAACATTAAAAATTAACACGTAAAATTTAAAATTACTTTTACCTCATGACGTATATGCGTCATTCGACATTCATCTTCGAAAATTATAAGGGAAACCTAAAGATTATAACCGTCCAAATATATTTTCTAGCCTCGGGAAACGATTTTATACGCTTTGAAATTTGAGTTAATGGTTGATCTTTGACTCGCAGGAACCATTGCCTTTTTTTTTTTGAAAAACGGAAACCCCGGGAAGGACAACTAGGCCAAACATACACTTCTGTAAAAATTTTTATGAAAATAGGCCCAGAAATAATGGTGTAGACCGGTTTTCAATTTTTTTTCACTGATTTTAAATCTGAATTATATGACGTCATATAAATATGAAAATTCATTGCATTCGAAAATTAGGGTTTTGAAATATTATGCCTTAAATTTTCATTGTTCGGGGCCCTTGGCAACACATCGAAATTAACACAAATACAAGAGGAAAAAAAAAGAATAAGAAAAATTTTAAAAAAAAAAAAAAACATACCCCCCCAATAGGACTTTCTCCCGAAAGGCGAAAGCCTAATAAGAAAAAGAAGAATAAGAATAATAAAAAACAGTCAAAACCCAATAGGACTTTCTGCCAGTGGCAGAACTAATAGTTTCATTCGTTGTCGAATGATGGGACTTTTTGCAAACTTGAAAGAATAAAGATTAATACCGTTGGGAAAGAATATATATTTTTTCCTCCCTTTTATTTTTTTTTTTCGTATGGCCCCCTACATGCATGAACTTTTTTGAAATAAGCTATGGCAAAAATAAATCTATCTTTATTTTTATTTTCGCTTTTTATTAAATTGACCAAATTTTTTATTCTAGGTACCAAAAAAAAATGGCCTGAAAAATCCCCCCAATTCCCTTTTGGCATCGTGGTACGCGATACCCCCAGGTCTGACGGGGGGTTTCAAGAAACTCGAAAAATCACCCCATTTGAGGAATTATTTTATGTAAAAAATTTCAACACTTTATTTGCTGATACTTTTCATTAATTATTTTTTACGTCTATAGTTTGTGGTACTTTTTATAATAGAATAGGTTTTTTAACCAAAATTAAAAATAGCATGCTTTCATTGTGGAATTTAATTCAGAAAAAAGTTTGGTTTTTTTACCGATAATTTGATTGAAAAAAACCTTTGTTTTTAGTTTTTTTATATGGAGGCGTTGCGTATTTCTTAATTTTGTTAAAATAAAACATTATGGTGGTTCTCCAAAAATTTAAAAAAAAAGAGTAAAAGAACAACAAAAGCAAAAAAAAATTTGGCACCTTTAATACAATGATTATTATGCAGAACCGTCGCGTTTTTACATGTCAGTAGGTGCGGAAAGTTTTAATGTCCGTGTTTTATAAAATTCCCCATGTATCTACGGGGGCTTGACGGTGTGTGAAACAAATAAAAACCCATCTTGACCAAGGGTTTTTAAATTTCGGGCAGGTGGTCGAGGGCCCGGGGGTTGGTTGTAAAAGGGTTTTCAGTTATGTTTTATATTGACTTCGAGGAAGCATAAAATTCATGGTAAATTTTAGTGACCAAGGACGGGTCAGATATCCAAAATCGCATGTTTTAAGAAACGACCCTTTAAATTTAATAGAAAAAAAAAAGGGCTATATCAAGGGTGGGCTTATAGTCGAGTCATCGCCCGGGATTCAATGAATCGCCGCATTGAGGAATCGCGTGCCTGTATTCAAAATATAAGCAAATTTTTAAATTAAACCCCTTTTAAATTTGCATATCTTTTTTTTTTTCGTGTACGTGCGGAATAAATAGTAAATGTCCCATACAATAGAATCGTCGACGCGTGTAGCCTCGTGAGTTAATTCCAATAAGCTTGTAATACGATGAGAGACTTTTTTTCAAAAAGTTACTCCATTTTGCCCCTTTTAGGTAACGACAAATAGCTTGCAGCGTCTTGAACGGATTACAGGTTGATCATTTTGTTTCAAACGTCACACTTATACACGTTCATGGTATCTCAGCTGGAAAATTAAATTACATTGTACTATAACATATTTTTTTCACATAGGTTATCATTTATCATAAATTTGGGAATATAGCTTGTACAACATTTATCGATTGATGCAACAATAAAGTCGGGAAATTGCAATTTTTCAACAAGGGTCTAATGACATATGTAAAAATGCTCAAAGGATTATGGGTAACGCAATGCTGCCCCTGATATGTATAAGTAACGTAAATAAAATGATTTGACACAACTTTAAAAATTCATTGTCAACACTTGTTAAGTTTGTTTGTTTTTTGGGGTTTAACGTCCCACCGACATTTAATTCAGTCATTTGGAGCGATGTCTACTTCATGCGGGATTAGGGCGGGCCACACTGCAGTATCACGCCGTAGACATGTGGCCATGATACCACACCCAGTCACATCATCCTGATACCGAGTTAACCAGTCCTGCAAATACCCTTATATGTTGAGCGCAAATAAATGAGCTATAACAGTACCATTTTTTAGGGATTTTTGGTATGTCGTGGTCGGGGGATAGAACCACGACCTCCGTTCCCGATGGCGGACGCTTCTAACCACTCGGCCACCCGAAAAAGGTACGCTTGTTTAGCTAGTAATATCAATATGATATAAGTAAAAAGTTTTTTTGCAATTATATGACTAATACATAGCTGTACACTTACATTTTCGAAAATACTTCATTAACGTGAAAGCGAAAGTAGGATATTTTTCGAAAATTCTCACACTTGGGTTTTATTGTATTTTGATGTAACTTCCTTATTCTTTAACCAATTTCAAAAATTTAAGTACCAAATAATGTCTTAAAAATTTTTACATCTCACTTGCTTAAGGTGTTGGGCTTATTCCATATCAGTTTTAAGATATAAGCCGTGAAACTCTTACTTAACGGCAAAATCGCTGAAATTCTACATGTTCAATTTTTGTTTTTGATGTAAAATTCCTTTTTTTTGACCAATTTCAAAACTTTAGGTACCAAAATAATCGTCTTAAAATTCTTTACATCTCACTTGTTAGGTGTTGACTTATTCCATTTTCAGTTTTAAGATATAAGCCCTGAAACTTTACATAACGGCAAAATCGCTGAAATTCACATGTTTAATTTTTGTTTTTGATGTAACTTCCTTATACTTTGATCAATTTCAAAACTTTAGGTACCAAAATAATCGTCTTAAAATTCTCTACATCTCACTCTTTTTAATGTTGTTGACTTATTTCATATGAGTATTAAGATATAAGCCGTGAAACTCTTACATAACGGCAAAATCGCTGAAATCCTAATGTTGAAATTCTTATTTTTGATGAACTTACTTATTTTTTGACCAATTTCAAAACTTTAGGGGACCAATATAATCGTCTGAAAATTCTCTTACATATTACACGGTTTATGTACAGGAAAATATTTAATACTTTTTGAGATACAAGCTCTTAAACCCCCTGAAAAAGAAAAAAAACGCAAAGCTATATGCAGAATTTCGTTTTTTCCCCATTTTCTCCCTAAATTTAGGTCAATCATTAACTTTAAGAATCAAAATAACGACCAAACATTGCTTACAAATAATATTCATCATCATATTTTCAAAAATCAAAGCTTCGAGATATAAACCGTTAAACACACTGAGGGTTACCAAATTTTTGTTTTTCCGCCATAACTCACCGATTCAACCTCGATTCAAAAAAACTAAATTTTCATCTGAAAGGTCTTTCTAAGCACTACAAATTATACGCATTGTGTCTCGATAGAATATTTACCGTTTTTGAGATATTTTAAAGGGCCCAAGAAAAACCCCTAATTTTATATATGACCTTGACCTTTGGGATTTGCCGGAAACGAAAGTGACATGGCTCCATTAGAATTAATACTGCATCTTCAGACAAAATTTCAAGCAAATCATACAAAAAATGAAGCCTACAGGGATTAAAAACCGTTAAGTTTTAATCGAAAGTTTTAATAGCATTATGACGTCATTTGACGTCATATGGCGTTCATCTTTTTAGAATGTATAGAATATCTGGAGACTTATATTCAGTCCCAAAAATCAGCTTTCTAGCTTTATACGCATTTGAAATTTGACGTCATTAGTTCGAATCTTGGATTCGCCATAAAACCTTTGCCTTTTCGAATTTGGAAACAAGGACACGGAAAGGCACAACTAGAGCCTAACATACACATTCTGTGAAATTTTGATGGAAATCGGTCCAGAAATAATGGCTGTAGACCGCGTACAAACTTTTTCACCTGACGTCGAATCTGACGTTATATGACGTCATATGAATATGAAATTCTTGCATCCGAAAGCTTTTTGGTTTGAAATATATGCCATAAAATTTTCTTGTTCTGAGTCAATGGCAACACCTCAAAATTAACACAAAAAACAAGAGGAGAAAAAAAGAATAAGAAGAATAAGAATACTAGATGTCATTCGTCTAAACGAATGATAGGACTTTCTGCAACCTGCGTTAATGCAAAAGCAGGAGATAGAAGTTTCTTGTATGACTCACCTCTGGTAGTATTTCATGTTCATGCTGAACAACTGACATTATATTCGCGGAAAAATAAGCCTTTAGTTATGAAGAAAAAAAAAATAAGTAGTAGTAGTATGTTTATGACGTCATATGACGTCACCATTCAAAATATTTTTAAGAATTATGAGAACTGCAAACTGTGTTTAAATTTCAACTTTCTATCTCATTCCGAAATTTTTGTAAACCCCAAAATCTTTAAAAGGCAGCAGTAGAGCGCGAACACCATTTTTCTAAGATTTGACCTGGTGACCTAGTTTTTGTTCTCATGTGACTCATTTTCAAACTCATCCAATATATTAATTAGACAAACATCTTGACCAAATCTTTTGAAGATTGGTCTAAAACTGTGGCCTCTAGAGTGTTCGCAATGTTTTTCTAAGCTTTTTCCTGGTGACCTAGTTTTTGACACATGTAACTTCTGTGACCTATTTTTGACACAGACCCAATTTCGAACTCATCTGAGATATCATGTAGACAAACATCCTGATCAAATTTTATAAAGATTGGGCCAAAACTGTGGCCTCTAGATTGTTCAGAAAGTTTTTCTAAGATTTGACTTGGTGACCTAGTTTTTGACCCCACATGATTCAATTTCGAACTCATCCGAGATATCATGTAGACAAACATCCTGACCAGTTTCATGAAGATTGGGCCAAAACTGTGGCCTGTAGATGTTCACAAGGTTTTTCTAAGATTTGACCTGGCGACCTAGTTTTTGACCCCACATGACCCAATTTCGAACTTATCGAGATATCATATAGACACAATTCTAAACAACAAAGATGGGCGAAAACTTCCCGTATCCAAATTTCATGTTTCTAGCTTATCTGAGTGCTTCGTAATACTTCAATACATTTTCTGGTCCAAAGTTCGAAACTTGGTTCAGCATAGATCCTTGATCTTTTCAAATATTGCAAAAAGTATTATAATCCTGTACAACAAGAACTTAATATATACATTCTGTAAAAAAATCGAGTAAATCGGTCCAGACATGACGGCTGTAGAGCGCGTACAAGCTTTTGTAGCTTTTTTCAGCCCTGACGTCATGTGACGTCACATGAAGAAAAAAATATGAAGATCAAAAGCGCCAAAGTCACTTTGCCTACTGTTAAAATTTCATGCTGCTAGCTCATCGGCAACCTGTTTTAATTTGAACCTCAAAAGGAAGAAAAAAGTAGAATAATAATAATAATAACTAGACTTCTTTTGTTTTGAACAAAAGATAGGGCTTTCTGCATTGCAAACCATGACAAACCTGGTGTTTTTCGAATTTTGGCAAACCTATATAATCTGCACAATGAAGTCGTAATACATAACTTCTGTGAAAATTCCATGCCAATCCGTCCATAAAATGACGGCTGTACAGCGCGGATGAACTTTGGTAGCTTTTTTAAGTTTTGATGTCATGTGACGTCATATGAAAAACATTAAATCTTAATGTTCATGATTACCTTCACAGGAATTAATTTTTCATTGTCTATGAACCTTTGCATGAGTAAATTGACATTCAGGAATCGGAAATTCTCCACAATTTGATGACGTCATATGACGTCATATGAAGTTCATCTTTACAAAATGCAAAGGAAACACAGAGACATATAATCTCGCCAAATATCAAATTTCTATCTCATCTAGAAACGATTTTATACGAATTTAAAATTTGACGTCCTTGAATCGAATCTTGGATTCGCCAAAGAACCTTAGTTCTTTCGAATCTTGGCAAACCTATATAATCCTGCACAATGAGGTCGTAATATATAACTTCTGTGAAGATTCCATCCCAAATTTCTATAAATAAATGACGGCTGTACAGAGCGGACAAACTTTGGTAGTTATTTATAGTTCTGACGTCATGTGACGTCAAATGAATATTTAAAACATTGAATCTAATGTTCCTGATTATTTTACAAAGGACATTTAATTTTCTTTAGTCTATGAAGCTTTGCAACATGAGTAAAATTGACATCAAGAAATCGGAAATTCTTTACAACTTGATGACGTCATATGACGTTCATCTTTACAAAATGCAAAGGAAACACAGAGAGGAATAATCTCGCCAAATATAAACTTTCTATCTCATCTAGAATCGATTTTATATGGATTTGAAATTTGACGTCCTTGGTTCGAATCTTGGATTCGCCATAGAACCTTAGTTCTTTCGAATCTTGGCAAACCTATATAATCCTGCACAATGAGGTCTTAATATATAACTTCTGAGAAAATTCCATGACAATCCGTCCATAAATGACGGCTGTACAGCACGTACAAACTTTGGTAGCTATTTTTAGTTCTGACGTCATGTGACGTCATATGAAAATTTTATACATTGGATCAAAATGTTCATGATCACCTACAAAGGACTTTCAATTTCCATTCTTTATGAAGCCTTGCAACATGAGTAAATTGACATCAAGAAATCGGAAATTCTAAACAACTTGATGACGTCATGTGACGTCATATGACGTTCATCTTAACAAATGCAAAGTAAACACAGAGACATATAATCTCCCCAAAATATCAACTTTCTATCTCATCTAGAAACGTCTTTATATTGATTTGAAATTTGACGTCCTGGTTCGAATCTTGGATTCGCCATAGAACCTTAGTTCTTTCGAATCTTGGCAAACCTATATAATCCTTCACAATGAGGTCGTAATATAAAACTTCTGTGAAAATTCCATGCCAATCCGTCCATAAATGACGGTTGTACAGCGCGTACAAACTTTGGAAGCTATTTTTAGTTATGACGTCATGTGACGTCATATGAAAATTTTAAGCATTGAATCTAAATGTACACGATAACCTACATAGGACATTTAATTTTCATTGTCTATGAACCTTTGCAACATATGTAAATTGACATCAAGTAATCGGAAATTCTATACAACTTGATGACGTCATATGACGTCATATGACGTTCATCTTTACAAAATACAAAGGAAACACAGAGAGGAATAATCTCGCCAAATATCAACTTTCTATCTCATCTAGAATCGATTTTATATGGATTTAAATTTGACGTCCTTGGTTCAAATCTTGGATTCGCCATAGAACCTTATTTTCTTTCGAATCATGGCAAACCTATATTAATCCTGCACAATGAGGTCTTAATATATAACTTCTGAGAAAATTCCATGAAAATCCGTCAATAAATGACGGCTGTACAGCGCGTACAAACTTTGGTAGTTATTTATAGTTCTGACGTCATGTGACGTCATGTGAAGATAAAAATAACATATTCCAAAATGCCATTGCTTCAGGTATCTGTTGATAGAATTTCTTTGCCCTAGACCTTCAGCAACTTAATGAAATAACAACATGAAAAGGTTGGAAAAAAAAGAATAATAATAATAATAAAAGACAGAACAAACCCAATAGGTTTTCTGCGGAAAGCAGAAAGCCCTAACTAGATGTCATTCGTCTAAACGAATGATAGGACTTTCTGCAGCTGTGTTAATGCAAAAAGCAGGAGATAGAAGTTTCATGTAATGACTCACCTCTGGTTCATGCTGAACAATTGACATGATATTCCGCGAAAAATAACGTTAAGTTACGAAAAAAAAAAAAGTAGTTTAATAATAGTATGCTTATGACGTTATATGACGTCACGACTCAAAATATATTAAGAAATTATGCAGAACTGCAAACTGTGTAAGTTTAACTTTCTATCTCATCCCAAAGTTCTTTAACACTTAAATGAAATTTTTGGTCCTATGTTCGAATCTTATTTCAGCCACAATACTTTTGGTTTTTCGGAATTAAGGTTAGCTGACAAAATATTCACACCTTAGTTTCAAGATGTACCATCTGTAAAATTTGAAGAAAATCTCATCATAAATGGCGGTGTAGAGCGCGAACAACATTTTTCACTATTTTTAGCTCTGACGTCACGTGACGCCATAGGGTGCTGAAAATGGCTGTTGCTCAAAAGCGCATACTTTACTGCAATAACTCTGAAATTTTCATTATTCTGAACAACTGGTATTATGTCGAAATCATTGCCACAAATTAAAATTAAGTGGTATGCTTATGACGTCCTATGACGTCACGATTCAAAATATTTGTAGAAATGCTGCAGAACTGCAAACTGTGTAAGTTTCAACTTTCTTTCTCATCCTGAAGCTCTTCAATCCTAAAATGAAATTTTTGGTCCTATGTTCGAATTTATTTCAGCCACAGAACTTCGGTTTTTCGGAATTTCGGTAAGCTGGCAGAATATGCACACCTTAGTTTCAAGGTGTACCATCTGTGAAAATTTGAAGAAAATCCGACCATAAATGGCGGCTGTAGAGCGCGAACACCATCTTTCAATATTTTTAGCTCTGACGTCCATGACGTCATAGGTTGTAAAGAGGGCTTTTACTGACGTCTTTTACTGTCATAACTCTGAAATTTTCATTATTGTGAACAACTGGCAATCATGTCGAAATCATTGCCCTAAATGAAAATTAAGAAGTATGCTTTTTGACGTCACATGACGACATTTGACGTAAAGACTCAAAATATATTAAGAAATTATTTTAGAACTGCAAACTGTGTAAGTTTCAACTTTCTACTTCATCCTGAAGCTCTTTATTCCTAAAATGAAATTTTCGGTACTATGTTCGAATCTTATTTCAGCCACGAACTTCGGAATTTCGGTTAGCTGACAGGATATGCACACCTTAGTTTCAAGATGTATCATCTGTGAAAATTTGAAGAAAACCCGACCAAAAATGGCGGCTGTAGAGCGTGAAAACCATTTTTCACTATTTTTAGCTCTAACGTCATAAATACGTCATAGGGTGTGAAGATGCTTTTGTTCAAAAGCGCATACTTTACTGTCATAATCTGAAATTTTCATTATTCTGAACAACTGGCATCATGTCGAAATCATTGCCTAAAATAAAAATTAAGAAGTATGTTTATGACGTTACATGACGTCATAACACGTCACGACTCAAAATATTTTGTAGAAATTCTGCAGAACTGCAAACTGTGTAAGTTTCAATTTTCTATCTCATCCTGAAGCTCTTTAATCCTAAAATGAAATTTTCGGTCCTATGTTCGAATCTTATTTCAGCCACAGAAACTTCGGTCTTTCGGAATTTCCTTTTAGCTGACAGGATATGCACACCTTAGTTTCAAGATGTATCATCTGTGAAAAGTTGAAAAAAATTTCCGACCATAAATGGCGGCTGTAGAGCGTGAAAATCATTTTTCACTATTTTTGCTCTGACGTCATATGACGTCATAGGGTGCTGAAGATGCTTTTGTTCAAAAGCGCATGCTTTACTGTCATAACTCTGAAAGTAAAAGAAAAAACCACTCCTCCCACTTTTTTTTTCAGTATTTTATTTTACTTTTTTTTTTTTTTTTAGGTCTGTGTCTGTCTGTTTGTTTGTTGTTGTTTTTTTTTTATTATAAGTAGTAGTAGTAGTAAACTGAAACATATTTGAAATCGGATTTCTCTTTTACATTGCCTTTCTAAATCAATACTTGTATATCTTTTCTTCACTTTCT
The DNA here is from genome assembly GCA_021229015.1 of Solen grandis. Classification (NCBI taxonomy): domain Eukaryota; kingdom Metazoa; phylum Mollusca; class Bivalvia; order Adapedonta; family Solenidae; genus Solen; species Solen grandis. The sequence continues at coordinate 110,646,335 of CM037777.1, read as the reverse complement.
TGTACCTTTTCTACTTTTATTCTGTATACTATTACATTATTTCAAACTCTTCCTTTTCGCTAATAAAATTTTCTTCGTGGGTTTATAAATTCCATTGTATTAAATTTTTTACATTGGTTTTATTGTAATCATGTATATATGTAGATGTACTGAAAATGGAATGAATAAATAAATGAAAAAAAAAAACCTCTGAAATTTTCATTATTCTGAAAAAACTGGCATCATTTTCGAAATCATTGCCCTAAAATAAAAACTAAGAAGTATGCTTTGACGTTTACATGGGCGTCATATGACGTCACGACTCAAAAATATATGTAGAAATTCTGCAGAACTGCAACTGTGTAAGTTTTCAACTTTCTATCTCATCCTGAAGCTCTTTAAACCTAAAAAGAAATTTTCGGTCCTATGTTCGAATCTTATTTCAGCCACAGAACTTCGGTCTTTCGGAATTTCCGTTAGCTGACAGGATATGCACACCTTGTTTCAAGATGTACCATCTGTGAAAATTTGAAGAAAATCCGACCATAAATGACGGCTGTAGAGCGCGAACACCATTTTTCACTATTTTTGCTGTGACGTCATGTGACGTCATAGGGTGCTGACTATCATTGAAATCAAATTTTCTCACATGACTAATAACCCTTAAAAATTTCATCGTCCTAGGACTATTGCAAATATTAAAATAAGCGTTTAGTTGGAAGAGGAAAAGAAAAATAATAATAAAAAATGACGTCACGTGACGTCATATGACGTTTATTTTCACATAATTGTTAAGACACCAGAGACCTACTAAATGACAAAATTTCAACTTTCTATCTCAAATAGGACAGTTTTTATAAACATTTAAAAATTGACGTCTTGGTTGAATTTGGATCCGCCCTAGATGCTTGGACTTTTCGAATTTTGAAAAAAGGACACCGGTATACACAATAAGAACGTAATATACACAAATTTTGTGAAAATTTGATGAAAATCGGCCCATTAATAATGGCTCTGGACCCTGTACAAACTTTCGTAGTTTAATTTCAAATGTGGGCGTCATATGATGTCATAAGCTTTTAAAAATCATTGAAATCGAAAATTTCAGCGTCTGCATATTTGTCATTAAATTTTCATTGCCCTTCGACAATTTCACATATAGAATACTCTTGTTAATATTAGAATACATTATATATAATGACGTCACGTGACGTCTTGACGTTTATTTTCCAAAATTTTAAGACTTTAGAGACCTATTATGACCAAAAAACACTTTTCTATCTCAAATAGGACCGATTTTATAAGCATTAAAAATTTACATTGGTTCGAATCTTGAATTCGCTATAGAACCATGGGACATTTTCGAATTTTGAAAAAACGGATACCGAGATGCAAACTAGAACTAAATATACACATTTGTGAAAATTTGATGAAAATGGCCCATTAATAAGGCTCTGGACGTGTACAAACTTTTAGTCAATTTTTAAATGTGACGTCATTGACGTCATAGGGATATGAAATTATTGAAAACGAAATTTCAGCATCTGAAGCAGCGGCATTAAATTTTCATTGCCCTTCGAAAAAAAATTTTTTAACATATAGAAATAATCTTTTGAATTAGAAATTCATTATCATATTGAGTCACGTGACGTCTATTGGACATTTATTTTCACAAAAAAGTTTTAAAATCCCAAAAAACTATTTGACCTATATCTTTCTTTCAAATAGGACGATTTTATAAAAATTTTAAAAAATTTACGCCCTTGGTTCGAATTTGGGGAAGCTATAGACCTTAGACTTTTCGTTTTTTGAAAAAGGGCCCCCGGGATGCACAACAAAAAACTTAATATACACATTCTGGAAATTTTTGAAAATGGTTTTCTTAAAAAGGCTGTACCCCGCAAAAAATTTTTTTTGCATATTTCAAGTGTGCGTCATATGAGTCGGGGATATGAAAATCATAGAAATCAAAATTCAGCGTTGAAGAGGTCCCCTTAAATTTCCCCTTTCCCCCTTCGACAATTTCAAAAAAAAGAAATTTTTGTTAATATTAAAAATACATGATCATATAATGACGTCACGTGACGTATTGACATTTTTTTCACAAAATTTTTAAAAAAATTCAAAGGGCCTATATACTGACTAAATATCAACTTTCTATCTTAAATAGGACGATTTTATAAGCATTTAAAAAATTTACGACCTTGGTTCGAATTTGAATTCGCTATAGAACCATGGACATTTCAAATTTTTGAAAAACGGACACGGGGATGCACAATAGAATTAATATAACAATCTGTGAAAAATTTGATAAAAAATGGTTCACAAACAAGGGCGTACCCCGCGTACAATCTTTTGTAGCTTTTTAAAAAGTGACGTCATAGACTCATAGGCATATAAAAATGTAAAAAAAAAATTTCATCGCTCAAGTATGGGCCCAAAAAATTTCATGGCCCCTGGGACCATTGAAAACATGTTAAAAATTAACGCTCATTTGGAAGAAAAAAAGAATAAAAAAAAACTAGATGTCATTTTTAAAAATTGAATGATAGGACTTTCTGCAACTGCTTTAATTTTAATATAGAAGATGCATAATGAAAATTGCCCAAATTGCAATTTCTTTTCCCCTCTATTTCTAAAAAAATAGCAAAATAAAACACATTCTGTGAATTTTAATAAAAGTCCGCCCTTCTTGAAATGTGTTTATACAAAATTTATACTATGTCATATGACATGAAAGAAAAATGAAACCCCGGTTCAAAGTAAGTTTCTAACTTTCATCACACATGAATTTCATCACTCCAGTATTGTAACCCTTTTTTAAATTTTTTTCCCCAGTAGGAAGAAGTATTGAATTTTGTATGTGCTATATCCTTTCGACACTGTAACGTAGATAAACGGGGTTTAGCGATTTTGGGGTGTTTGGGTTCCGTAGTTTTGCCATAAATTCCTGGAATTTCGAACTTGGTGATATTTTAAAAAAACACCCAGCCTACAAACGATGCTATGTATTTTAGCATAAAAATGCATTTTTAAAGGTCTAAAATGTGGGGCTGCTGTAAAATTTTTTAAGGTTGCAAAGCTCGCTAGCTACTAGTGTTGAAAAAAGGTTTTGTTTGTGCCTTTTTTACAGTATTAATTTAAAAGCTTTTTTTGGAAACATCAACATTCGACAAAAAAAAAAAAAAAAAATAAAAAAAACAAGTTAGCCATCAATTACAATTTGATATTTTTTTTGTCTTTTCGCAAGTTTTAAAACTTGGTGACCCCTGCGGGATTTTTTCCCTATTTTTTTGTTGATTTGAAATATCTTTTTTCCCCTTAATTTTTATATAAGTCAATTTCAAAAACTTGGTCCGTTAGAAAGCTCTTAAAACATCTACTTTTTTTAGGATAATGTATAAACTTATCTTCAGTCGTTTTTGAATATTGATGAAACCTAAAAAAAAGCTTTATCAGCAAAAATTGCTTCATTTCATTTTTTTTTTGTTATAATTTTTTTTTTTTTTTTTTTTTTTTTTTTAAATTTATTACCCGTTTCTGATGGAGTAGGTGGGGGAAAAACCATCTACTCCCACCTTAAAATCAAACGCATATTTTAATATAAATTTAAATTAATCAAAAAATTTTCATCAAAAAAAAACACTAGAAATACAATTTTCTTTATACGTTAAAAATTTTGGGGGTCAGTAAAGGTTAAAAATATTCTTGAAAAATAGGAAAAAGAAAAAAGAAATATTACAGACAACCCCTGATTTTTCTTTTAAATTTTAAAAATTGTGGTTTTAACTTCCTGCACACATACCTAAAAATTTTGCATTTTCACTTTCTTTTTATTTTTCTTTAATTTAAAAAAATACCCAAAAGACAATTTAATTTTTTTTTAAAACCTAAAAGGAAGGAATTATTTTTTTTTTGCTATAAAAATAATTTTTTTTTTGTAAACTTATAGTATCAAATTTAGATTTTTGTTTAACTTTGTATTGCGTAACCCCAATTTTAAAATAAATTTTTTGGAAACGTCAATTTTCAGCTATAATTCTTATTCATAATTATTTACAAAAATCGATAATTTTTTGGATAGGGTCATTAGCGTCGGTAAAATAAAATTTTTCCCCCGTGTAAAAACCCCCTAAAAATTTATGTCCAGGTATTACAACATATTAAAAAAAGGGTTTTTTGGAAGAAGAAAAAAAAATAAAAATAAAAAAAAGACGCACGTGAGTAATGAGTTTATTTTCCATAATTTTTTAAGACACCCAGAGATATAACTGACAAATTTTCAATTTCTTTCAAAAAGGACGTTTTATAAGCATTTAATTTTTGACGCCTTTGGTTCGAATCTTGGATCCCCATGTGTTGGCTTTTCGATTTAAAAAAAGGACCCCCGGTTTAAAATAAAAAACGTAATAACACATTCTGTGAAAATTGGAAAATGGCCCCCTTAAAAATGGCTTTTGGCCGTGTACAAATTTCGTAGTCAATTTAAATGTGGTTATGAGTAAGGCTTTGAAAATTATTGAAATAAAAATTTTTATCGTCTGATCTTTTTCATTAATTTTCATTGCCCTTCGGCAATTTCAACATATAGAAAAACTCTTATTAATATTGAAAAATTATTTATGAGTCAATGACGTATGCACGTTAATTTTCAAAAAAAAGTTTAAGACTCCCGAGACCTTATCGACCAAATATCAACTTTTATCTCAAATAAATTGTTTTATAAGCTTTTAAAAAATTTTCGCCTTGGTTCGAATCTTGGATTCGTTGAACCATGGATTTTTTAAATTTTTTAAAACGGCCCGAATGCACAACTAGACCAAACATAAAATTCTGTAAAAATTTTTTAAAAAAAAACAGTTCAAAAAAATGGCTCTGCCCCGGGACAATTTTGTTCATTTTAAAATGTGACGTCATATGAGTCATAGGCATAAAAAAAACATAGAAATAAAAAAATTTAGCCTTTGAAGCTGTGTCTTTTAAATTTTTTTATTCCCTTTTTGAAAATTTTTTAAATATAAAAATTTCTTTTTAAATTAGAAAACATTCTAAATGCGCACGTGACGTCATATGCATTTTTTTTACAAATGTTTAAAATTTCTGGGCCTTATATGAAAATATAAAATTTCTATCTTAAATAAACAGTTTTTTTAAAAGTATTTAAAAATTTACGACCTTGGTTGAATCTTGGTTCGCTATGAACCTGGATTTTCGAATTTTAAAAAAGGACCCCGGGGGTGCAAACTAGACCCAACTTTTTACATTCTGTGAAAATTGATGAAAATCGGTTCAAAACAAGGCTTGACCGTGTACAACTTTTGTTGCATTTTTAAAAGTGTGACTTATGACGTCATAGGCATAAAAAATTAAAAATCTAAATTTCAGTTTAAAGCATGTGTTTTTTAAATTTTCATTGTCCTTCGACTTTAACAAAAAAATTTCTTGTTATATTGAAAAACATTTTCTATAATGCGTCACGTGACGTCATATGAATTTTTTTTCACAAAATTTTTAAAAAACTTTAGAGACCTTTTACTGAAAATACAACTTTCTATCTGAAATGGACGATTTTATAAGCATTTAAAAATTTACGACCGGGTTGGATCTTGGATTCGCTAAAAAACCTGGACTTTTCGAATTTTGAAAACGGACACCGGGTGCACAATGACCCAACATACACATTTGTGAAATTTTGATGAAAAGGGGTCCAAAAAATGGCTGTAGACCGCTTACAAACTTTTTCACCTGACGTAAATTGACGTTATATGAGTCGTATAAAAAATTTAAATTTCCCTTGCATCCGAAAGACAGGTTTTGAAAAATATCCCTAAAATTTTCTTTTTCTGAGTCAATGGCAACCCAAATTAACAAATATAAAAGGAAAAAAAAGAATTAGATTTCATTCGTGAAAACGAATGATAGGACTTTCTGAAGCGTGTTAATGCAAAAGCAGGAAATGAATTTCATGTAATGTTCACCTTGGTGTATTTCTTTTTATGCTAAACAATTGACATTATTTCCGAAATTTGTGCAAAAAATAAAGAACTTTTTATTTTGGGACGTAAAAAGATTTATTACGTGGACGACTGCAAAAATTTTTTTCTAGTTTAAAGGTCCCCTGTTCGAACTTGTTCAGCCACAATTTTTTCGGGGTTTTTGGGGAATTTTAAATTAGCTGAAAAATATTCACACCTTAGTTTTTTAAAAAAATACCGTCTGTAAAAATTTAAGAAAATTTTTCCAAAAAGGGGGCTGTAGAGCGCGAATACCATTTTTTCACTATTTTGCTCTGACGCACGTGACGTATAGGGTTGGGAAAAGTGTTGCTCAAAAGCGCAATTTAGCAAAACTCTGAAATTTTTTTTTTGAACAATGGCTCATGTCGAAAATTGCCCCAAATTAAAATTTTAATGGTTGCTTTGGTCAATGCGTCACGGGGTTTAAAATATTTGTAGAAATGCTGCAGAACTGAAACTGTGTAGTTTCAACTTTTTCTCATCCGAAATCTTCAATCCCCAAAAAGAAATTTTTGGTCCTAGTTCGAATCTTTTTTTTAGCCCCCGAAAATTTGGTTTGGAATTTGGTTAGCTGGCAGGATATGCACACCTTAGTTTCAAGGTGTACCATCTGTGAAAATTTGAAGAAATCCCCCATAAACGGCGGGGGTAGAGGCGAAAACTGTTTTATATTTTTGCTCTGACGTCACGGGTCATAGGTGCTGAATGCTTTTGTTTAAAAATCAACTTTACTGTCTAAACTGAAATTTTATTATTCTGAAAAACTGCATCAGTGAAAAAATTGCCCCCAATATGAAAATTAAAAAGTTGCTTGAGCACATGACGAAATTTAAAGTCACGATCAAAAAATATTAAGAAATTATGCAGAACTGCAAATGTGTAAGTTTCAATTTCTATCTCTCCTGAAGTCTTTAACCTAAAATAAAAGTTCGGTCCATGTTAAAACTTATTTTGCACAGAACTTCGGTCTTTGGGGAATTTGGTTGTGACAGGAATGAAACCCCTTGTTTCAAGAGTAAAATCTGTGAAATTTTAAGAAAATCCCCCCCTAAATGGCGGCTGTAAGCGGAACCCCCTTTTTCCTTTTTTTTGCTCTAACGTACATGGTAAAAAGGGCTGAAAATTTTTTTTCTAAAAAAAGTATATTTATGTTAAAAATCTAAAATTTTTTCCTTATCTAAACAATGGCTCATGTCGAAATCATTTTCCTAAAAAAAAAATTAAGAATAGCTTATGAGTACGACTCAAAAAATTTGTAAAAATTTGCAGAACTGCAAACTGTGTAAGTTTCAACTTTTTTCTCTTTGAACTCTTTAACCAAATGAAATTTTGGCCCCATTTTCAAAATTTTTTTCAGCCACAGAACTTCGGTCTTTGGGGGTTTGGTTAGCTTAAAGGTTAAATATCTTAGTTTCAAGAATACCATTGTAAAAATTTTTAAAAAAATTCGACCATAAATGGGGCGTAGAGCGTAAAAACCCCCTTTTTCACTATTTTTAGCTTGACGTCACATGAAGTCATGGGTGCTGAGTTTTTTTTTTTTAAAAGCGATCTATTTCTGTCATAACTTGAAATTTTATTATTTGAACAACGGATATGTCAAATCATTGCCACAATTAAATTAAGATGTATGCTTATGAGTCACTGGCGTATATGACGTCACGACTCAAAATATTTAAGAAATTCTGCAGAATACAAGCTGTGTAAGTTTCAACTTTCTATTTCACCCCGAAGCTTTTAAAACCAAAAAAGAATTTTGGTCCTAGGGTGAATTTTTTAAAAACAAGAACTTCGGTCTTTGGGTTTTGGTTGCTGAAAGGATATACACTTTAGTTTAAGATATACCATCTGTGAAAATTTAAAAAAATTGCCCTAAAGGCGGTGAGAGCGTAAAAACCCCCTTTTTATATTTTAAGCTTGACGTCCTGACGTCTACGGGGGAAGATGTTTTTTTCAAAGCGCATTTTGTCATAACTCTGAAATTTTCTTATTCTAAAAATGGACATGTCAAAAATCTTGCCTTTAAATGAAAATTAGATGTATGCTTATGACGTCACATGAGTATTGACGTCACGTCCAAATTTATTAAGAAATTTGAAGAACTGCAAACTGTGTAAGTTTCAACTTTCTATTTCATCCGAAGCTCTTTAATGCTAAATGAAATTTCGGTCCATGTTCGAATCTTATTTTAGCCACAGAACTTCGGTCTTTCGGAATTTCGGTTAGCGACAGGTATGTACACCTTAGTTTCAAGATGTACCATTTGTGAAAATTTTAAGAAAATCCGACCATAAAGACGCTGTAGAGCGCGAACCCTTTTTTCATATTTTTGCTGTGACGTTTTGTGACGTCATGCGTGCTGACAATCATGAAATCAAAATTCCTCACGTGCTAAAACCCTAAAAATTTCATCGTTAGGACTTTGCAACATATTAAAATAAGCGTTTTGTTAGGAAGAAGAAAAAGAATAATAATAAAAAAATGAGTCCGTGACGTCATAGGTTTTTTTTTCACATAATTGTTTTAAAAACTCCCAGAGCCCACTAACTGACAAAATTTAATTTCTATTCAAATAGGACGTTTTTATAAGCATTTAAAAATTGCGTCCTTGGTCGAATCTTGGATCGCCATAGTTGCTTGGACTTTCGAATTTTTGAAAACCGGACACCGGTATACACAAAAAGAACGTAATTAACATTTGTGAAAATTTGATGAAAAAAACGGCCCATTAATAAGGGTCTGGACCGTGTGAAACTTTCGTATCAATTTAAATGTGACGTCATATGACGTCATAGGCTTCTTGAAAATTATTGAAATCGAAATTTTTTTCTGAATATTTGTCATTAAAAATTTTTATTGCCCTTCGACAATTCAATTTATAGAATCTCTTGTTAATATTAGAAATACATTATCATATAATGACGTACGTGACGTCATATGACATTTATTTCACAAATGTTTAAGACTTTAGGGACCTATATACTGACCAAATATCACTTTTTATTCAAAAAGGACCGTTTTTTTAAGTTTAAAAATTTCCACCTTGGTTCGAATCTTGGAATCGTATAGAACCATGGATTTTGCATTTTGAAAAGGACAAGGAGATGCACAACTAGAACTTAAATTTACACATTCTGTGAAAATTTGATGAAAAAACGGCCCATTAATAAAGGCTCTGGACCGGTACAAACTTTCGTAGTCATTTTCAAATGTGACGTAATATGGGCGTCATAGGCTTCTAAAATTTTGAAATCGAAATTTACAGCTCTGAAGCATGCGGCATTAATTTTTATTGCCTTCATAAATTTCAAGATATGAAATAATCTTGTTAGAATTAGAAATTATTATCATTAATGACGTCACGTGGGCGTTATGACATTTTTTTTCACAAAATGTTTAGACTCCCAGAGACCTTATACTGACCCAATATATTTTCTATCTCAAATAGGACCGATTTTATAAGAATTTGAAAATTTACGACCTTGGTTCGAATCTTGGAATCGCTATAGAACCTTGGACTTTTCGAATTTTGAAAAACGGGACACCGGATGCACAACTAGAACTTAATATACACATTCTGTGAAAATTTGATGAAAATCGGTTCATAAAATGGCTGTAGACCGCGTACAAACTTTTGTTGATATTTCAGTGTGACGTCATATGACGTCATAGGCATATGAAAATCATAGAAATCAAATTTCAGCGTTTGAAGCATGTGTCTTTAAAATTTTCATTGCCTTTCGACAATTTCAACATATAGAAATATTCTTGTTAATATTAGAAATACATTATCATATAATGACGTCACGTGACGTCATATGACAAATATTTTCACAAAATTTTTAAAACTTCTAGAGACCTATATACTGACTAAATATCAACTTTCTTTCTTAAATAGGACAGATTTTATAAGCATTTAAAAATTTACGACCTTGGTTCGAATCTTGGATTCGCTATGAACCTTGGACTTTTCGAATTTTGAAAAACGGACACCGGAGCACAACTAGAAATTAATATACACAATCTGTGAAAATTTGATGAAAATGGTTCACAAACAATGGTGTAGACCGCGTACAAACTTTGTAGCATATTTCAAATGTGACGTCTATGACGTATAGGCATATGAAAATCATAGAAATCAAAATTTCCTGACGTGACTAATAAGTCATAAAAATTTCATCGTCCTAGGAGTATTGCAACATAGAAAAATAAGCGTTTAGTTAGGAAGAAAAAAGAATAATAATAACTAGAATCGCTAATGCGATATCATCGGTTTTCGCAAAAGCAATTCCATTCAGTTCACGAGTCAATGTTTCGAAAAACATTTTCTTCGTTCAATGGCTTTTTGAATACTGTTGAATACAGTGATCTTTCAAACATTTTTGTCGCAATGTTTAAGCAGACTTTTTACCAAGAAGAATATTTCTAAGTATTACCTGTCTGTAATGTAGTCGCAAACTTGAAAACTTTTTTTACAGACTTCGGGTACTGCAACATTATATGTGTGTGTTGCTTTTGAGGATGAATACGAAAATTGTACTCGTAAACAAACAATTGCAAAGACACACAACAGTATAAAATGACACGCGAAAATGGAATATGCCACTTAACTTATAAAGAACTAATGTTGATTGAATTACTATCATTTTCATGAAATATCGATAAATATTTTAGTGTTGTTTCAAATTGATGTCACCCAAGGAACAGAATGCAAAAAATTGCAAAAAAAATCAGACTTTAATTATTTTAGAAATAAAGGGTTGATTTCAAGCCAAGCGCCCCCTAGCAGCAAAATGAGAAACAAAATTGAGTAAAATTTTACTATTAGGTACCTAGAAATGCAGCAAATGGTTCAATGAAGCATACAAGTCGCACTAGTCGAACATTCTATTCCTTATATATCACAATTTGAAGCATAAAAAACTGTTTTACAATTATTCCAAAAAAGGATCAAACTTTGGACTGCCGTAATATGACCAAATCAGTCCGATCTTCAAAACCTAAACATCACTGGAAAGGGCTATTCAAGAACTAAAACTTTTGTTTATATACTTTCAATAAAAATATTTTTTGTTTTGGAGCTATTCGGAGCCGAATAAAAAACACAATTATCGTATATGACCTTGACCTTTGAAATTTCATTTTAACTTTTTAATTGTGAGGCCTTTAAAACATAACAATACATAACTTGTGAAAATATCATGAGAATGAACTAAAAATAAAGTCAGGAGCGACAAAAAACATCTTTTCGAAATTTAATTTTTCCTAAAATTTAGTTAAGTTTGACCGTTTTAGAGACAAACCATGCATTTATTAAATTCGCTACCCATATATTTTGTGCGTATATGTCTTGCAAATCATTTCCAGCAAACAGAATTTTCTATTGATGTCTAACAAAAACGGATAGGTTTTTCGTACCTACCCTCATCTGCACAGTTTTTTGCGAGGTTCGAACTTTCACCTTCCGTGGCTAGCTCAAAAAGTTTCAGCCACTCATACCTAGAAACTATCATATTTTTATTAGGCTATCAACAAGAAACATAATGCAATAAACCGCATTTGGTCAGGCTTTAACTTTTTGAGTTATAAGTAGAAGAGTGCTTTCAAGCTAAGCGCCCCCTAGCGGCAAAATGAGAAACAAAATTGATTACAATTTTTCCATTAGGTACCTAGCAATGCAGCAAATAGTTCAATCAAGTACGCAAGTCGCACTAGTCGAACATTCTATTTCTTATATATCACAATTTGAAGCATAAAAAACTGATTTACAATTATTCCAAAAAGGATCAAACTTTGGACTGCCGTATATGACCAAATCAAGTCCGATCTTCAAAAACTAAACATCACTGGAAAGAGCTCTTTAAGAACTAAAACTTTTGTTCATTACTTTCTATAAAATATTTTTAGATTTGGAGCTTTTTATGCCGATAAAATAATAATAATTGGTATTGACCTTGACTTTGCATATTATGCTTGATTTTTTTTCTATGAATTTATTTGTTTTTAAAAAATGCATAAACAGTGAAATAATGATGAAGATTGAATAAAAAATAAAGTCAGGAGCTGCAAATAACATTAAAAGTCATGCTTTGAAAATGTTGACTTTTCGAAAATATTGGTAAAGTTTGACGCTACTGTGGACAAACCATGCATTTCTCAAAATCGCCACCCCATATATTTTGTCCGTATATGTCTTGCGAATCATATGCAACAAACAAAATTCTCCTATTATTCCTGAAAGACGTGGATAAATTTTTCGCGACCTACCCTCATTTCACAGTTTTTTCGAGATTCGAACATTCAACCTCCTGTAGCACGAAAGTTATATATACGCAACTTTTTGAAAACTATATATTTTATTAAGTAATGACAAGGAACGCAATGCAAAAAACCGCATTTCAATCGGACTTCAAATAAGAGAGTTATTAGCCCTTAGTCACTTTTACAAAACGCCCCCTAGCGGCAAAATTAAGACAAAAATGAAAATTTTCTCGACGTTAGGATCAAATTCAGATCCTAGGACAAAAACTGGTAAAAAATCAGAACTGTGATGTTTCCTATCTTGTTGATATGCGTTCACAAAAAAGAGACGGAAAAATAATAATAAAAAAAAAATAAAAAAAAAAAAAAAATAAAACAGAAGAAGAACAATAGGTTTTCGCAAGCGATGCGAAAACCTAATAAGAAGAAGAAGAATAACAGTACAAACCCAATAGGCCTTTCTGCTTTAGGCAGAAAGTCCTAATAAGAAGCAGAAGAATAATAAACTAGAACCGCAAGCGGTATCTCGGTTTTCGCTTTTAACCTAATCAACTTGAATACTTTATTTCAACTCAGCCACAATTTTCAATATGAAACAGAACGAAAAGGTTTTTGAAGACCTACTCTCATTTGCACATTTTTTTTTTTTTTTTTTTTTTTTTTTTTTTTTTTTTTTTTTTTTGCAATGTTAGAACATTCAAACTCTTCTAGCGCAAATATTTTCCCATACCCTGTCCCTTGAAATCCATCACATTCTGTGGTGCTGTCAACAAGGAACAAATGCTGAAAACTGCATTTCAATCAGACTTTAATGTTTTGAGTTATAAGCAAAAGAGTGATTTTAAGCAAAACGCCCTCTAGTGGCAAAATTAGAAACAAAATTGCAAAAACAGCAAATAGTTCAAACAAGTATATAAGTCGCACTAGTCGAACATTCTTTTTCTTATGTATCACAATTTGAAGCATAAAAACTGATTAACAATTTTTCCAATAAATGATCAAACTTTGGACTGCCGTAAAATGAACAAATCAAGACCGATCTTCAAAAACTAAACATCACTGGAAAGAGCTCCTTAAGAACTAAAACCTTTGTTTATATACTCTCAATGAAATATTTTAGATTTAGAGCATTTTGTGGCCGAATAAAAACACAATTATCGTAATATGACATTGACCTTTTCAATGTTTTTTTTTAACTTTTTAATTGTAAAACCCTTTCAAACTTAACAAAACATATCGTGTGAAAATTTCATGACGAATAAACAAAAAATAAAGTCAGGAGCGACAAAAACTTGTTTTTGAAATGTTAATTAGGTTTTCGCACAACTGCGAAGTGCGAAAACCTATTGTTCTCGTTGTGTTTATTTGTCATTTTTTTTTATTTTTTTTTATTTTTCTTCTTCTGTCAAAAATTTGTCCCGAGCCTACAGTAACGTAGGATTAAGTTTACGACCATGAAATTTTTAACACTTATTCACATTGTCCTGACTTAGATCCTTAGGAGCCATTTTTTCAGATTTGTCTCCCATTGTGCCGCTAGGCGGCGTTTATTATGTAATTGATTGTATTGAAAAATCTCCAAAATCCAAAGTCGGATTTAGATACGTTTTTTTTTATTTGTTCCTTATTGGCACCCAACAAAATATATAGGTCTAGAAGTTCAAAAAAGATATCATTTCCTGTTCAGGAGGGGACCAAAGTTCGAATCTTGGAAAATAACGCGTTTTTTAAGAGAAAATATGGTAGGTCCTTTAAACAGAAATATTGGCCGACTTTGATAAGATAGAAGAATTTTGTTTGTTTAAACAGATTCGCAAGACCTAGCCGCACAAAATATATAGTGTGGCAATTTCAGGAAATGCACCGTTTATCCGCTAGAGGCGTTCAAAGATCACTGAATACGGAAAAAAAATATTTTCAAGTTTTTAAAATATTTCATTTTTCGTCATTTTTTCATGTTTTTTCGTTCTCCTGTATTTATTTCTTGTTCGATTTCATGAAATTTTCACTGAATGTGCAGTATGATGTTTCTTAATCAGCTTATACTTTAAAATAATAAAAGGTAGTAAAGGTCAAGGTCATATCAGCAATATCGATTTTTTCTTTGACCTCATATAGCTCAAAAACGGTAAATATTCTATCGAGACATAACGGGTATAAAATGTTATGCTTTAAGAGACCTTTCTAACGGTACCAAAATTTTAAAAGTCAGACATCAAATGAAAAAAATAATTATGAAAAAACTCAATTATAGGTACACACAGTGGTTTTCTGCATTTATCTCAGAGGTTAATCACATATCATTATAATTTTATTATCAGATTTATAGAATGTTTATTTACCTTTCTAACGATATGCAGTTTTTGAAGATCGGGTAAAAAATGGTTGAGTTATGTTAGATTTCCCATACGTAGCGAAAGCCCAATTTTTAAAATATTTCAGTCCAACGCTTATCTTACCTGTACTGGGGTGTGTATATTTCTCAGTGTATTATTGGCCATTTGACCACAGCGTAGCTGGGATGATGTAAACAACTCGCGGTCAAGTGACTTTCCTGCAGTCTAATGCTGGTCAAGTAACAATAGCATTGTATGAAGCTTATCTAAGTGAGAAAACCGTTTTTCCTTAATTTAAGAAGTTTGACCTTTCTAGTGGAAAAACCATGCATTTTTAAATTCCCCCAAATTTTGTGTGTATGCATCTTCAAATGGAATGCCGGAGACGGAATTCTTCTATCTGATCTCTAACAAAAACGGATGTATTTTTCGTAGATCTACCTTCATTTGCACAGTTTTTTTGTTTTTGTTTTTTTGCGAGGTTCGAACATTAAACCTTCCGTAGCTCAAAAGCTTTCAGCCAAACGGACCCTCGAATCCTATCATATGTTATTAGGCTATCAACAGGGAACAGAATGCAAAAAACCGCATTCGAATCGGACTTCAACTTTTTGAGTTATAAGCAAAAGAATGATTTCAAGAAAAAGCGCCCCCTAGCGGCAAAATGAGAAAGAAAATTGATTTAAATTTTACTGTAAGGTACCTAGCAAAGCAGCAAATAGTTCAATCAAGTAAACTAGTCGCACAAGTCAAACTTTTTATTCTTATGTATCAGAATTTGAAGCATAAAACCTGATTTACAATTATTCCAAAAAAAGGATCAAACATTGGACTACCGTATAATGACCAAATCAAGTCCGAATTTCAAAAACTAAACATCACTGGAAAGAGTTCTTTAAGAACTAAAACTTTTGTTCATATACTCTCATTGAAATATTTTTAGTTTTGGAGCTATTTGTGGCCGAATAAAAACACAATAATCGTAATATGACCTTGACCTTTTCAATTCTTTTTTATTTTTTTGAATTGTGAGGCCTTTCAAACTGCCGAATAAAAACACAATAATCGTAATATGACCTTGAAATTTTAATTTTTTCCTAAAATTTAGTGAAGTTTGACTGTTTCTAGAGGACAAACCACGCCTTTCCTTAATTCGCCACCCCATATACTTTGTGTGTATACGTCTTTCTAATAGTACGCCAGAGACGGAATTCATCTATCTGATCTCTAACAAAAACGGATAGGTTTTTCGTAGACCTACCTCATTTGCACAGTTTTTTTTTTGTTTTTTTGTTTTGTTTTTTGAGGTTCGAACATTCAACCTTCCGTAGCTCAAAAGCTTTCAGCCACACGGACCCTCAAATCCTATCATATGTTATTAGGCTATCTACAGGGAACAGAATGCAAAAAAACTGCATTCGAATCGGACTTCAACTTTTTGAGTTATAAGCAAAATATTAATTTCAAGAAAAGCGCCCCCTAGCGGCAAAATGAGAAAGAAAATTGATTAAAATTTTATCTTAGGTATCTAGCAAAGCAGCAAATAGCTCAATCAAGTATACTAGTCGCACAAGTCAATCCTTTTATTCTTATGTATCAGAATTTGAAGCATAAAACCCTGATTTACAATTATTAAAAAAAAAGGATCAAACTTTGGACTGCCGTATAATGACCATATCAAGTCCGATCTTCAAAAACTAAACATCACTGGAAAGAGTTCTTTAAGAACTAAATCTTTTGTTCATATACTCTCAATGAAATATTTTTAGTTTTAGAGCTATTTGTGGCCGAATAAAAACACAATAATCGTAATATGACCTTGACCTTTTCAATTCTTTTTTATTTTTTGAATTGTGAGGCCCTTTCAGACATAACAATACATATCGTGTGAAAATTTCATGAAGAATGAACAGAAAATAAAGTCAGGAGCGACAAAAAACATGTTTTTGAAATTTTAATTTTTTCCTAAAATTTAGTGAAGTTTGACCATTTCTAGAGGACAAACACGCATTTCCTTAATTCGCCACCCCATATATTTTGTGCGTATATGTCTTGCAAATCGTATGCAGCAAACAGAATTATTCTATTGATCTCTAACAAAAGTGAGTAGGTTTTTCGTAGAGATACCCTCATTATTTCACTTTTTTCCAAGGTTCGAACATTCAACCTCTCCTAGAACAATTTTTTTCCCGTACTCGATGATAAGATATCCATCATATTTGATTGGGCTGTCAACAAGGAACATTATGTAAAAAACCGCATCTAAATCAGGTTTCAAATTTTTGAGTTATTAGCAAAACAGTGATTACATGCATTGCGCCCCCTAGTGGCTAAATCAGAAATAAAATTTGAAAAGTTTGACCATTTAGGCACATGTTCATATAAATATGACTCCATGCCCAAAATATTCATTTCTTTATCTTTTCTCATCTGGCCGCTACGGTTGACACAAAAATGGGTGGAATTGGAAAAATAATAAAAATAAAAAAAAAAAAAAACAAATCAACAGAAGAAGAACAATAGGTTTTCGCCCTGCAGAGGCGAAAACCTAAAAAACAGTACAAACCCAATATGACTTTCTGCCTGTAGGCAGAAAGTCCTAATAAAAAAAACATAACAAACCCAATAGGACTTTCTGCCAGTAGGCAGAAAGTGCTAATAATAATAAGAAGAAAAAACATAACAAACCAATAGGTCTTTCTGCTTGAGGCAGAAAGCCCTAATAATAATAAGAAGAAAAAAACTAACAAACCCAATAGGTCTTTCTGCTTGAGGCAGAAAGCCCCAATAAAAAACACTAGATGTCATTCGTTTAAACGAATGATAGGACTTTCTGCAACATCTGCTTTATATAGTATATATAGAAGATGACATAATAGATAATCTGTCCAAATTGCAACTTTCTATCTCCTCTATTTCTATATAAAATAGCACAAATAGAACACATTCTGTGAAATCTAAAAATAAATTTAAAATTTTTATATTTCATCACACATAGAATTTCATCACTCCAGCTCAGTTGTAACCTTGTTTAATTTTAGCCTCAGTAGGAAGAAGTATTGAATTTTGTATAGTGATATATCCTTTCGACACCTTTAACTTAGTTAAACGTATTTAGCGATTTTGGCGTGTTTGGGCTTCCGTAGTTTTGCCATAAATTCCTGGAATTTCGAACTATGGTGATATTTTGAAAGGTAACATCCCAGCCTACAAACTGATGCAATATGAATATCGTTAGCATAACAATGCAGTTTTTAGATGGTCTAAAATGTGGGGCTGCGTGTGAAATTTTTCAAGGCTTGCAAAATGCTCGCTAGCTACATAGTGTTGCAAATACGGATTTTTGTCTTGTGCCGTTGTACATGTATTAACTTCAATGCTTATTTTGGAAACAGTCAACATTCGACAACAAAAAAAAAATAAAAAAATCAAGATATAGCCATCAATTGCAATTTGATATATATATATATATATATTTTTTTTTTAAGTCGTTGCGCAAGTATTTAAGCTTGGTGACCCCTGCGCGTGACCTTTTCCATATTTTTATGATGCATGATTATGAAATGTCTTATTTTCCATGTAACTTTCTTATATTAAGTCTCAATTTTCAATAAACTTGGTACCGTTAGAAAGCTCTTAAAACATGCTACATTTTATACGCATAATGTATAAACTTATCTTCAGTCGTGTCTGAGATATTGACTGTTAAACCTCAAGAAAACAGCATATTATAATCAAAATTAGCTTCATTTCATTTAGTTTTTTGCTTATAACTTTGTATTGCGTAAACCAATTTTAATAAACTCAATATCTTTGGAAACGTCAATTATTCAGCTATAATTCTTATTCATACATATATTTACAAAAAATATTTACGAAATTTATTGAGATATGGCTACATATGTATATGCAGTAGGGGTGAAATCAAAATTTCCTCACGTGCCTAATAACCCATATAAATTTCATCGTCCTAGGACTATTGCAACATACTAAAATAAGCGTTTAGTTAGGAAGAAGAAAAGAATAATAATAATAAACAAATGACGTCACGTGACGTCATATGACGTTTATTTTCACATAATTGTTAAGACACCCAGAGACCTACTAATTGACAAAATTTCAACTTTCTATCTCAAATAGGACAGTTTTTATAAGCATTTAAATATTGACGTCATTGGTTCGAATCTTGGATCCGCCATATATGCTTGGACTTTTCGAATTTTGATAAAACGGACACCGGTATACACAATAAGAACGTAATATACACATTCTGTGAAACTTTGATGAAAATCGGTTCATAAACAATGGCTCTGGACCGCGTACAAACTTTTGTTGCATATTTCAAGTGTGATGTCATATGACGTCATAGGCATATGAAAATCATAGAAATCAAACTTTCAGGGATTGAAGCATGTGTCATTAAATTTTCATTGCCCTTCGACAATTTCAACATATAGAAATACTCTTGTTAATATTAGAAATACATTATCATATAATGACGTCACGTGACGTCTATGACATTTTTTTTTCACAAATGTTTAAAACTTCTGGAGACCTATATACTGACTAAATCTCAACTTTCTATCTTAAATAGGACAGATTTTTATAAGCATTTAAAAATTTACGACCCTTTGGTTCGAATCTTGGAATCGCTATAGATCCATGGACTTTTCGAATTTTGAAAAACGGACACCGGGATGCACAACTAGAACTTAATATACACAATCTGTGAAAATTTGATGAAAATCGGTTCACAAACAATGGCTGTAGACCGCGTACAAACTTTTGTAGTCAATTTCAAATGTGACGTCATATGAGACATAGGCTTCTGAAAATCATTGAAATCAAAATTTCAGCGTCTGACTCATTTGTCATTAAATTTTCATTGTCCTTCGATAATTTCAACATATAGAAATATTCTTGTTAATATTAGAAATATCAATATCATATAATGACGTTACGTGACGTCATTTGACATTTATTTTCACAAAATGTTTAAAACTTCTAGAGACCTATATACTGATTAAATATCAAACTTTCTATCTTAAATAGGACAGATTTTATAAGCATTTAAAAATTTACGACCTTGGTTCGAATCTTGGATTCGCTATAGAACCATGAACTTTTCGAATTTTGAAAAACGGACAAAGGGATGCACAACTAGAACTTATATACACAATCTGTGAAAATGTGATGAAAATCGGTTCACAAACAATGGCTGTAGACCGCGTACAAACTTTTGTAGCATATTTCAAGTGTGACGTCATATGACGTCATAGGCATATAAAAATTGTAGAATTAAAAATATCACCGTTTGAAGCAAAATGTCATATAATTTACATTTCCATGGACCATTTTAACATATAGAAATTTTCTTGTAAATATTAGAAATAGATTTTCATGTAATGACGTCATCTGACGTCACATGACGTTCATTTTCACAAAATTGTTCAGTCATCCATAAACCTACATAATGTTCAAATATCAACTTTCTATCTCATATGGGACCGATTTTATAAGCATTTGAATATTAACTTTGTATTGCGTAAACCAATTTTAATAAACTAAACATCTTTGGAAACGTCAATTATTCAGCTATAATTCTTATTCATACATATATTTACAAAAATATTTACGATATTTATTGAGATATGGCTACATATGTATATGCAGTAGGGGTGAAATCAAAATTTCCTCACGTGACTAATAAGTCATAAAAATTTCATCGTCCTAGGAGTATTGCAACATAGAAAAATAAGCGTTTAGTTAGGAAGAAAAAAAGAATAATAATAATAACTAGATTTCATTCGTTGATACGAATGATAGGACTTTCTGCTACATTTGTCAAATACTTAAAAGCAAAAAAGTAAGAGGATATGAAATTGCAGCCTTTAACTTGCTTTTGTATGGCCATTACTTAAATGAACTTTGAAAAATAAACCATTTAACTTGGAGGAAATGGCAAAAGTAACTGAAAATATTTTTTTATATCGATTTATTTAACTTGGACTATTTTTATAATCTATGTTACAAATCAAATTTATTTAAAACGCTTACAATTCGAATTCCATCCTATAATAATGGCTGTAGACCGCGTACAAAAGTGTGTAGACAACGTCAAGTTTGATGTCACATGACATCATAGGCATAAGAAAATCAATGAAATGAAATATTAAGTATCTTAAATATTCAGTCCAAATATCAACTTTCTAAATCATCTCGAAGCGATTTTATATGTTTTTGAAATTTGACGTCATGTTTCGAAACTTGGATTCGCATAGAACCATTGCCTTTTCGTCTTTTCGAATTTGTAAAACAGGCCGG
>CM037777.1:110595064-110619204 GCA_021229015.1 Solen grandis | reverse complement strand
CCAAAACAAATCTTGCCCCTCTCTACAGCAGAATTAGTTTTATTGCATAGCTTGGTTTGGCAAAAGTCTTTCTTTCAGACGGAATGCATATAATAGATCTCTTAGCAGCATGGAAGGTTTCATAAGCACTAAAGACTTGATGAAATTGCCATAGACCTATTTCAATCGAATGTGCTTCGTTTATCTTGAAAATGAGGAGGTCTACAGTTTTTGATAAATGACGACGATGGGCGGAATTTTAAGGAACCACATATTAACTTTTTTTACATTTCACAGATACAATATGTGCTGTTTTATTTACATTGCCAAAGAGTTCATTAAAGTGTATTGCTGTGTCTTCGTATTCGCTAATTCATCTAATACACTGCCCAATGGCACTCATTTCACTAAATATGTTTATATATGGAATGAATTAATCACCATCATATGCTAAGTATGGTTCCTGGGTATAACTGGTTCTCTGCTTCTTCTTGGTTATTTAAGAAGTACAAAAAAGCAGTATTAAAAACTCAATGTTCAAAGTAAAGGCCGCCATGGTCCAGTTGTAATATACACGATTGTGGATACGAAAGTTGTTGGTTCGAGCTCCGTTGGTGACAAGGACTTTTCATGACATTCCCATAAAATACTGGCCCATCAAGGAATCGTCGAGGAGGTTGAGTTTATAATGTAAAAATATGTTTCCCAACCGGCGTGAAAATTAAGAAGTTTGAAATTAAAACTTAAAATAAACAACAACAAAAACTAACAAATTATTCATAACAAGTTGGTCAGATTCATATGAAACCTTGATCCTAGGACTCACACAGAGCATCAACATTTTAACTATTTACTTGGTTACCAGTAATAAACAGGGTTGAACAAAACATGTTTTCAAAGTAAAAAATAGATTGGCTTCTGAATAAATAGAAGAGTTTCTTGTAACCGAAGACAATGTACACTCATACAGTACAAATTAAGTTAGAAGGTAGGGTTTTATTTTCTCCACAAGATCAAAGCATGTGCTTCCTAGTCTTAAGAGTTTATGCTTTCTGTACCATGGAAGTATGTTCTTTTTAATCTTAGTCATTAACAAGCTTCATTCTTTCAAGAAAGCAATCGAAAACCATATTTAAGTAATACATGTTATTGAAATAGTTGTTTATTTAATACTAACTTTTTACAATGAGATTTGTTTGTTTCGACATACTTACCAATATGTTTACTTCTTATTAATATCTCTCCTGGTCATGCAACCAATATTAAGGACCGCAATGGAAATGATAAATTGCTTTTTTGTGTTGTCCTTGGATATGGGATGCATTTTATCTTCCTCATGATTATTGGGGTTTCTCAAACTCTTGTATAACAAAAGTGCATCTGTATCTACTTGCATGTTATCATTTTGGTTTATAATGCATGTTGTATACCGTCATGTGTTATATGTTTGATTTTTGCCGAAAAACACCGTTTGCTCCATACAGTGCAAGGTTAAAAACATATCTTTTGCTTTTATTATCCATGTTTGAATTTCTGAGGATATCAGTAAGCAAATGTTTATCTACTGTTTCTCTTTGACTAAGTCAGTGACTTCTCTATCCACGTTTAGAATCGATTGGGGAAAAATAAAGCAAAGCAGACGTACGAAAGAAGTAAAGACAAATGATATTAAGCATTTATCTGTTTAGAAAGGAACATATCAATAAAGAAAAAGATTATCATACAAACGCATTGGTAACTGTTCAGGGTTTGTAGCAAACTTTGAAATTTGAACTATTTAGATTTTATTCTTTTATTCATTTGGGTAATTGTTTTCAATAGCATCAAAATATTTGTTACTGCTAACATGTTTCTGCTAAAACGAATGGGCAAAGGGAAAACATCTTTTATCAAAAATATGTAACGAGCATTTTACATCTTGCAAAGCAACACCTTACAGTTAAAAACCCATTTCTGAAACCAGACTGAATTTTTTAAAACAAGTTTTTGTCTTTTAAATGTTTTTTCAAACTCCTTCAAGAACTTTTGGTATTTTATTTTAACTTGAGTCTGGTCTGTAATTTCTAGTAGAAAACATTTTTTCTAGTGAACATTATAGAAGGACTTTTGTACCAAGAAATGCTAAAAAGTGACCACAGATTGTTTAATGCGACTAATGCAATATTTTGGACTAAATTGATATTTTAAGCAAATTAAATTGACAAAAAAGATAATGGGAATTTAATTTTATCAATTTACCGAATATAAAATATTTTGATTAAATTACCGAAACGGTTTTAAAAAAAAATATTTTATGTATTTCATATTTATGTTATTCACGTTTTAGCAGACGCTGTCTACAGATGACTTGTCATATTCAAAATTTCACTTAGAGATCTGATAATTTTTGACAGTAGTGTTGATAAAATTAAACCCTTTCCCTATATAGACTCATTTTGACGCACCCAATAGGTACCACATAAGCTGATCTGCAGAAAACCACAGTCAAAACCCTTTCCCCAAAATTTTAAATTTCAAAATCCTCATTTCCAGACCACTGAGGAGCGCAACAGCATAAAACCTGATCAGCCTGCGAGTAAC
This sequence comes from Solen grandis, assembly GCA_021229015.1. Lineage (NCBI taxonomy): Eukaryota > Metazoa > Mollusca > Bivalvia > Adapedonta > Solenidae > Solen > Solen grandis. Next base: position 110,616,645 of record CM037777.1, on the reverse strand, counting down.
TCGCAGGCTGATTGGTTTTATGCTTTTCCCCTAGGTCTTTTCATGGTGTCCTCAAGGGGGGGAAAAGGGTTAACCTTTTTTTGTTTGGTATGGGTGGTTGGTAAGGAAGTACAAATTGGTTTTTCTGAAATTTTCCTTAAATTTAAAGTTTTTAAATATACATGTTTTTTTTGTGTTTAAACTTTTGCTTAAAAGTTTTCTTTCAGTTTTTGGGAAAAAATTTTTAAAATTTTTAAAGATTCAAAAATTGCAAGTTTAAACAACAACAGCATATCAGAAGCTGGGATGATTAGTAACCTGAACTCAGAAAGTATTGCGTTTTGAAAGGAAAAATTACACGTAGATTTATATGGATTCTTTGATAATTTTGAAAAAAAAGATTTTTGGGCACTTTCCTTTGCTACTTATTAAAATTAAAACCCCCACAAATTCCAAATTTTTTTTCGACTTTGTTTGTACAATTCCAAAAAAAAATTATGACAAAAAAAAATAATTTGTTTTCAAAGATCTAAATAGTTAAATTTAAAAAAGCATGCCAGGGTTGATGATTTTTAAAAAGGGTTTGGCTTTTTTCCAAATACATTTCAAAAATGTTTTTAAAATTTTGATGCAATTTTATTTATATGCCAAATTGATTTAATTTTGAAATTTAGACCTTTAGGGTTTCTTTTCCCTAAGGGTCTTTCCTTTAATTAAACCAAGAAATTTTGATGTCTTAATAAAACAAAAACAACACAAATTTTAAAGAGACTTGCATCTTTCCCCCTATAAAAGGGGGGAAAAAAAAAATAAGTGAAAATTTACAAAAAAAACGCACGATCAAGCTCACTTTGTGCATATCAATGGGAAACGCCTCGGTGATTCTTCCCCCACTCTGGGATGTATAAGTAAGCAACATCGAGATATTTTGGGTTAGTGATTTAGACATGTGGGTTAAAATGAAAACACCCCACTTAAACTTTGAAAATAGAAAGTTTTTTGTTTTTGGTTCGACTTTTAAAAAGGTTTTTTAAAAGGGTTGTCAGAGTCGACATTTGGTTTGTTTAAAACCCAAAATTCGTTCGTAGCTTTCAGGGGAAACCCTTTTTACACCGTTTGTTTTTCCCGGCAAAAAAATTGCTTTTTTTTTTAAAGATACCCCTTAAACCAGTTACACCCGGGGAAACCCAAAAAGGGAATGACTGTTTACCCAATTGGGTTTTTTTTATTTAAAAATTTTTAAAAAAAATTATATTATATATATTATAATAAAAAACTGTGATAACACAGATTGTGACTAAAATTTTTTTCTTTAACATTGTAAAAACCCTTCATTATTAAAAGGTTTGAAAACATGCCAAATAACATTATACAAATTTTGTGTTTTATATTTTTTATTTTAAAATTTTCCATGTTTTTTTTATGTTCTTTCCATTTGCATAGTCATATTTCTTAAATTTGTTTTTTCCCCGTCCCAATGCTGCAGGGCGTTTTGTTAAAATCTGGCTATACTTTTCCCAAAATTTTTAAAAAGCCAAAAATATAAAACAAAAAAAAAAAAGAAAAAAAAAGTAAAAAACAAAACAAAAAGAACAAAAAAACAACATTTTTGTACATAACGTTTTGGGCTTTAGAAAAAATGAAAAAGGGAAAATTTTTGGGGGAAAATTGTGTGTGTGTGTTGTTTAAATTTTTTTCATAAATTATTTTAAGACTGATAGAAAAGTGATTTTAAATTTAAAACCAAAATAATGTTTTATTTTGTTTAGAAACGGAAAAAAACCCAAACAACGGGGGAAAAAATTAAACAAAAGTTTATTTATATCAAAGTGATAAAAATTAAAAACAAAATTTGTTTTATTACTTCTAGAACCCCCAACACTTATTTTTGAAGTAACTTTTTACTGTGAAACAATTTTATTATCGTTAATTTTATCTTTTAATGAAAAAAGGAATTTTAAGGGGAAAAAACAATGGCCCCCTTTCCAAAATTTTGTTGACTAAATATTGTGAAAAATTTTATGAATATTTCAATATGAATTATGTTTTTTTTTCCCAACTAATTTTCGCGCATTTTATATTCTTTACCTACTTTATTTTGGCTATAAAAAGATTTGATATTTCATTATTTGGAAATACTGTTCAAAAGGGAAATTACACAATCATTTTTTTTAAAAACTGCGAAACGGTGAATGCATACTGGAATTTATTGAACAGGATTCAGTGGGGTCTATTTTTGGTTTTTGGGAAAAAAAAAAAGTATTAAAAATTTATGTCATGTTTAAATTTTTTTATTTTAAAGTCCCTGAAAATACGGTTTTCTACCTTTTAATGCCCCAAGATATCAATCCTTGGATTGTTTTTCGTCTTTCTGGGGATGATTAGGGTTTGGTGAAGTTTTTAGCACATTAACCTTATTACTTTTTCTGTTTTAAATATTGAAGTTATATAAGTTGAAGATTTTTGGCAAGTTCCCCCCTTTGAAAAAGGGGTTGGCCGACCCCCTTTTCTTTATGTAAAAATAAAAATTAAATCTAAGTATGCTTTGGTTCTAAAAAAAGAATATATCCAGGGTCCCGTAAAAAAATAGCCCTTAAAAGTGGAAACAATATATCAGCAGGGTTTCCTGTTTCTATATTATACTTCTCAATTCCCCTTTTTGCGTGACAGATTTTGGGATATAAATTTTAATTTAAAAAAAAAAAACGTGTGTTTTCAGAAAAAAAAGAGCCATGAAAAATTTAAAATTTAAAAATGAAAAATTTTGAGACTTTTTTATGACGGGGTAAAGAGGAAACATGCACAGTTTTTTTAACGTGACCCACGGCGTTGTTTGGCATCTTTTGTCTATACTTAAATTTTTTTTTCAATTTAATTGATAAAAAAAAAAAACAAAAAACAAAAAAAAACAAAAAAAAAAAAACAAAACAAAAAAACAAAACAAAACAAATTAAAGGGCCCCCCTTCTTCCCCCTAGACAGAAAATGTAAAGGGGTTTATGCCAGTACGTTTTCTGATCGTTTGGGGGTTTTAAAAGTACTTTAAACGATATTTAAAATAGCTTTACCTTTTTAATATACAAAAAAACCCAAATTCTTTAGAAACAACTGCACAGTTGAAATTAGAAACTTTGGTGTCTGAAAGACAAGGCACAGGTTTTCCCCATATGTCCGCGGTTGTATAGTCTTTCTGAAAAGGAAAAACGTCTTTTATTTTAAAAAGTTTTAGACAAAGTTTAAATTTAAATTTTTAATTTTTCTTATTTTTTTTTTAAAAGATGGGGGGCAAGTACAAAACCCAGTATAAAAAGAATTTTTTTTATTAACAATGTTTGTTTTTCTTGCAATTTTAAATCGGGAAAACTTTTTTTCCGGGAAAATTTTTTTTTTTTCCCGTTTTTGACTTATTAAAAATTGGTAAAAGATCATCAATCTACGCTAGACATTTTATCAAAGTAAAACCATAACCTCTAATAGTAACAGCCATACAATTGTTAAAATAAAAATGAAGTTTTTTTTGGGATCTTTTTTTTAGTCTCGCCCTGCACTGTCAGAAAAATTCATTCAAAAAAATTTTCCTTGATCGTACATAACTAGAATAAATTTTTGTTTTTTGAATGTTTTTTTATTTATATTAAATATCATTAAAAACTATTTTTTGTGGTATAATAATATCTGCCCAAATAGTAATGTTGGAAATTGTAAACAGTTTTTGTGTGTTATGTTTTAAACTCCCTGATGGCAATTTTTAGAAAATTGAAAACATTTTTTATGTATGAAAGGGACAATGTGAGAAAATTGTAGACAACAATTTGTTATATTCTATTGTCTAATGAAAATGAAAGACTTTTGGAAAAATTTTTTTGTGTTTAAATGTTATTCAATGTTAGACAATCGTGTGTTAATTCCATCTGTCTAATACAATTTGGGAAAATTTAAAAAACAACTTTTTTGCGTGTTTCAAAAGGGTCAAATACGGCTCGGGGGTACATAGTTTATGTTTTTTATGCTTTCATTAATTTCTTTTTCACTTTCCCCAATCCCAAAAATTCCAAAATGAAACCTTTTAGGTTTTTCTCTAAAATTAATTGAAGTAAAAATCCCCATGCCCTCCAACCCCCAATCCCCACTAACTTTTCTAGCGCCCCGCCCGGGCCGAAGCAAGTATTTTTTTGTGGCTTGCGTTAATATTCCGAAAATTTTGGAGACCCCCTTCTAACATGAGACAAAAAATTTGTTGCCAATTTAAGAAACCAAACACAAATCACCCCCAGTCATTTTAAATCCTGCCCCGGGCCAATTGACCCTTGAACTAAAAGCGGCGTATACGTCCTTATTAGTGGAAAAGAAAAACGACATTTAGAATTTAAACCCTGTTGGGAAAATTTCGCTTATCTTCCCCTTTTATACAGCTTCGTTAAAAGGGGAAAGGTTTTTATAATATTTGGGTTTTTAACTTACGGGACTGATTTACGTAAATGCATTAAAAATACATGTTAAAGATGAAATTTGGGCCGGGGTTTGTGCCCTTTGACCATTGTTTCCGGTTTGGGAAATTTTTCTTTAACTAATTTCAGCCGTAAAAATTTTTCGATAGTAAAAAAAAGGGGCCTGTTTGTCCCCCCGGCTCTAAAAGGGACGTAATATTTTGTTTCTTCTAGAAAAAAAAAAAGTTTTGGGACCCCTGCTTTGGTTACTTAAAACCCCACCCCACCCCCTAGTTATAATTTTTTTTTGGCACCGAACCGAACCTTTTTTTAAATTTTTAGTCGTGAAAGGTTTAAAATTTTTCCAGGTACAGGACGAAAATCGGGCTTGGACTAAATTATAATATGGCAAAACCCGGGCTGTGTCCCATATTTTAATGCATGAACCCCGATTAAAGGGAAGTTATAATTTTCGAGCCGGCGAATGGCCCGGGGGGTTTTTTTTTATTTTGCGATAACAGGAATGGTTGAAAGATCAGAAAACGTTTTATAGGAGCCGAAAATTAAACCTTTTCATCTGGGAAATTTGCCACCGGTATGTGACGTTTTTTTAAAATTATCACAATCAGCCCCCTTTGTTTCGAGGGGGAAAATTGTGTCCTACACTTTGCCCTTTTGTTTTTTCCCCGATGTACAAAGAAAATTTTTAATTGTCCCGCTTTTCTTGTGAAAAAATTTTACCATTAAAATAAAAAAAAATAAAAAAAAAAAAAAAATCACGTCCGGGAAGGGTTTTTTCCCGAAATGAAAAGGAAATACTGCACATCTACAAAAGAATCAAAAAAAAATTCAGACAAAAAATACTTACAGTTTTTAAATTTTTCCCCCAAACGAGGCAAAAAAAATGCTTTTTGGGGACAGTTTAAAATGACGTCCCCCTTCCGTGTGGTAGGGCCACATGCCCCCGCCCATTGAGGGGATTTTAAAAAACTTTTATATACCTTTGGTTACTAAAAAAAATGTCACATAAAACTGTTTTTTGCCCTTTTTTTTATTTTACAAATCTAAGAAAAAAAAGGAATTTTTTAATTTTTTGCATTTTTAAAATGAATAAAGATGAATAAAAAAAAAAAATAAAAAATAATAAAAAAAAATTTGGAAAAACAACAACAAAAAAACAAACAAAAAAAACAAACAAACAAAAAAACCCCCAAAGCAATTTTGTTTTAAAAATTTTTTTTGCTGAATACCCTTTTTTTTTTTAAAAAAAAATCCCATGGTTTTGGTTTTTAAGCCCGGTTGTTGGGTTTTCCCGTCAAGGAAAATTTAAAAAACCCCTTTATGCATTTAAAGGGGAAATGGTAAACGGGGGTTTTGTAAATTTTTCCTCGCAGTATACATAGAGGCGAATGGCCCCCCAGGGGTTAAAATTTATTTTCTGAAATGTTATTGGAAGTGGGTTCCCGCCCGAGGGGCCAGTAACCAAATGGCCCAAAATTGGTGGCTTGTTTGAGAAAAAGCGATTAAAGACTTTTAAAAAGAAATTTGCCCAATTTTTTTGGTTAGAAATTAGGACAAAGAAAAAAAAAGAAACAGCCCCCTTCGTTTCTCGGGCATTCTTTAACATTCTGCCAAAAAAATCTATCTGAGACTTAGGGCCCCAACCAATAGTTACCATACAATCGGCGTTTTAAATCATTACTCAGCGGGGCTGGACTTAAGAAATCCCCGGAAAATTTTTCTGACTTCATTTTTTTCCGACAAAACATTTTGATGCTTGTAAATTTTTTTTTACCGCGCTCCCGTTTGTTTTAAAATTTTATAGCGCCCGTCCAGCAAATTTGGGCAGGGGGAAAGGAAGACTCCGGGAAACACAGAGGAAACCCGGGGGGGGAACCCATCGCCCTCCACAAGCCAGGGGAAAGGGCTTCCTCACATAAAAATGCAAACCCCCCCTCCCGGGTTTCGAACCCCAGGGGTGGGGGGCTGAGAATTTGTGGGAACACAAATTGTTCCCGCTCGACCACGAGGCCCCGGGTTGTAAGGTATTTTCAATATTTTTTGTATTGTAAAATAATAGCTCTTTGTTTTAATGAATTTTGATTTTTCTTCCCTAAAATTTGGGAATTTATTATGTTCGGGAGGGTTTTCCCTATCAAGAAAGTCTTGATAAATTAATTGTTGTAAACGCAAACCAAAGATGTTTCCATAAAAAAAGGCCCCAAAATTTTAAAAAGTGTACAAAAAAAAAAAAATTTAAAGATGGATAATGGTCGGGGCCCAGTTTTTATTTTAAATTTAAATTTTGTAAAATTTTTTTTCTTTAATTTTCGTTTATTTTGTGGAAAAATTTTATAATAACTTTTAACCGTTTTTTTTAAAAACCCGATACTTTGCCGTGGAAAAGAAAACGTATTAGTATTTTATTAAAAAAACCTAAAGAATATTATGTCCAAATTTGGTTTTTATGCTGTCTTTTTAAACCCAGTTATTTTTAAAATTTGGGGAAAAATGGCTCCCATACAAAAAGGCAAAAAAAAAAGTTCCTTTTTGGGTCTCCAGCGAAAAACCCAAAAGGGTCGAAAAGTGGGGAAATTTTTTTTACTAAAACAAAAAATTTAAAAAAAAAAGGGGAAATTTTTTTTAAAAGGCGAAAAAGATAAAAAAAAACCCGTTGGGGTTGGGCCCATTAAAAAACAGAGGGTCGGTCGGGGATCAGACAGGGAAAAATTTTTTTTTTGGGCCTTTATATTTGCTCCAAAAATTTTTTGTCTTTTAAAAAAGGCATAACATCTAAAAAAAATACAGAATTTGCAATAAACCAGCAGGGGAACTGAACCCTTACAAGTGATAAAAAGGGTTTTTTTTTCCCGGGCTGACGTGTGTTGAAATCGGGAAGTGGAGGGGCGAAAACTGTCAAATTTGTGTAATTTATGGGGTCTGAATTTCCATTTTCCCCCATTAAATTTTCTTATTTTTTTTTTTCCCTTTGGGCAATCAAATAATTTTTGTAAGAATATTCCAAAAAAAAAAATTAAAAAAAAGAAAAAAGTAAACCATTGGAAGTATTATAATGGTCATAAAAAAAATTTTGCGGTAAGAAAAACACCGTGTAGGGGGAAAGGAATTTGTTTTTGTATTTTTTATGAACACCCCACTAATAGTATATATTTTTTTTATGAAACACCCCGCGTGGTTTTTAAAGGGTTATGAACCCCCTTTCATTTAGTGGTATGTATGAGTTATAAACACATCACGCAGGGGGTTGTATGGGTTAAAACACAAAAAGCAGTGTTATGTAGGATTTTGAACACCCCACCATGGTTTATGCAGGGGTTTATGAAGCTTCTTTTGTAGTGGTATTTTTTGGGTTATAAACACTCCATGCAGTGGAAATATTTGAGTTAAAAAAAAACCCACGAAGTGGTGCGCATGGGTTATGAACGTTTCATGTTTGGTATTTTGGGTTTTAAAAACCCCACGCAGTGGTATGCATTGGTTATGAAACCTGTGTATTGGTTTGCAGGGGTTTATAAACTTTCATGTTATTGGTATGAAAGGGGTTAAAATCACACCACGCAGGGGGAAACGGGGGCATGAATCCCTTTTTTTTTTGTATGGGGGGGAATTATAAACACCCACGCAGGGGTTTGTATAGGTTATAAAACACCCCGCAGTGTTATGTATGGGTTATGAAAACATGCAGTGGTATTTTAGGGGTTTTTTAAAACACTCCATCATTGGTAGTATGGGTTATGAACACACCCACGCAGTGGGAAAAGTATGGGTTTTGAACACCCCATGCAGTGGAAGGGAAAGGGGTTAGCCCCCCACGAAAGTGGAAAGAAAGGGTTTTTGAACACCCCCATGCAAGGGTATGTATGGGTTATGAACACCCCAAAGCAGTGGAAGGTTTTGGTTATGAAAACCCCCATGCATTTGGTTGTAGGGGTTTTTGAACCCCCAGCGTGGTATGGGATTGGTTATGAACCCCCACGCAGTGTTATGAAAACCCCACGCTTTGGGAAAGTATGGGTTATAAACCCACGGTTTTTTAGGGGGAAAAAAAAATCCATACAGGGGTTTGATGGGTTATAAAAACACTCCTGCATTTGGTATGAATGGGGGTTAGGGAAACTCCCCAATCAGGGGATAGAGGGGTTATGAACACACCACGCAGTGGTATGTAGGGTTATAAAACCACTCCTTTGCATTGGTATGAAAGGGTATGAACCACCACACAGTGGATGAAAGGGGTTTAAATAAAACATGACGCAAGTGGTAGGGTAGGGGTTTTATGAACACTCCATGAAAGTGGTTGGGTTAGGTTTTGAACACATACCATGTTATGAACACACCACGAAATTGGTATTTTTTGGGGTTTTTTATGAACCCCGGCCCCGTGTTATAAACAACCACGCATTGTATTTTGGGTTTTTAAACACTCCAAAGCAGTGTTATGAAAAAACCACGCAGGGGGGGGGGGTTTGGATAGGTTAAAATCACACCACGCAGTGTTATGTAGGGGTTTATGACCCACCACGCAGTAAAAATGTATGGGTTTTTGAACACCCCAAAGCTGTTTTAAAATAAACACCCCCCGCTTTGGTTTTTAAAGGGTTATGATAACCCCCGCAGTGTTTTTATAAACAACCCCCACATTTAAAAAGTATGGTTTATGAACAACAGCGTGTTTTTGGGGTTTTATGAAACTCCATGAGTGTAATTTAGGGGGTTTATGAACACTCCATGCGTGGAAATGTTTGGGTTTTAAAACCTCCCGAATTTTATGGGGGGTTATAAAACACTAAATGCAGTTTTAAATGTAGGGGTTAAATGAAACCCCCACGGGGTGTTATTTTAGGGGTTATGAACACACCACACGTGTTTGAAATGGTTAATGAACACACCACGCAGTGTTTTTTTATGGGTTTTTATCACACCAGCAGTTTTATGAAAACCCAAAAACGTTAAATTTTTTTTATAAACACACCACGCAGGGGGTTTGGTAGGGGTTATAAAACACCCCAATGAGTGTTTTTTTATGGGTTATGAAACCCCCATGCAGGGGTTTTGTATGGGTTATGAACATTTCCACGAAGGGATTGGGTTTTATGAACACCCCATGCAGTTTTTTGTATGGGTTATGAACCCCACCCCCACAGTGTTATGTAGGGTTTTTATGAACACACCCGCGTTTTTAAGTATGGGTTATGAACACTCCATGCAGGGGTTATGAAAGGGTTATGAACACCCCCCATGCAGTGTTTATGTATGTGTTAGGGAAAAATCCTGCGTGGTATGTAGGGTTTAATGAACCACCCCCAAAGTTTTAAATGTATGGGTTATGAACACTGCATGCGTGTTATTTTTTTTTGTGTTATGAAAACTCCTTTCAGGGTATGTATGGGTTATGAACACTCCACGCAGTGGTTTTTTTAGGGGTTTTTGGGAAAAACATTTTTGTGGTGGAAATTTTTGGGTTTTTTGAATACACTGAATGGTGGAATGTGTTGGTTGTTAACACATGTGTAGTTGAAAGGCTTTGGGTTGTGAACACATTGTGTAGTGTTTTTACGGTTTTCCACTTTAATTTAAAAATTTCGTGGAATCTGTGAAAAAGTTTTTCCCTGGGTATATTTTTTAATTGGAAATTTTATACTAAAAAATATGTCAATTTTAAAACCTTAAGAAAAAAAATTCGGGGGGTTTAATTTTATGGATAAAGAACCAGGGAAAACAAAAAAAAATAGTTATAAACGAAAATTAATAAAGAAACGTTTATTATTTGTAAACCCATTGGTTTTTTAGAAAGTAGGGGTTTTAAGTTTTGTTTTATTAGTAAAATTTTAATTTTGGTTTTAAGGGCTTTGTGAATTAGTTTTTAAAAGGGGTTTGTGAAGGCTTTTTGTATTAGTATAATGTATTTTGGTTGGGAATATCCCTTTGTAGGGGGTTGTTTTGGGTTTTGAAAAATTTCCCAAATTTTCCCCGAAAAATTTTTTTTGACTCAGGAAAAAAGTTTTGTAGAAATCAAAACGAAATTTAAATTACAAATGTAAATGCTTGGGAAAATACATTAAATTTTTCTATACCCGGAAGTTACCCCCCAAAAATAAAAAAAAACCAATTTTGAAAAGGAAAAGGAAAAAAATCCGATTGCCTCTCAAAAACATGAAAAGCTTTTATCAAAAAAACCAAAAAAAAATTTTCTTTATTCAAGGGTTCTTTAAAACAGCAAAATGCTCCTAAACCTTCAGATTAATATATTTATCAAATCAAAAAACCTTTACAAAAAAACCAAAAAAAAACGAAAATTTTAAAAAAATGGGTGTTTATATCTTTAATTAGACAAACGAGATCCCGCCCCCTTTGGTGAAAATCTCTAATATATTAGTGTTAATATAAAGCCAAACTGGGGCCTCTCCTTTTTTCCCTAGAAACATGGGGGGTTTCCCAATCGCAATACTGCGTGATGTATGTACATCAAAAAAGATCCAAATGACGTGGGTAAGGAGGGGGGAGAGGGGAAAAGGGGTTTTTTCAAAAATTTATCGCCGAGGTGATTACTTTATGGGGGGCCACGCATAGAGGAAACATTCCCCTTTTTATTAACCTTTTTTTTAAAGGGAAAAAAAGGGGGTGGAAAAATCCCCTTTTATGCAACGGAAATACAATCGTAAAAAATGTAAAGGGGTTTTTTTCTTGTCAATAAACTTTTATAAAATGATGAAAGGGAAAATATTTTAAAGTTCTGCAAAGCACGGTTTTAAGTTATTTTTGGGGGTCCCCCTCTCCATGAAATTTTTCAAAATCCCTGTATTGAAGTAACTCTAAAAAAATCAAAATAGGGGTTTAAAAGAACTTTCACTTTTTTATTTGTATGCATTCTTTTGCCTGGTGAACAGTCAAAACAAAAAAATGAATCGTTTCCCGGGGAAAACTCCCTTAATCCATATTTAAATTTTTAAAAAAAAGTTTAAAAATTTTATATATTGACTTTAACATTCATTTTAATCATCGTCGTCGCATCAAACATCATCACCGCCAAACCCCTAAATATGATTTATGCCATAGAATTTTAAAAAGTGGAGAGTTATTCCAAAAAATTTCAGTAAGAGTCTTTTCCCTTTACCGCGGTCAAAAGGGCCCCCAAACATTAATTTTTATGGCTTTTTATGCTTTACTTTTGCTTAAAAGCAAAAAATTAAATTTTTTTTTTGGAGCGGAAAAATGGATCTTTCAGATGGTCCATTAATTAACCATCTTGCAAATTTTTTTTTACCAAAAAGGGGTTTGTCAACTTTAATATAAACCCCCCACGAGGAAAAATTTTTCGACTCAAAAACAAGAAGTAGGGCCCCAGCATTTTAACCCAAAAGTTCTTTAGTCTCTTGGTCTTCTTTTATTTTCAGTTTAAGAAGGGGCAAAAAGAATCCCCAAACAACAAATTTTTTATTTTAAAATTTTTGGGAAATTTTGTTTCTCTCAAAAGATACAGACCCCAAACAACCCGGGTCAGACCCGGTCGGTAATGATTTCTGTTACTTCCCTCCCCTAATTAGGTTCCCCTTTTATGAGGTGCGATTCCCTTTAACCCGGGGAAAAAATTTTTCCCCTTTTTAAATTTTGGGCTTATAAAATTTATTATCTTTTTTCTTTTTAATTTTTAAGTCGAAAATTTTTAATGATTTCAAAAAAATTTTATTGCCCCTTTAAATTTTTTATTGCTTTGTAAAAAAATTTCAGTCCAACAAATTTTTTTCCCTTTATTTTTGCCTAAACTGACAATGTGTTGGAAATTTAAAAAGTCCCTTTTTAAAGTCAGGTTCAATTTGATTAAAAAATTTTTTGTTAAGAAAAAACACCGCCCTTTGGGAAAAGAGTAGGGGAAGGGGGGACAAAAGAATAGTGTTTCGAAGGTAACCCGTAAGTACCGGGGTTTGAGAAAAAAGCGACCAAAATTAATATTTTGGAAGGTAACGTTTTAAGGGAAAAAACGATAATAGTAAGAGTTTACAATAGAAAAAGTGTTAAGTGATTTTTACGATAAGAAAATATGAAAAAAAGAAGGAGTGACAATTTTAAATTTTTTGTGGATGGTAACGTTAAAAAATACGAGGGAAAAGCAAAAAAAGAAAAGAGAAAAAATGCAAGGATGGAAACGATACGTAAATCGATTGCATGGGGGAAAAAATAAAAAAAAAAATACGGCAAAGGAAAATTTACAAAAGAATAGTGATTGGATGGCAAAGTAAGTACATACGCGTAGAATTTGATTGCAATTGGTATTTATTGCAAGGTAAAAAATTTAAAAAAAAAACGGCAGGGGAAAGTAACAATAGAATAGTGTTGGGCCGGGAACCAAAAGTAAATCCCAGGGAGAATACGAGTCAAAAAGAATAGTGAAATTTGGGTTTGGTAAAAAATAAGTAAATACGAGTAGAATAGAAATCACAATAGAATGTGATTGAAAAAATACCCAAAAAAGAAAGCATTTATATTTTGAAATCTTTTTGGTAAAGTATTTATGAAGGGGAGGGAAAAAAAGATGAATGTTGTTTCTTTACAAGTTTCCCTTTTTTCGGGGAAAAGCAGGTTTAATAGCCAAAAAAGTTGGGCAATGTATACTCAGTTTTCCCCTGATGAAGGAAAAGAAACATGTGATTCAAATATATTTATCTACAACTTTAAACACAGAAGCAAAATACCGTAGAAAATTTTTCGAATTCAATTATCGGGATTTTTGGGGCATCCCATAATTTGACTAATCGCCTTTAAAATTAAAAAGACAACACTTAGTGAAGGGGAAAAGTGTACGAAAAATTTGATTTTTTTAAAAAGAAAAAAAAATATATTTGATAAGAAAAAACAAATTTTAAACAAAGTTCATCGGAAAAAAAAACACAAACCCAAAAGTTAATGATAAAAATTTCACGAAAAACCCCCAAAATAAAACATTTAAAAAATTTTTTATCAATTTTTCCTTCTTTCATAATATTTGGGGGGGTTTTTTTTTTTTCTTCTTAAAGTCTTGTCTTTTACCAGCTTATTATCAAGGGGTTTTTAGCGACCAAAAAAAATGGTTTTTCACAGACCAAATCACTTCCCCTCAAAATAAAAAGGGAAAATTAATTTGGAAAACATTGCCAATTTTTTATGCCTTACAGATTCTTGTCAAGCAGCAGGCGGAGTAAATAAAAACCCGTCCTTTTTTTTTAACATTTTTACAAGGGGTCCAATTTAAAAACCCTTTTTTCCCGATGATATGAACACAATTAATTGCCCGGGAAGCGAGTTAAGTGAGTGTATTTGATGTATAAAAAACGTTGTTAAAAAAATGGTAAAAAAAATGGGGATGACAAGAACGCCCCAAATATTATTAATTTTTAAAAATTCTGCTAACATACACATTTCTCAAAGAGAAATTTTGCGAAAAGTACAGGTCATTACTTTACGCTTTTACGGAAAAAAGAGTTTTTATAATTTTTATTTTTCCCTTTCCCCAAAATTTGAATATTTTGACGCCCCTCAAAGGTACCACTTTTGCCTATCTGCCAAAAAAACCCAGTTAAAAACCCTTTCCCAAAAATTTAATATAAAATCCCATTTCCCCGACCATGAGGAGCACGGGAAAAGATAAAAACTGATCACCCGCGGATTTTTCCGAGGCTGATTGGGTTTTTTTGTGTTCCATAGGTTTTTTTTCCTGGTGTCCTTTTGGGGAAAGGGTTTAAAATGATTCCCTAATTTAAATTGCCTATCCAAAAAATTTCCCCTTACTTAAAACAACCATGACAAAAAAAAATTTTCCCATTATTTTTTGCTGTGTTGGGAAATTTTATCATTTTTTTATCGGCTTTCCCGTGTTATTGTAAATAAAAATAGAAATTTAACATTTGTTTGCAAAACGTGCCCAAAAATTTTAGCCCCCTTAAAATTCTTTGCGTCTAAACTTCTAACTTTCTCAGGGCATACTGTTGCTGTTTTTTGGTAATTTTTTTTTCATGGTTTATTTTTACAGCAGAAACCCCTTTTTTAAACGCAAGTAACACATCGAATTAATTTTTTAAAATTTATGCACCCAATTTATACCCTTAAATATAATTTGGGCGATCCACAATCAGTTCAAGATATGCCAATTTCTTTGAGAGGTAAACCCACTTTTCCATATTGTGAATACGATTTTAAAAAAACATAAAAAAATTACAATCGGATTTAAATTTCCCTTTTTTAAATAAACGTGTATGTTTAAAGGGTTTAAATTTTAAATTATTTTTCGTCATTATTTTAGATTTTCATTTTTTTATAAATCCAACCCAAAGTAAATTTAAAGAATTCCGTTCCCGAATTTTCTTTTGACCAAATTTTTTGTAAATAAAATTTATAAATCTTAAAATAGACCCCTAAAGGGGATATGAGGGATAAGAAAAATTTCGTTTTTAACTTTTTTAAGTTGACTTTGACAGTATCGGGTACTGCGTTTTTAAAATTTTAAGTTGATCTTTGGGCAGTATCATTTTGTGATACTTCATGCCGCACGATTTGAAAATGGTTATCGTCCAATGAGCCATTTGGTTTGATGAACCTTTTTTTTGAGAAAGGACGTTTGATTTTCATATAAAGAATCAACCCCCGTAAAAAAAGTAATAACCCATCAAAACAATTTCCGTTTTTGGGGTGTAAAAAGCATAATGGAGCCCGGGGGAAGCCCTTTAATTTGGCCTTTGCATGTTGTTTTTGTATTTTTTTTTTTTTTTTTGCATTTCAGGGCTTTATTAGGGTAAGTGTGATAACAAAGCAAAATCTGTTTTTGAAAATTTTATTTTGGCATTTTAAAAACTTTCATTTCTTCAAGGGGTAAAACCCTTTTTTAAAAAAAACTCTCAGCTACATGGGTTTTGAATAAAAAATTTAATGAGGATATTGAATAGCAATAAAAAATGGTTTTTTCATGCGAATTTATCCCAAAAGGTATTGTTAAAACAATCAAAAATGTACACAAATTTTTTAAATTTTTAAAGGAAAAAAAAGAAAGAAAACTAAGTTTTTAAAAATTTTAGAATTTAAGGTTTTTTTTACCCGTAGTACTTGCTTTTAATTTTGTAAATTTTTAAATTTTAGAAAAATGCAATATTGGAATAAAGGTAAGCTTATTCAAAAAAAAGGCGATACAATTTGTGTGCCAATGCATAATCCCTATGTTAAAACTGTAAAATTGTTTATTTAGAAATTTGTTTTTTGTAGTTTTTTTATATAATGTTAAATTTTAAAAATTTATTTAAAATTTTTTAAAATTTTCTTTTTAGACTTCGAAAGCCCCTTGTTTTTGAAAAGGGATATATAAAGTACACATGCAATGTTTTTTTCTAAAACAACTATACTTAAGAGAAATAAATTTTTCATCGGGTGAAATTAAATAAGTTTTCTGTATATGGTAGGTTCTATCGTATTAAAGTTTATTCTAGGTTTCTGCGCCCATGTCAAAGTAGGGACTGAATGATGAATCTAGTTTTCCAAAAATGCTTGTCCCCAAAAAATTTCCTAAACCCCGTCTTTAAACCCCTAATGTCGGTTTTGCAGTTTACAAATTTTCCTATATTTAAAGTACCCCCTTTCAGTAATTTTTTTTTTGAAATTTTGAACAGCAAGAGCTCTTAGAATAGGGAAAAAACCCCTTGACTTCTGTGGCATTTTTAATCATTTTAAGGGATTTTTTTTGTTTTGCTTTAATTAAAATTTTTTAAAAAGGATTTTTTAAATGCCTTTTTTAATTTTCTATAATTATTGAACGTTTAAAAATTTCCCGGCTTTTCATTTTTTGATTTTTTTAAAATTTTTTTTTTTTCTTTGTTTGAGGTGTTTCAGAACACACTTAATTTAAGCTAATGATTAAAAAAGTAATGGTCTGATATAAAAATGATATTTTAAAGTTTACGGTTTAAGAAAAATATTTTTTCTTTTTTGACGGGATTACCCCATGGGATTTGGGTTGGGATTTTATTAATTTTTTAAACATTGCGATAGTTCAATAATCAATAACGAAGGAAATTTAAGCATAAATATCCTTTTATTCAGTAAAATTTTCTGTTTAAATGTTAATTTGGGGGGGTATAAAATTTTTTAAAAAGAAAATAAAAATGGAATAAATTTTTCCTTTTTTTTTTTATTTAAATTTATTTAATTTTGTTTCTTTTTATCACGGGGAACGTAAATATTGCAGCTAGTAAGTTTATCAGATAACTTTCGAAATAACTGTTTCAGATTATTTTAACCAATTGTTTGATCCCAAAAAAGGCCCAAAGGAATTCCTTTTTTATAATGGTAAAAACCGCTTTATGTAAAGGGTTTTAGTCTTGAGTTAAAATTTTTAAATGTTATGTTTTTAAAATGGAAAAATACCTAAAGGTTTTTATTGAGATCACCATGGGCCCAAATAAAGTTTAAAGTGGTAACATCTAAAAAATAATAAAAACACAAGGGAACCTTTAAATAACAGGGAAAAAATTTTTTTTTCTGACAAAATTCCAGAATGATCCCCCTTTGGGGGTTCTTATAAATTTGAACTAAAAAAAAAAGTTTTTTATACTGAATTTTTTTCAAGTTTTATTTTGGTTTTAAGGCTCAAACCGAGAGGAAATGATCCCGGTTTTCTTTTTGTTTGGGGTTTCTTTCAAATTCTGGGAATCGTTCAAATTTAAATTTTTATAAAAATTAACAAAACCCCCCCACTTCTATTTAAATATTTTTTCAAAGAATAAGCATACCTGATATAATCCAAATTTTTTTAAATTTCTCCCGTATGAAGTAAGAAAAGTTTTTTTAAATAAAAAAAAATTTCGTAAGTTTCTTTGATGTCATCAAAAAATTTCCCCCCCCCCCACAAGAAATTTGAATTTTAAAAAAGATTAGTTCACAATTTGTCCCTGATATAAAAATACGCAACATTTAAAATAAAATAATTTTCAAGAAAATTTTTTATAGCTTTTTCTTTCCAATTAGCCGCGAGTTTTTCATAATTTCAACAGACAAATTCAAATTTTGCAATAAACCCGAGTGGTTATCGTCGAATAATCACGGTGCTGTTTTGCACTGCGTTTTTTTAAGATTAAGCAAAGGGGGTTGAATTTACCGTCGACTATTCAAACAATAAGTCTTTCATCATTAACTGTATTTATACTGACTGGAAACCCCACGCATTTATTATCGAAACTCACATTAACTGCCCTTAAGTTTTGCATGCATGCATTTTTTTTTTAAAAAAAAAAAATGGACCCCTCACTATATAAAATTTATATGCTTTTTTTTAATAAATCATTTACTTATTACTATTTTGGGTATAAACAAATAAAGTATGTTTTAATGCAAAAAAATAAAATGTAAGAGGGAAAAAATGTGAAAATATCTATGAGGTTTCTATCTAAACCCAATTCTTTGTCATTGGGAAAAACTAATTTAATACCTTTTAAATTTCCTAAATCAAAACTATGAAATAATTGAAGCTAAATTCGAAAAATTTTTTAAAAATATTAAAGTAAAAAAATCCCCTGTTTTAGCTCTTAAAAATTTTCCCCCCCCCCCCTATTAGTAAGGAACATGGTTTTATGAGGGAAAAAAAGGGAAAACCCCCTTAATGGTTTAGAAATATAAAAACAAGAATGGATAAACAACCACAGATAGGTAGTTTTGCCGCTTTATTTCCCCTATTATAAGAAATTGCAGGCAGATTAAAATAATAAATTCCCTTTTTAAAAACAGACTTACATACACAAAATTAGTTCCTAAAGTAAATGTTTTCCCCGGGGATGCTTCAATTTCAAAAATATAATTTAAATAAAAAAATTAATGTAACAAAAAGACCCGGGAAACATTTCAATAGATTTTTCCCCTGGATAAGGGCGTTTTGTTCAGTAAGTGGTTTTATTCTTTAAACAGGGGCATAGAAAACATAAAATTCCCAAATTTTTTTGAAAAAGAGTGCTTTCATTCATTTAATGGATTAATCTTAAAAACAAAAAAGAAATATAGAAAAGGGTTTGAGAAATATAAAAAAAATTTCCCATCAGGAAAAAAAATGGTTTTTAAAATTTAAGTGTTCGCTTTTGGGATGCTTTCCCTTTTAAAAACCCAAAATTTGAGAAAAAAAAATAAAACGTTTGGGGTAGGAAATTACTTGTGTTTTTAAATTTTGCAAAATCCTTTTTTAATTTATGTCATTAAAACCCGCCACCTTTAATTTTTGGGGAAAAAACCCTACAATTTTTTTTTGTTACCCCCTTTGAAGAATTTTAAGTGAATAACTGAAGTTTATATGTATTTTTAAAAAGAAGCCTATCAAATTTGAAAAAAATGTATAAAAAAATTTGGAAAAGAAGTTTTAAACGAAGACACTATTTTTTTGCCAAAAAAGGAGGAAGGGAAAAATTTAGTATTTCGACCTTTTTTTAAAAGATTTATTACTTCAATTTTCCCTTTTACTAAGGCCAAAATTTATTTTTTGAAAAGATTTGTGACAGTCATTCGTCCCTTTTTTTTTAAACATTTTTATTCTATTGTAAAGAAATTTAAATGGTTATTTAACTTAAAAAAAACTTGAAATTTTCTTTTGGGTCAATTTAGATTTCTCTTATATTAAAATGAATGAAACATTTAAAGGGAAAACCTTTTGGGTTTTTCCGTGAAAGGCCTTTGGGGGCCCCCAAAAGTAGCGGAAAAAATTATATGGACTTAGAAATATAAAAAAGGGCATGTAAAATTTTCACGCTTTTTAAAAAATAGCATTTTAAATTTTGGCGGCATGTAAATGGGTATTGTTTCCAAAGAAACAATGAAAAAGTGTTTTTTCACTTAAAAAAACAAAGTAAAATTTCCCCCAGACAGTGTCGAGGTAAAGCTCCATGGCACTGTTTTAAATGTAAAGCTAAAAGTATTCATGACCGAACATTTCATGATATTATTCCTCATGTTTTTGGTTGATACAGCACCTTTAACACAAGACTGAATGATCTTTAACAGACAGCTTACTTAGCTTTCTAGCACATACATACATACATACATACATACATACATTCAATCATGACAACATTCTGATAGCTTACAAGAATTTACATCCGTATTTGGATAATTTTTATATAAAAACTGCATTTTAGCAATATTTTGTTTCTGCTTTCTAGAAAACTGTTCTTTTTTTTTAATAAACATGTGAGTTAATTATGGCCAGTTAATATGATATGCATCTATCTATCCCATTATTAGATTGATTAATTTATGGGATTTATGAAGACCAAACATAAGCTATACTTCTGAACGAAATCATCATACATTCAAATTCACGAAACCAAGCCTGCACAATTTCCCTCGTAACTGAATTATCATCTTATACGATTCTTAAATTATATTTACTCGAACCAAAACAAAATATATAAGCAATGTCTATACCATTTAACTATTTCGATTTATTATTCAGCATTTTACACATGTTTGCTGTCTCTATAACAATAGGACCATTCTACTCGTACATGTATATCGTACACTGTTCTGAATAATTTATGAGCAATGTAACTTATAGCAGCAATAATGCAAGCAAAACGTTCGACCTGTATTTGTGTATTCACACTACATGTGTTTATTCTGAATTCCTGGCGTGTGGGACTCTTGGCGGAATTTTGGATATTGCAATGGGAGAAAACAAATTTGTGTTGATTTTCAAGCAATATATACCTGGCAGATATATATAATTTTAAAACAGCCCTATGATATTAAAATTCGTGATTTTCACTTATAAAGTACAGAGAACGAACTCACATCAAAGTCTGTATAGTATCTATTTAAGGTTATAAATTCCGTTAATTGTTCATGTGTATTTGAAGTAAACGCGGGACTGACATTATTGTTTTATATTTTCCTAACCGTTACTATTATCGACTTCACGGCGGTGCAATTAAATGTACTTAAATGCACGTGAGCTGTGCTGATCGAGACTAAGTTTGCTTTTTTAGTTATTTATTCGAAATCATTTTTACTTGTCTAACCCGAAATGGCTTAAAGTAATGAATTTTCTTTCAAACACCATTTCAAATTCCATTTGAAGAACTCTCTCAAATAGAAAGGTAAATTTTAACACACCTTACGTCATGCCTCTGCATAAATGATAAAAGTAGAATATACTAGTAAAGTTTGGAGCATGAATAATTTAAAGTTTGTGGTGTAAATGTACACATTTCAAGCTAAATAACTTTTTATGTCTGAAACTATATGTTAAATTATTCATTTCCTAATTCGCTTCGCTCCCATCCGTAACAAGGCCATTTAAAACTAACCACTCACACACCCACGGGACAAAGGTAAGTGTTTTTGTCTGTCATTTAGTAAAGGTTAATGTTTGTTATTGAGGGTTTAACGAATTTAACCGCTCAAGCTCGGCGCCTACGTAAGGTATGGAATTATGTTTTGACGATACTGTTCAAACCCACCTCTTCTCGCACAAAGTTTGATCACAGGTGCAGAACGTTATACTAGGTTACCTATTAAACTAGTGGTTTAACAAGTTTAAGCGATCGAAAAATTTTGAAAAATACTGCAATCCATTGGTCAAATATAATTCCATACATTAAATCAATAAAGTAAATAAATAATAAGTAAACACACAAAAAACAAAATCCTACGGCGTGTGTTTAGAAGGAATGGTGAAGCAGTCAAACATATTTTATTCAAGATAATGAACACATATAATATAAACATATAATTACAAAAGGATTAGTCCGAAAGATACAATCTTTTCGTTATCTTGTCCATATATATTATTGTAAACGATAAAATGACCGAATAAGCTATACACCAGAAATATAAATGAAGTTATGAACGAAAAAGTAACATTAAATGTAAAAAATCACGTTTTGCATGAGTATTTTGTAACGTGCATAGGATAGCTACGGCTCGAACGATAGCTGTCATTGGTTTCGTAGTGAAGGACTCGAATAGATTTAATAGTTTGTTATGGGCCGATGGCAAGGTCAATCGTATTGTCGCTTTTCCAAGCACAACACAATGCTGTGAAATTATTCTGCGAGCTGAAATTTGTTTAACCTTTACCAGAGGTCCTTGTTGTCCAGAGAATATAAGCAACGAACTGACTGATTCATTTGATGATTGGGACTCGAATCCAAAACGTTGAGGG
>CM037777.1:110567496-110594964 GCA_021229015.1 Solen grandis | reverse complement strand
CACAAGGCGGAGTTTAATTTTTTCTGTATTATCACCTTTGGCTTTTTCTTTTTATACTATTAAAACAAAAAAATGCGAGGACATCTTGGGTCTACAGACACTTTTCTTTATGTCATTTAACATGTAACATACTGTTGTTTTAGCATATCATGTTGTTTTTCTCCTCAGGATGTGAAGGATAGATTTAAAGATGTCAATGCTCCAATAAATCACAAAGTTGAGGTAAGATTCCATGATTTTAAATTGGTCACAAGTATACATGTTTTAAGATTATAGCTTATTCACCTATTAAGTTTAAATGTTATGTTTTTTTGTTTGTTTTTTTGTTTGTGTTTTTTAGCTCACCTGAGCACAACGTGCTCAGGTTGAGCTATTGTGATTACTTTTGTCCGGCGTCCGTGCGTCCATCTGACATCAATAATTTCCTTTAAAAAACATCTCCTCCTAACCACTGAATGGATTTTGACCAAATTTCACAGGAATTTGAAAATAAAAACATTACAGATGAACTAAACAAAACAACAACAAAAGATGCAAAAACGTATAAATGAATTAGAACAGAGTGTTGAAAACAATGAACAAAAAAGCAAAAGAAGCAGTTAAAATGGCAAACTATAATGAACAATATTCTAGAAAGAATAATATAAAGATAATGGATGTGCCAGAAAGGGAGATGAATCTGAAAATGCCATGACAGAGAGAGTGTGTGACATCCTAAGGAACCAGGGGCAGATGTGGAAAAGCATGAGATTGTGGCCATCCACCGCATTCCATCCAGAAGAGGAGGTGTGAGACCAGTTTTGATTAAAACTATGAATAACAGTGTGAAATCACGTGTAATGAGAAAACGGAAGGAGATGAAGAAGGCAGGATTCAAAGTGGAGGATGATGTTGACACGCCTTAACACAGGGCTTATAAACAGACTCTATTCGCATGAGGAAGTAGAGAGTGCCTGGTTTTATAATGGCTCTGTTTATGGACTTACCCACAGAAGACAAAGAATTAAAATTTGACATTTATGATGACATCTCTGAAAGGATCAGAGAATACAGATCAAAATACTAAACTGAGAAGATCTCTGTGAGTATAACTGAAGATTGTAAATAGAATTATAAAATGTTGTTAGAATAAGTTAAACAGTGTGTGTGTGTGTGTGTGTGTGGTGTGTGGTTGGTGTGATTTCAATTAAACCAGGTATAGTTTACATCTTAATGTATCCTGTGTTTACTTTTTAACAAGTACTACATGTATTGAAATATTAAGCTATGGGAAAACCATATGTATATGAACATAGACATGCTTGATTTATTTTATCTATGTAGACACATTACCTACATCCTGGTTTATAAATAAGCTTTAATCTTGTGACCCCTTTCTAAAAAATAAATTTTCGCAGATATACCTTAAGTTTAATATATATTTTTTTAATTAAGTATCTGCACATAGAAAAAATTGTATATCTAAGTAGATGTTTAGGTACATATATTATATTTCTGTCTAAGTATGGACGTAATATATACTTCCTGAATGACGATGTAAGTGCAGGATATTTTGCTATTCACGCAAAATTATCATTTATAGTTCAAATGACATGTAATACAATGGAAATTTCTTATTTATATGTGAAAAAGGAATAGATAGAGAGGAGAGAATAGCAGTAGAGAGGGAGGGAGAAGTGGGAGAAAGGGGAGACAGAAGAATATTTTTTCTTCCAAAATATAAACATCTTATTGATAATATGTCAAGTGATTTTCCAACAACTGGCGCTCCTGATTGTTTTATAATGTAAAAAATATTGAATTACTAAATTTAGTTCATAAAATATGCGCACATGTGGTGGGAAAGAGAGAGAGAGAATGGAGAGAGAGAAAGAGAGTAGTAAATAAGCAGTTATAACAATGTACAAATAAACTGATATGATTTCCCTTTCTCTCTTTCATGTTTTTTTTTTTTTTTTTTTACTGGTGCCACTTTACAGTAGGATTGATAGCTTTTCTATTGAAAGAAAATATGTTGTTCGTTTATGTATGTATATATGCCTATATGTGTATAGTTATGTGTGCATATTGTGCATATATATGTGGTTTACTGTATAAGGTATATATAGTATATACAAATATTGGTATATGTGTATATGCTTTTATGTGTATATATGTGTGTATGTGCATATAGATGTATATGGTATGTATGTGTTCATACATATATATACATGATATGAGTATCATACAAGCAGAGTATGTTATATTAATAAGTCCAATAAATCATGCATGAATTGTCTCAACTTTTATAAAAGCAATGTTACTGCCTTTTTACATCAAATAGTATATGGATATATATACATATTATTTGATGTTATACATGTATATGTATATGTCATATTGTTTCTTGAACATAAAAACTTTCTTGATTTGTATATGTCATATTTTTTCTTGAACATAAGAACTCTCTTGATTTGTTTCAGCAGATGCACATAAGACATACTAAAAATTCATATTAATATGCAAATAGGTGAAGACTCAGAGATTGTTTAATTGTTCTATTCATTGGCATTTACAACCTTTAATAGCATTTTTCTAATTTCTTACATGTTTTTCCCCTTTATTTTACAATTACAGTGTAATATACCATTAGAAATGAAAAATATATACAAATGGTTCATATTCACTGCAACTGAATATGATTACTGTACAATAATGATTTGCTTCATAGATTATTCTCTTCTTACTAAAAAACAAATGACTAGTCTTAATATTTAGGTTTTCGCATCGCTGGGCGAAAACCTATTGTTCTTCTTCTGTTTTATTTTTTTTATTTTTTTTTTATTTTTTATTATTTTTCTGCCGGTTTTTGTGAACGGCATATCGCCATGATAGAAAAAAGGCACAATTATGAAATTTCTACCAGTTTTTTCTACTTATATGAACTTAATCCTTACGTGAGAAAAATTTTCATTTTTGTCTTTGTTTTTCTGCTAGGGGGCGCTTTGTATAAAATCATAAAAAGAGGAGTAACTCTGTTATTTGGGGTCCGATTCAAATGCGTTTTTTGGGATTATGTTCACTGATGATAGCCTAATAAAATATATAGATTTCAATGTTTGGGCGTACAAAAATCTTTTGAGTAAAAAAGGGTTTGAAATTAAAACCAAAAAAAAAAGGGAAAATGAGGGTAGGTCAAACAAAAAAACCCTTCCAGTTTTTTCAGAGATGAGAAAAAGATTCTTTTTTTGCATAGATTTGCAAGACATATACGCAAAAAAATAATTTGGTTGGGCGTTTTGAAAAATTAAATTTTTTTTCTTCTAGAAAAAGGGCCAAATTTTACAAAATTTTTGGAAAATTTAACTTTCCTTAAACCATTTGTTTTTCCCTAGTTTTTTTTTTTTGTTCCTTTTCCATAAATTTTTCAAAACATTATGTTTTTTAATGTCCGGAATTTCCAGAAAAATTTTTTAAAAAAAAATTGCAAAGGTAAAGGGCCCATATCATGTTTATTGGTTTTTTAAAAGGGCCCTTTCAAATACCCTCAAAAACAAAAAAATTTTATTGTTATCATGGGGCGGAAATTTTTTTAAAGGTTTTAAAAAGACCTTTCAAAAAATTTTTTTATTTTGAAACGGCTTAAATTTGGTAAATTTTAGGGAAATTCAAAGTTTATCCCTTTTGGGAAAAATTGAAAAAATTTGTTTTCAAAGTTTAAATTTTAGTTTTTTTTTTTGGTGTTTCCTAAATTTTAAAACCCTTAAAAATTTCCCAAAAAAAAAATTTTCTATAAAAAGGGTTTGTGAAATGAAAGTTTCTATACATGTAAAAAGTTAAGGGTTTTTTTTTGGAAAAAAAAAAACTTTTTATCCCTAAACGGGGAATTACCTGAATATGAAAGGGGCCAAAGAGGCAGCCCTTCCTTATCTCGGGTAAAAATGAGACGCGATAAATTTAAACGTGGGTTTTTCACCCTTTTGGAGTTTGGGGAGCAAATTTAAAAAAAAACGGACTTATTTAGCCACCAATGCAGTACACTTTTAAATTGAACGAATAAATAAAAAAAAAGTTCCGCTCTCACCTTACCTCTCATCTGTCTCCTTCTCCCCCCCTCTCATTTAATTTTAATTTCATAATGAAAAATATACTAAAAAAACTCAACAAAAATTTTTAAATTGCAAACCCATTTTTGCAAACAAAAATAATTGTCCCTTTGCTATACCTTTCAAAAACCCCAAATTTTTTAAAAATGTAAAATGATTGTAAGGTTACTTTTTTTCCTGAATACATCCAGCGAAAAAAATACCCAAACATAAAAATCATTTACGAATTTATAAATTTTCCCAAAATAAAACTTTATTAGGGTTATATTAAAATTTGGGCTGTGTGCAATGGGCAAAACCGGGAAACGCATTTTACAGGGAAAAGAAACCAAAGGGGGCTGGAAAAAAACACCCCCCAAAAAAATTTTTAACCATAATCATTTTAAATTTTGCCCCATTTTTGAAAAAGTTTTTTTTTGGGTCTGCAGAAAAAGAAAACGGGTTTTTTGATTTTGCCCTAACTTTTTTAAACCCTTTTTTTAAAATAAACAAGAAATTATATATAAAATATGGAGGCTTTTTTGAAATGTTTTTTGAGAATTTAAAATAAAAAAAAACAGTAAAGTTTAAATTCTTAGGACCCTTTAAAAGGGCCCTGTACGCAAAAAAAATTTTTTATCAGAGCCGTTTATAATAATTATTTTACAGAAAATTCAATATTTAGGGGTCAGCTTTCACACACAAAAAAAAAAATTTTTTACAGGTGAGCCCAAAAGACAAACTAAAAAAAATTTTTTGTTCTTTTAAAATACCCACTAATTATTCTTGTTCCAATTTAAATCTAAAAAATTTCCAATAAATCCATCAATACAAAAATTTTTAAAAACCCAGGCCTTAAAACCCCTTGAAAATGACTTTAACCTTGAAAAAAACCTAAAATTAAGTTTTTCCCTTAAGAAAACAAATAAATTTTTTGGGAAATTTTCCAGAAAAAAGGGTCCTTAAATTTTTAATAAAAAACCCCTTAAAATATTCAAAAATTTGGAAAATAAGAAAATTGCATTTAAAAATAAAAAAAAAATCGAGGATCAAAAGAAAAAAAAAAAAAAAAGATCTTAAACCAAAACCCAAAACAGATGTAATTTGTGAACAAAATGCTCTTAAACCCAAAGGGGGAAATTCGAAAAAGTGTTGCAAAAAAAAAATTCATCAGACTGTTTAAAGGGGAATTTTCTTTTTTTTCCCCAAATTTTGAACAATTTTTTTTACCCTTTCAAATATTTTAAAAAAGGGTGGAAATTTGAAAAAAAAAAAAAAAAAAAAATTTTTCCCAAAATTTCCACCTAAAAACATTAAAAAAGCATGAAAAATCCTTGAAAAGGCCCTTAAAATTTAGTAAGAAAAAAATTGATGAAAAAAAGTCCCAAATATTAACATAACTTTGACGCCCTTTTAAATATATTAAAAGACCCACACACAAAAAAAAAAGCCTTGAAATTTTTCCCAAAGTTTAAATATTTGTAACTGTAGGGTTTTTCCCGACCACACAGTTCCCCCCCTTAAGCACTATAAAAGGGGCACCCCTTTAAAAGGGCCCCCGCCACCCTTCTCCATTTTTCTCAGGTTTATCACTTAGCACCATTCCCCGGGACTTTTTTTATATGATTGTTAGTTTGTTCAAAAAATTATTTAAGAATCCCTTACCTTTTGTCATTTAGAAACCCTATAATTAATAACAATAAGTTTTTTTTTAAATAAAAAAATAGAAACTTTATCTCTCTTTTTTATCCTTTTTTTAATATTTTTCTTAAAACTTTAATATTTTTCCAAATAAATCTGTACAGGGTGAAACTTTTATTTATTTTTGGGGGTTTTAAGAAATTTAAAAAATTATGTTCCTTTGTTTTTTGGGTTTTGTAAAATCAAACCTTTCCCTATGAACACATAGGAAGAGCACTACTAAATCATGTATCATTTTTAACTGTAATCATTTTTTAAAATTCTACATTTTCTTATTACATTTTCCCCGCAAACCTGGGGGAAAACAAAAGGGGTTTGGGTTATTTTATTTTCCTTTTTGGGGGTTTTTCTGCCTAAAGCAAAAAGACCTTTTGGGGTTTTTGTTATTTTTTTCTTATTAAAGACTTTTGGGTTTTGTACTGTTTTTTTTTTTTTTTGGACTTTTTTTCCCCTACAGGCAGAAATTCCTTTTGGGTTTTTGTACGTTTTTTAGGATTTTCTCCCTTTGGGCAAAACCCCAAATTGGTTTTTTTATGTTTTTTATTATTCTTATTCTTCTTATTCTTTTTTTCTTCCTCTTGTATTTTGTTAATTTCGATGTGTTCCCAAGGGCCCAGAAAAATGAAATTTTAAAAGGCAAAAATTTAAAAACCAGAGTTTTTGAATAAAATATTTCATATTCATAGGGACTCATATAACGCAGATTTGACAAAGGGTAAAATTTTTTACCCCCCTCCCCAAAATTTTTTTCGGGGCCTTTTTTCATAAAAAATTCATAAAATTGTATGTTAGGCTCTATTTTGCCCCGGGTGCCCCTTTTTTAAAAATTCAAATGGCAATTTTTCCTATGGCTTTCCAAGATTCGAACCTTTGCCCTAAAATTTCAAAGCAATAAAATCGCTTACAAATGACTAGAAAGATGATTTTTGGAGAAATAAAAGTCCTCGGGGTTATTTTTACACTTTTTCCCTTAAAAAAAACCCCATATGACTCATTTTACTCATAGGTGAAAGGAAATTCTAATTTTCTGTTAATTTTTATATTTTTTTTTCAAGTCTGGCACCTTAAAAATTTTTAATAGCAAAATTTTAAAATAGAATGTTTGCTTTTCAAAAATTTTTTCATTTTACAAATGACGTGTTTTGGGACTTCAAACTTACGTCGCTAAAAATGTTTGTACGCGGCCCTACAGCCTTTAAATTTCTGGCCGATTTTCATCAAAAATTTCACAGAAAAAGCTTATGTTGGGCTCTTTTTGGGCCCTTTCCCGGGTGTCCGTTTTTAAAAATTTAAAATCAATAGTTCTATGGAATCCAAATTCAAACCCAAATTGACTAAAATTTTTAAATGCGTATAAAATCGTTTTAAAAAAAGAGTTTAGAAAGATCCTTTTGGCCAGAAAAATAAATCTCGGGGTTTGTTTTAAAATTTTCTAAGATAAAATTTTCATATGACTTCATATGACGTCATGATAAAGGGAAATTTTCCCTTTTTTTTTATTTTTTTAATTTATTTATTTGTTTTACGTCCGAGCCCCTTTGGGAAAAAATTTAAAAAAGCATTTGCTTCAGAAAGAATTTGTTTCCTTTTCCCCAAAATTTTTCCCCATTTGCTAGGCCCGTTTTTGACGTAAAACTTAAACGTCGTCATAAATTTTTAAACGCCCCTAAAACCATTTTTTCGGGGCCGTTTTTCTTTAAATTTTTCACAGAATGTTATTTTAAAAGTCTATTTGTCCCTTTCCCCGGTGCCTTTTTTCCAAATTTCAAAATGAAAAGGTTTTATGCGAATTCCAAAATTCAACCTTTGACGTCAAATTTAAAATACGAAAAAAACTTTTTTCCAATTATTAGAAATAAAATATTATATTTTATATTTATAAGTCTCAAAGAGGTTTTAAACATTCTATTAAGATGAACGTCACATGACGTCATATGACTTCATAAGGTAAAAAAAAAAATTTAAATATTTTTGTTAACTTCCCGGGGGCCCCAGGAAATCAAAATAAAAATTACATCAATCCTTTGCTTTAGAATGCAATGAATTTCCATATTAATGTGACGTATATCAGGGCCAAATTTGACGTCAGGACAAAAATTTTTTAAACGGGGTTTTTAACCAAATTTTTTTTTGGACCGTTTTTCATCAAAATTTCACAGAATTATATAAAACGCTCTATATGTTTACCCGGGGGCCCTTTTAAAAACAAAATAAAAAAAACAATGTTTCAAAGGGCGAACCCCAATTTCGAACCATTGACTAAAAATTTTTAAAATCCCAATAAACGTTTTCCAATTTTTTAGAAATTGAAATTGGATTTGGAATTTTTTTTTGAGCCCTTATTTATTTTCCGGAAAATTTAAACGTCATTTCACGTCATATGTTAAAAAAATTTTAAAATATCTACGCTTAAATTTCTATATGTTGCAAATTGTAAAAACCCAAAAAAAAATACTTAATAATTCAAAATCCAAAATTTTTCCCTTTCATTTTTTTTCTTATCCATGACGCACAAAACATCAAACTTGACTTTTTTCAAAAACAACTATTCCCGGGGGGTTCTTCGGCAATAAAACCCGGATGAATTCAATTGTAACTTTTTTAAAAAAATTTTGGGAATTTGTAACAAAGATTATAAAAATACCCCCAATTAAATAAATCATATAAAAAAAAGTTTTTCATAACTTTTCCCAATATCCTCCAAGTTAAACGAAAATTTTTTTTAAAAATTTAAATTTAATTAGGGCCTAAAAAAAAAATTTAAAAGGGCGAAAATTTCATACCCTTTTTTTAATTTTCTTGATTTTAAGTTTTTGAAAAAAGGTACAAAAAAGCCCCAACATTCGTGTCAACGAATGCCCCTAGTTATTATTTTTCTTATTATCTTTTTTTTTTCCTCTTATATTTTTTTAAAATTTTTCGGGGTTTTTGCCATTGATCAGAAAAATTTAAAATTTTTTTCAAAATTTTTTCCAAACCATGAGCTTTCGGATGAAATTTGAATTTCAAAATTCATATGACGTCATAAAAGGGCAGTTTTGGACGTCGGGTAAAAAATTTTTCGCGGCCCTACAGCCATTATTTCTGGACCGTTTTTCTCAAAATTTCACAAAATGGGTATGTTGGGCCTATTTTCCCTTTCCCGGTGGGTTTTTTTCCAAAATTTAAAAAAGACAAATTTTTTAAAGCAACCCAAAAATTCAAATTTAAAATAAAGCCCAAATTTTCCCCAAATCTAAAAAATCGCTTCCAAAACTAGAAACGATTTTTGAACTGAAATTTGCCTCTAGGCCCTTTTTTACATTATAAAATATGAACCCCATAGGGCTTCACTTTACCCCAAAATGCAAATTAAAACTTTCGAAATTAAAAATTTAAAGGGTTTTAACCCTTTTAAAAGCTTTATTTTTGTATTTTTTTCCTTTGAAATTTTGTCTGAAGATGCAGAATTAGTTTCCCTAGGGAAGCCATTCATTTCCTTCCGGAAAACCCCAAAGGGTAAAGGCCCTAAAACAATTACTTTTTTTCTTCCCCCCTTAAATATCTCAAAAACAGTAAAAAAATTCTTCGAGACACTTTTCGTATAATTTGGTATTGCTTAGAAAGACCTTTCAAAAGATATTTAGTGATCGGGGGGAAATCGGGTTGTTTTTATGGCAAAAAAAAAAAATTCGGAAACCCCCCATTTTGGTTTAAACATTTTATATCTCAAAAAACCTTTTTTTTTAAAAATATATGATGAATATTATTTGTAAGCAATGTTTGACCGTTCTTCTGATGCTTAAATTTTAAATGTTTGACCTAAGATTCTTTGGAAAAAAAATGGGAAAAAAACAAATTCGGCAATACTTTGGGGATTTTTTCCCTTTTTCAGGAGGTTTAAGAGCTTGTTTCTCAAAAAATATTAAAAAAATTTTTTTTGATAAAAACGTGTGAAATGTAAAAAATTTTAAAAATGATTTTTTTGGGTTTCCTAAAGTTTTTTAAAATTTTTAAAAAAAAATTTTGAGGGAAATTTTCACAAAAAAGAATTTAAACTGGAAAAATTTTTAAGGTTTTGCCGTTTTTAAGATTTTTAAAGGCTTAATCCCTTTAAAACCCCAAAGAAATAAGTCCCAAAAAATTAACAATGAAGAAGAATTTTAAAAACCAAATTTTTTTGGGACCTAATTTTTTAAATTTATCAAAAAAAAAAGGAATTTTCATCAAAAATACATTTTTAAACCCAATTTTAAGAATTTTAAAATATTTTACTTTTGCTTTTACCTTAATTGAAAAAATTTTCGAAAACAAAATTTTAAAAGAAAGATTAATCATATAAAAACCAAAAAAAACCCCTTTTTTTCTTTATCAAAATTTAAATTACTAAACAAAAAAAGTGGCCCCTGACCTTTTTCCCCAGGGGTTTTTGACGCCGCCTCGGGGCGGGGAATCGTGGGTTTCGATACCCCAAAGCAAAAAAAAATGGTACTTTTTTAGCTCCCTTTTCTTGAAAGCTCAGCATATAAGGGTTTTTCAGGGTTGGGTTTCTCGGTAACAGGATAATGTACTGGGGGGGTATCAAGCCCCAAAAGTCTACGGCATGATACGCAGGGGCACACAAAACTCAAAAATAACATCCCTCTCCCAAAAACCGAAATACAAACAATTTTTGACAATTAAATTTTTTATTTTTGTTTAAATCAATTTTTTTTACGAACTTTACATATCAGTTGCCCTATTTTTTTTCCCTAATCCTTTTGAGCTTTTTACACATTCTTTTTTACCTTGTTGAAACATTGCAATTTCCCCCACTTTTTTTTTTGCATCAAAAGATAAAATTTGTACAAACTATATTCCCCCCTTAATGTTTAAAAGATAACCATGTGAAAATATTTGTACAAGTAATTTTAATTTCCCGCTTGGGGAAAACCATGACGTGTATAAGTGTAAACGTTTTAAACAAAAATCAACATATGTCAATCCGTTCAAGAAATCTTCAAGCCAATTTTTCTTTAAAAGCAAAATGGATAACCCTTTTAAAACAAAACGTCTCGAAACGTATGTTTTTTCAAACGTTTTTTGCAAATTTTTCCCACGAGGCCCACACGCTCGACATTCCCCCCCAAAAAATTTCAAAGTACCCTTTACTTTTTATTCCCGCGACTGTAAAAACGAAAAAAAAAAATTTATATGCCAAAAAAAAGGGTTTAAATTTTTTAATTTTTTTTATATTTTTTAATACCTATAAAACTAAAAACCCAAATATGTTAAAAATGGGAAATTTTCAGGAAAAATTTAGGCCAATTTTTTTAAAAACCCCCCAATTAAATAAAATTGGTCAAATTAAAAAAAGGCGATACAAAATAAAGTTTAATTTTTTTTTTGCCAATGGCTTATTTCACAAAGTTTATGCATGAGAATCCCTCCAAAAAAAAAAAAAAAGGGAGATTTAATATATATTTTTTCTAACGGGATTAATCTTTAATTTTTCAAAGTTTAAACAGAAAAATCCTAACATTCGTAACAACAATGAAAAAAAGTTATTATTATTATTAAATTTTACTTTTTTCTTTTTTTTTGAGGTTTCAAATTAAAAAAGTTTTTCCGATACTAGCACATGAAAAATTTTTTTATATGCACAGTGACTTTGGGGGCTTTTGATCTTTAAATTTTTTCTCATGTTACGTCACAAGACTCAGGGTGAAAAAAAACAAAAAAAGCTTTTCGCCCTCTACAGCCGTCCTGATTTTGGAAAACCCAAATTTCTTGATTTTTTCAAGATGGTATTTTTAATTTTTTGGGTTTTGCAGGGTTATATACGTTTTGCAAAATTTGAAAAAGGGTCAAGGTCTAGGCTGAACCAAGTTTTTAACTTTTTGGGCCAGAAAAAAAATTGAATATTTCAACACTCAGAAAAGCAAAAAAAAAAAATTTTGGGCAGAAATGTTTTCCCAAATTTAATTTTTTCAATTCAAGAAGGGTTGGGCGGGGAAGAGTAAAAAGCCCAAGAAAGCGTTATCAAATTTTTATCCAAAATTTTAAATTTTTTTTTTCACTGAAACAAAGTTTTCGACCGATTTTCATAAAAATTTCACTGGGGGTGCAACATACCTCTTTTTATCATCATCACTTCTGCTTCCCCAAAATACTAAGGGCAAGGTCCCCATTCAAATTTTCGGGGTTTTTTTTCCCTTTAAAAATCTCAAAAAAGAAAATATTTTTAAAACGAGACACCCATGCATATAATTTGTAGTGCTTTGAAAATTTTTTCAGACGAATAAAGTTTTTTTTAAAAACGGGGGAATCCCGGATTTTTGCAGAAAAACAAAAATTCTGCAAAACCCCAAGCCACTTTAAATCCCTTTTAAAACTCACAATTTTTGATTTTTGTTAATAAAATGAATATATTTGAGAACAATGCCCGCCTTCTTTTTGGGGTTTTTAAATTTTAAAAAATTACCAATAATTTTTTAATAAAAAAGGGAAAAAAAAAACATATAACATATTTTTCCCCGATTTTTGCCGGGGTCTCAAGGTTTTACCGCCCTATCTACAAAAATTTTTAAAAAAACAACAATTGAAGCCCAGTGAATTGTTGGGGAAAACAAAAAACCTTTCTTTAAAAGGGACCCAGCTTTTTTAAAAAAAGGGCTAATAAAAAGTTTCATGAAAAAAAGAATTCCCGTAAAACCGTTCTTTTATGCACTCCCCATAAGTCCCATCACTTTATTCCTTTTTCGAAAAACAAATTTTTTTTTTAAAAAAAACAAAATAGAAAATTTTTATTTTTTTTTTCAAAATTTAAAAGCGGGGGGTTTTTTTTAAAGGGGGGTGGGGTTTTAATATTTTAATTTATCACCAAAAATTAAAAATTTTTTTGTCGAAAGGGAATAAAGAACCCAAAAAAAACTTTTTCCGACTTTTGGGCCCTTTTCTTGAAAAAAACTTTCTATATCCAAAAAAACCCCTAAAAAAAAAGTTTAAACATAAAAACTGAAAGTTGGAAATTTAAAAGGGCCTTTTTAATGGGAAACCCACGTTTTAAAATTGGGCCCTCACTCCTTTTAAAAAATTAAAAAAGAAATAAAAGTCAAATTTTTAAACCCTTCTTTCATGCCTTTCTGCAGTTATCCCAAACATTTTAGTTTTTTTCTAAAAACAATTTAAATTTTTTAAAATCACAAAAAAAACATTTTATTTGCGTGAAGCAAAAAGCGTTTTAATGGAAAAGCAGATTTTAAAGATCGGGCCCCCAATTTAAAAAATTTTTTTTCGAAGGGCAATAATCCCCAAAGAAAATCGTTTTGGGCCCATTTTTTGCCGTTTTCTTTGAAAAATAACTTTCTATAACTCCCGAACCCCTAACCCAAAAATTTAAAAAAAACAATGAAAAGGGGGAAAAATAAAGGGGCCCTTTTTTTTTTAAAATTGGACACATAAGGGAAATTTGATGGGAAAAAAATATTAAATTTTAACCGATCTTTTATGCACTTTTCAATTAGTCCTAACACTTATTCTTTTTCTAAGAAACAAATATTTCTAAGCCACCTGACACATGTCCGGAAAATTTACTATAAGAAACGATGAAATTTCCCTTGTCCTCCTCGTCTTTCAAACCCCCCCGTTCCCCCCCTCCACCAAAATTTGTTTTGGGTTTTCCCCTCAACCCTCTTCCTTTCTTAAAATAAACAACTTCAAACTTTATAACAATTTTTTACCAAAAAAACTTTGGGCCAAAAGGGCCGATTTTGGCTGATAACGGGCCCATTAGGTCAAAGTTATGCCCCTTTTTAAAATTTAAAAAAAACTAGATTTTACCTTGCAAATTTTCACTTTGCACCTAACAACTTTTATTTCTTAAGCAATCATTTTAAAAAATTTATAACAAAAATTTATTTTTACCTCTCACGGGCCCAAATTTGATTTTGGCTGAAATTTAAAATTTTTAGGGCGGGTTATGCCCCTTTTTAAAATTAAAATAAGGGCCCAAATTTTTCCCTTTTTTTTCAAATCCCCCCAGCCCAAAAACTTTTATTTTTTTAACAAACATCTTCAAACTTTGTGAAAAATGTTTTTTTACCATAAAAAATTTAGAAAATTTTGATTATGGGTGGGTATCGGCTCATAAGGCATGAGATAAGGGTCCTTTTTAAAAATTAAAAAAAACCAATTTTTTTAGTTTGTTTTTTCACCCCAGCCCTTCATTTTTTAAGAATCATCTTTTAAACTCTATACAATGTTTTTTAAAACCCTATTCTTTTGGGTAAGTTCGAAAATAATGCTGACATCCCGCCAATTGGGCAGGAGTTTATATCCCTTTTGATATAGAAAAAAGTATATTTCACTTTATTTCACCTAACATCTTCAATTTTTAATAAAAATCTTCCCAAACTTTAGAAAAATGGGTTTTTTAGCCATATTCTTTCGGGCCCAAATTTGATAAAATGCTGACATCTGCCCCAATTTGGTCAGGATTACCCCCCTTTTGATGTTTTAAAAATTTTTTGGGGTTTTAAGCATAAATTTTTTATTCAATTTTACTTCAAATTTTGATAACAGGGTCTTTTTGTTCTGGAATTAAAAAATAATTTTATGGGTTTTGTCTTCCTAAAACTATCATTATTTCGTAACTTTTTACAGGCCCAAAGAAAACAGTTTTTCTAAGGGGAGAGTCTTTAAGGCCCCCCTTTGGCCCCCCTTTTGAAAAATTCCCTAAAGAACAATATTTTTTCCTATTTCAATGCGGTTTTTAAAAATATCAATCTTTAAGACATCTATAATTATGAAGTTATTTTCGAATGTATAGTTAAAAAAAATATCTTTTTGGGCCCATTTTTGTCTTTTTGGGGGGGAGGAAAAAACTTTTTTAAAAAACGCAAAAACAGAAAGGTTTTTAAAAAACAGTAATACTGTTTGAATTTAAAGAAACCCTTTTAACGGGACCGGGTTTTTTTAAACAGACATCAATAAGGAAAAATTTTTATTAAAGTAAAAATTTTTGAAAAAAAAATATTTCTTTGGGATCTGCAGTTTTCCAAAATATTTTTCTAAATTTTATTTCTTTTACATTAAATAAAAAATTAAACAGTAAATTTATTTAATTTCCCCTTTTGTGCCCCCCTTTCCAAATTTAACAAAAAACTCAATGAAAAATGAAAATAATATTTTTTAGAAAAGGAAGCTTTTTAAAACCTTTTTGCATTTAAAAAGGACTATTTATACTCATTCCCTTGCAGAACACTAAGATTGGTATTTTTTGTATTACCTTTAAAAAGGGTTTTGGAAAAAAAAGCATTATGAAAATTATAACTGAAAACAGAGTCACATTTTCCCCTTTTTAATCAATTACTTTAAAAAATTTTAAAAAATTTAAAGACATCACAGATTTTCCCTGCATTTATTTTTGTTTGCACTCTACACTCAATTTGGGGCTTTTTCTTCAATTTTTTAAGAAAGGGTAATTTTAAAGACAAAAAATTTTAAATCCGGTTTTACATTGGGTTTTCAGTCAGAAACCCTTTCTTTTTTCCGAACAAAAGAATCTGTTCTTATTATTAATTTTTCTTCCAACTTAATTCAAAAGTTAATTTTTAAAATTTGCCAATGGCCAACAACAAAATTTAAAAGCATCGCAGAAAAATAAAAAAATTTTTAAAAACAAGGGTTTTTCAAATTTTTAGTGACGTCAAAAGACGTCACTCAAAATTTTTTCGTTTCTCTAGAGCCTTTAATTCTAGTCCCCTTATCTTGATATTTTTACAGAAAATGTAAATTTTTGGATGAATGGGGCCCTTTTCATTAAATTTCCAAATTCCCAAATAAAAGTGCTTGGGAAAAAAAAGATTTTTAACTTTTAAACCCAAAAATACTTTTAATGTTACAAGCCCCCCTAATGGGTTAAAGCTGAAAAATTTCCCGCATAAAACAGCCTAAGGGCTTCTATCTACTTTGGGAAAGGGTTTTTTTTTTAAGCCTCTGGTTAAGACTCAAAAAAAACAAAAACACTTTTTTTAAAAATTTTTTTTGCTCTGGGATCATACTTTTTCCTCAAACCTTTTTTAAAATTTATTTCAAACCCATTAAAAATTTAAATAATAAATTCTTTTAAAATTTTAAATTTTTAAAAACCTTAAATGACGTCAGATTTGAAATCAGCTTCAAAAATTTTTTGCGCCCTAGACCTTCTTCTGGGCCCCTTCCCCTTATATTTTACAAGGGAAATTATTTTTAGATGTAAATTTCACCTTGGCATTTAAATTTTCCCAAAATTTAAAAGATTTAAAATTTCCCTGGGGGATAAACCCATTTTTAAACTGTCCTAAAATTTCATTTTTAAAGTTACAAAAAGCCCCCGATGCATTAAACATGAAATTGGGCGCCTTTTGACCCAAAAAGGTTTAC
Source organism: Solen grandis (assembly GCA_021229015.1). NCBI lineage: Eukaryota > Metazoa > Mollusca > Bivalvia > Adapedonta > Solenidae > Solen > Solen grandis. The sequence continues at coordinate 110,578,816 of CM037777.1, read as the reverse complement.
ATTCTTTTTTTTGAATAATTTTTTCTTAATCACGTGTTTTTTACATCATTAAAAAAAAAAAAAAAAAGCATTTTTTTTTTTCCCTTTCTCTTGCCGGTAACCCTAATTTTGAATCATCTTATTAAATCTTCAAATTGAAGAGTTTAAAAATTTAAGTGATCATCCCGCAAAAAAGTTTTTTTTTTGTCACATGATTTTTATGTCATGCTTAAAAAAGCAAAAATTTTTTTTAAAAAAAACATATAAATTTCCAAATTTAAACCCAAAAACTTTAAAAATTCAAAATTTAAAATTAATATGTTCATAAGATCTTTTTAAAAATTTTTAAAAGGGTTACGGGCTTTAAAAAATGGCATTATTTATGTTTTGGGAAATGCCCACTTAAAATTGAAAAAAAACCTTTTGCATTCTCAAGATAAATTCCCTTTTTTTGGTTTTAAAAAAATTTAGCTGAACATGTCCTTCCCCAAAAAAGATACTTTTTTAGTCCTTGTTTTTGTTCATTGAAAAATAAAAACCATTCAATTTAATTTGTATTCCCCCTCAAACATCATAGTAAATTTTTCAAAACTTTTAAACATAAACCCTTTGGAATTTTTTTGTGTTTTACTTGTTTTTTCAACAATTTTTAAAATTTAAACAAAAATAATTAAAAATCAAAAAATGACTTTTTAACTTTTAAAAATAAATTGGGCCCCCTTAACATGCGCAAAAATCCACAAAATTTCAATGATTCGTTAACAAACCCTGACAATTCATCTTTTCGTACAATGGCTAATTTATGAAAAAACTATTAACTTGAAGAAAGAAATGAAAGCAGCATTGGGTTTTGGTTAGCAAAAAATCCAATTTTTCTTTTGCAGGGAAAAAATACCTTTCGTTAATATATTTTATTTTGAAAAATTAGTCCAAATTTTAAAGAATTAAATAACTAAAAAACCTAAACGGTAACATATTACATTTGCTATCCCCCCTTTTTTCACACCCGAAAAAATGGGCAAATACTGTTTTAACTACCAAATTTATTTTTCATGTTTTTTTAAATGGGTTTTAACCCTTTCTTTTAATGGAAACTGTTTTAAAAAACCAAAAATATAAAACAAAATTTTTGAAAATTTAAAAAAAACGTTTATAACTAATTACATAAAAAAAAAAATTATTTTTAAAATTTTTCTTACACCTCTGCCTTGTTTCCATCTAAATTTTCAAATTAAAACCAATCCCTTAAAGGTTGAAAGTCATGGGTTTTAAATTTTTTTTTTTTTTTAAAAATTTTAATTGTGGGTCAAATGGCAAAGAAAATTTTGAAATCATATGCTTTTGAAGAAAAATATTAAATAAAGAATAAAAAAAAAAATTTTTAAAAACGATTGAATAACCAAAAGGAAAAATTTTTTTAAGAATAATCTTTTAAATTTTTTCCCGTTGTTGTTTTTTTTTCTTCATTATATAAAAAGAAATTTTAAAACTTTTTTTTTTAACTTAATTATATATTTTTTTGGGAATGATATTTACCTATAAAATTTTTCATTATAATGCATCATTTTTCCTTTTTTTTTGTATTAACTTTTATAGTCAATACCGTGAAATAAACAAAAGAAAGCCGCTTCGTTGTTTTCTTAAAAAAACGACTTCAAGTTAAGGAAAAATTTTTTAACCTAAACAAAATATATATAAAAACATTTTCAAAAAAAAAAAAAAATTTTTTTCCCCCCATTACATTTAAAAATGATGGTTTTTGTCTTTATTTTTTGGGGGGCCCATATTGTTTTTCCCAGTTTCCTGGACTTGTTTGGTTTTTTTCAAAATGAACAACACTTTCAAATATAAAATCACTGTAAAAAATTTTAACCAAATAAATTTTTTTTCATATTTTTGAGGGCCGGGAGCCAAAACAAGGGTTTCAAATTAAAAATGTCATGTAAAAAACCAAAATAAACGTGTATCACAAAATCAAAATAACATTTACCACAATTGTGGGGTCCCGTATAAAAATTTTTTCAGATTAAGAAAATTAAACGTATCATAAAACAGGTGAATCAAAATTCATCCCAATAGCAAAATAAAAAATAAAAGTTTAAATTTTTAATTGAAAATTGTGCAAATTTTTTACAACAATGGAAAAAACCCCCCGTAAGCCTCCATTGTCATAATTTTGTATTAATCTTTTTTTTTACAACTTTGCCATTATGCATGTCAAAGTAGGTTTTTTAAAAAATTTGGGGGTTTTTGTATCACCTAAAAAATTTTTCCCCAATGTCAAAACTTTTGGTTTCCCCTTTATACTTAAAAATTTTTAAATTTTTTTCATATCCATACTCAAATTTTAACCCCTTTTTTCCCTTCAAAACATTTGAAATTAAAAAAAAAAAAACAAATAGGTTTACTTTTAAAAAAAACAATTTAATTTTTCATTTAAAAATTTCCCCCCATCCCGGAAATGGAAAGGGATTACAGCAAATTTTCCGGGAAAGACCCGGGCATTTCATATTGGAATTTTACAAACCCAAGGGGAAATAAGGAACTACTTTGCAGCCTTCCAAAAACCAAGTTTTAAAAATATTTTTTTAAACCCTAAAATTTGTTTTAAACCGGTTTTCCAAAAAAAATCTGTTATCAAATTTGGGTGTGTCCCTTGGGTTGGTGGGCAAACCCCGGTCAGTTCCCCAAATATTCCCCCCTTTTGAACCCCAAAATATATTATCAGACTTGGTATTAAATACCTTTTGGAACAGAAATTCTTTAAAAAAGGGGCAAAGCACTTTTTCAAAAAAAAATTTTTTTTTTCCATAAAAACTTCTTTGGGTTGATAAAATATCAATTTTTAAATTAGATTTCCCCTTTTGGGAAAAAGATTTATTGGGTTTTCAATAGTTTATTAAAATTTACTCTTATTTAATTTTTTTTTTTTTTTTTTTCTCCGGAAGTAATTTTTTTTTAGAATTGGGGGGGGATACAAAATTTTGCATGTATACACTTTATGGGAAGGGAAGACTTGGATTGCTAAAGGGGTTGATATTGTCATGGTTAAGGTCATTGACACAAAAGATATCTTTTTTAACCAGATTTTTCAAAGAAAAATTCTGGAAATAAGAATGGCAATTGTCATCCTTGCAGGTGGCATCATTTTGGTTTCTGGACTATTACTTTTGTTAGAAAGAGTTATCTCCATTAATTTGGTCAGTAGTAAGGTTAAACTAGAGAAGGCTGAGATTGTTTTCTGGGAAGGTAGAGTCAACGTCAATGTGGCTAAAAATAGAAAAAATACATAACTTTAGTTCTAATAGCATTAATACATACCTGTTTATAACCAAGATAATGTCTTTTTCACTACTACTACTGGCTTCCAAACAGAGTCCCGTAAATTAAATTTTACCCAAGGTGCCCGAAATTGATAGTTACCTTGGAGCATGCCTACTCATTTCTGTTTTGGAGGCCATCTTTAGAATTGCGAATTATTGGTGCCTTCCTTTAATTAGCTGCCCGCAATTTATGGCCTTCTTACCTATTTTCATAGCCCTATAAGGTGTGTATATAATTTTTTTCACCTGTTTATATATATTTGTTTCACTTGTTAACTTATTTTTGTTTGATTGTTTTCTTGTTTTTCGTGACAAAATGCCTAAATTGTGAGTCTATGCAGTGAGAACACCTGTTTGTTCTGCTCCTCCTGGGACACGATGCTTGGGATTCCGCCGCTCCTACTCTTCTCGTAGGTGGAGACGACATTTGTTGTCGTCAATTGATCCCCAAACCAACCATTCTTCACCAACCACTGGACCGTCACCGGTATTCACCTGTCACCGGACAGTTACCAGTTACCGGTCACCAGTCTTGCTATGAAGCAATATCAAAGGGGTCCACTCACAAAAAACGCTGAGTGAAGACCACTCACCATGATTTGGGCCTGTACAAAGGATCATAATTCATTGTATCTTTACCTGCTCCCCAACCACCTATTATAAGTATATGCACCTCAACCTCTCAGTTCCCATGTACCTGGCTGGCCTTATTATCCCCCCGCCAAGGCGGTGGGGATATGTAATAGTCTCTGTCCGTTTGTCCCTTTCCGTCCCACATTTTTGTCTGGAGCATAACTCAAATTTTCATATCAACTCATATCAACTTGATACTTCATAGGTGGATAATCACATTGAGGAGGATGCAGTGCACAAGAATGATAACTTTTCATAATTCTTTAGTTATTGCCCTTTGTTATTTTTGAGACTTAATTTTTGTCGGGAGCATAAGTCAAAAAGAAATTTAGGTATCAACTTGGAACTTCTTAAGTGGATAGATCTTATTGAGGAGGAGTGCAGTGCACAAGAATGATGACTCTTTCATAATTTTTAAGTTATTGTCATTTGTTATTTTTCAGGTTTAATTTTTGTCTGGAGCATAAGTCAAAAAAATTATTGAGGTATCAAATTTGATACTTAATAGGTGAATAATCACGTTGAGGAGAAGTACAGTGCACAAGAATGATAACTCTACCTTTCATAATTTTTGAGTTATTGCCTTTGTATTTTTCAGACTTATTTTGTCCAGAGCTTAAGTCAAAAAATATTTGAGGTACAACTTGGAACTTATAAGTGGATAATTAAATTGAGGAGGAGTGCAGTGCACAAAATGAAATGTACCTTTATAATTTTTAGTTATTGCCCTTTGGTGTTTTTCAGACTAATTTTACCAGAGCAAAACTCAAAAAGTATGAGATGTCAACTTAAAACTAAATAGGTTGATAGATCTCATTGAGGAGAAGTCCACTGCACAAAAAATGAAAAACTCCACCTTCATTTTTTTTAGTTATTGCCCTTTGTTATTTTCAGCTTAATTTTTGTCAAAGTGACCTTGACATTTTACCGTAGACCTCAAAATAGTGGAAAAAGTAGGTCTTCATATGGGTTTCATATCTATAATCACTTCAAACATCAGTCTTCATTACCAAAGATTTTCTTTTAAAAAATGAAATATTCTACCTCCGTGGCGGGGATGGCCATGTCAACATGCTCTTGTTCTAATATGGCTAGCCAAACCCAATGTTCCCTGGGTGGCCACAACTACCAGCAAAGCCAATCCACTCCCTGGCCGTTCATGCCCTTCTTCCCATAAAACCCTGCTACTGGGGCATTCAGGGGTCGGGGATTAGTTCCCCCCCACCCCCTATGCACAGCAGATGACTCTCAGGTTTCAACTCTCACACTCTCACACATACCCCTAGCATTCAGTTGGTGGATCCCCATCCCCCTTCTGTTTTGAGGGATAAAGAGACAGGTGACGCCATTTCTCTTTTTGCCCCTGAGGATGATCCTGTTTTTAAAAGATGATTCCTCGGTGCGCCCCTCCAGGTTCCCCACTGGCTCCCCCCTCAGTTACAGGTTCAGTTCTGTCTAGGAGGAAGGTCCTGTCTTCTCTTTTGACATGGCAGTGTCCGACAAATCCTTTGCCCGGAGCCTGTGGGCTACCAAGTTTGTTGGCCGGGCTACCACCTTTTCTACGTAAGTAGCCCACCGGGCTACCACCATTACCTGTGTCTGGTTGCCCGGTGTCATCAAGCCGTGTACACTCTAAACCATACTACACAGTATATTATGTAATGAAAAAACCTACTATGATCACTGATAAGGTATCAGTAAAAAGGTGGAGTCAGTTGCATAATTGATCCAATCAATGGATGACATTGATGCTTGCAGATTACTCGGATAGTTTCGTATCTTTGATTTTCCTAGACGTTTGTAGAAACTAATGACAGGAATTGTTTTTCAGCATTTAAAACTGAGACAAATATTCGGCAACATCCTGTATCCCAACACTATCCCAACTTGATGTAGGGAAAAGTAAAATGAAAGCCATGAATATCCTCCAAAAGTAAATTCTAGTTCCTGTATTTTCCATTTTAAACAGACGCCATATCTCAGCTTCAACTGGACAACAATAAACCCAATTTTTTAACTGATTTTGAATGATTTTTCTCATATGCAAAGTAAGAGGTAACTAGTTCAAGAATTTCTCAGCAATATAAATCATACATAATTATGTTTTTAATAGCAAGTTTTACTTTGGGTAATTATAATCTTTTGATCACTGTCGCCAATTATGTCATGGGTTTTCGCAGTTTCATTTTCCAGTTTTGTAAGTGAGCAAAAACATTGAACAAATGATTGAGCATCAAAATACACTTGTTTGATTAAAATCATGAGGAAAAAACAACTGTTTAACTGAATCAAACCTGAAATTGGCAAATAGAAACTGCAGTCCAGTGTTGTTCTATTTTATGTGTTCAAGGGGGTAAACACAAATAAGTGAAATACATGTAATAAGGGGGGGGGAATAAAACTAAACAGTATTTCATTATTTAATATTTTTTCATTTGTATGTATTCTTACAAGTTTTTTTTACTTTACTATGAGATAAATAATTATTCTAATGTACATCTTATTACCACAGAACTGATATCTACAACTTAATAGATTTTTAAGTGTACATATATTAATATTGATATCAAGAATATGTAAGCAATGTTAATTTCTGAACAAAATAAATATATATATGTATTTTAAATATATTTCTTATGTTCATTTCTTTGAAATTCTCACCATGAAAAGTTTGTTTCTCATTTCAATATGATTGTATAATGTGAATATGTTATGCAAAGCATACATTTTCCTTTGCTGATGTAGTTTAATGTCATAAGCTAAGCTTTTGGAAAATGTGATATTTATGCTTGTAGGATTAATAGCCTAAGAGTTTTACATTCTACATGATGATTAACATATAGGTACATGGATGCATTTCTGGTTTAAATCAAGTTGCTGATCTCTGCTACTGATGTATTTTGATTGATTCTAACATCTTAATTGTTCTCTCTCCTTTTTGTAACTGTAAACTACATATTAATAAAATAAATTGTATAAAGACCGACTGAGTCTAAGCACTGCTGTACATAAGAATTTGTTTATAAAATTCTGGGCCACCAGCTTCCAAATCTGGTTGCCAACTGGGCTACCAGAATTTTTGAAAATTTGTTGGACACTGCAGGGCCACACAAGAGGTATTTTAAAATTTTGCATGAGTCTTTCTATCCCCCAGCCCCATCTCTACCCAAGAAGAAGAAGTGAGGGCTATTAGCCATTTTAAAACAAGAATGGAGCCTCCCACCTCCCCATAGTCTATCCTCCCCTTTCCCCTGCTGTCAGGGGTGCCATGGGGAATGTGAGTCCCTCTCTTCAGCTAAACCAAATTCAAATTGGAGGTTACTTCCTCATCTATGTGGTACCTAAGGTTTAACCCAGGTGATTATAAATTCTTGACCCCAGATTTCAAATCTCCCCCACCTTCACTTGATGAGAATGCTTTGAGGCTTCACCTTAAGGTCCCTCAATCTGTGTCTGTACCCCTTAAGACACTTGAGAGATGGAAACATCGTTAAGGCAGGCGGTCGGCATTGCCTCTCATGTTGACACTTTCGTGGGGACAATCTCCTTTCTCCTAGAAGGAAAGAGCCCCTCTCCCTCCTTCCTCAAGATTCTTTTTGTGACTATCGCTAAAATCACCAAACACTCAGTACTGGTTGGAATGGCCACTTCAGCTTAGATGCTTTGGGCTCGCAGGATTCACTGTTGGATGACCCAAACTTCTTTTTTCCTCTAAGGAGAAATTAAGAAGACCTCCCTGAAGGCTCTTTACTTATTCGGGGGTATGATCTCCGAAGTTGCAGAAACTTCTTAAGGCCGGTTGTTGTTTTTTTAAATAAATTTACGGATTTTTTTTCTAAAAGTTGAGGGGAGGAGGAGGAAAAAAAAAATTAAGATGTAAAAACAAAAAAGTACCCTTTTCATATGTTACTTTAGTACATTAATTTCCGAGTCATTTCCCATGTCTTTCTGAACAATGTCCCCAACTGTTTTGTCAAGAATTGCCTTAACAATTTTTTTTACACATCTGGTGGAATTCCCATTATTAATCACAAGACCCAACCACCAAATTTTATTGGGGTTATCCATGCTATGATTCAACCATTTCAATGTGACAGGATATCAACATTGTTAACTTTATGATTATCAGTTAAAACTAAAACATATTGTGACTTTGATGTATTAGACAGACGTGTCGTTAATTAAATCAAGATCGTTTAAATTTCTTTTTACAAGCAATAAACAATTTAAAAATTTTTTTCGTAAAACACTTGTGGATTTGAACCACAAAGATGACCAAATTATGTGCGCAGATACAGTAGAGAAGCCATCCCTCAGCTCTACTGCATACTCCACTCCGTAGAATCTATCCCAGAAGTGGAATTCTATGTATATGAATACAGGGTTTTTCAAAATGTTTCAGAGTAGGCGATTTTTTTTTAAAGTAACAGATTAAGCCGGGGGTCAAGGGGGCCGCAAGGCCCCCTGTAGGTCCAGGGCAACGCCCTGGTAGAGGGGACCAGGGGGGCGAAGCCCCCCGGCCGAAAATGAATTTATGCATTTTCAGACCTACCCAAAAGCCATATCCTTGCAAGTAGTTCTCTATTTTGCTTGTCAAAAAATGTAAAAAGAAAAAAAACGAAGCGGCAAATTTTGTTTAGTTAAAACATTCCATTGATTTGTGGTGTCACTTTGGGTATTGTATTTTTTTTAACAAACAAAACAAAATAAATCCATGTTTTAAATTTTTTTTTATATTTTGGCTCACTTACAAGACTCGAGTGGCATCAAGGCTTTGGCCATTGATTCAAGACTTAACAAAAAGATGAAGTTATATCTTTTGAAACAAATATTATCTTTTGTAAACTTAAACAATGTAGCCACAGGTTTCATACATCTCACTTTCTTAAAAGAGTTAGTACAGACATTCTGCAGAAAAAATTTGCTTGAGAAATATTTCCTTGCTTCTGCATTCATTTATCACATCTTTTTATATTGCAGAAAAAACAACTTCTTTATTTAAAATAGTATTGGCAAAGTTTATCATATGTGGAATTTTGCCAACCTTAATGAGTGTTAAACACTTACGTTTCATGTTTAAAAATATGGAAATCCCATTTTTAAGATGAAAGCAGAATTGTCAAAAACAAGAGAAATGGCTGCTTAGTAGTACTATTTTGCACAAGACAATGTTTATGTATGTCTAACACTTGGATAACCTAGATTAAGTATATTACACATATGATAAGTATGAAATCTGAGAAAAAAATGAAATAAAGGAGTTTGTACACATAGAACTGAAAGATTCTGTACTGAATATTCAATATATAAAGCTTAAAATATTGTTGTCATTCTATTTATAAGACAACAATGTTCATGTTGGGGTGCTCTCTAATACATTACAACCACCTTAAGACTTGAAATACTGATCAAAACCTTCAAATTAAGAATCTGAAAAGTCAGAATCAGAAGCCACCCATCATCGCTGACATTATCATGGTCAAAGGCCTCCAATGCTGCACCTACCTCCTCTCTCAGTGTCTCCCGATCAACAACGATGACAGGCTCTGTCTGAATTTCACAACAAATTTTGATGCAGGAGGTACTGACTGAGGAAGTCTTAAGGGCATCTTGGCTAGTTTACTTCTAAGTAATATGGGTTTTAGTGCATCTTCTGCACGGGATAAAAAAAAGATAATTGAAGTGACAACTGGCGTTTCTGAAAGTAAGACTAATTTTCATTTCTGAATCTGAATCATTTATAGGGTCACAGAGTTTTGCAGGATGTAAGTGAATCAAACCCGAATGTATGTTTTTCCTTAGATGATAAAAGGCAAAATAAAATTGTTTGAAATTCAGATTTCCGGAAACTGTCTTGATAATACGAGTAACCAGTGCAAGTGATCATTTAACGGACCTTCATTTAACGGCGTCATTGAAAAATCGTCTTACCGGTTGTGATACATTACTGATCGCAAAAATCGCTATGTAATAATTCAGATCGAGGAGAATAAACAACACAAAATCTGCATTTAACAGCTCCAACAACCGCTAAGGCTGGAAATATTGCCTTACCACATGTGAACCCAAAATTTCGCAACTGCTGTTGAGTTTTTTTTGGTTCAGCCATGCTGCCAAACGTGTTCCAGTAAAACGCGTAACCTGATTGGTCGAAAAAAATTATTATGTCCAATCACTGAAGATGATACAGGCGCTTGAAGGAATTCGCCAGTGTTGTGGTAAACAAGTATCTGACTGTTTAAATCCGTTCAAAATATAAAAAGCGAGTCAAAAATTCGGCACATCAATGGAAAACTAACCGATCCAAAAGCGATTTTAACCGATAATTATGATCGGCAATCGGCATTTTTGACAACACTGTGAATAGATAAAGATTAAAGAAACAATAACAAGACTAGCAAGCACGTGGACATGTTGTTTCATCTTTGTCATATAATTGTGTTTTGATATACAGTCGGCACTCGTTATCTCGAATTTCATGGGACCAAAAATAAGACTTCGAGATTTCCGTTATTTGACCAATCCGAAATGAGATATTTTAGGCTTGTGAACAAGAAATCCTACCTGTATCAATATTGTGTCGATATCTTGAAGAAGATGACACATTTTTTGTAGAATATAATAATTAATAAATAATAATCCATAAGTAGCATATTTTTTTTTATTTATTCAAACTGCTTCTTTCTATAAATACAGAAAGGTAAACGAAATATACAAATAGGGTTACAACAATAACTAGATTTGCATACTGCAAATGCAACGGTTTTCGTGATGATCAACAGTTTCAAACTGATCAGCCAAGTTAAAATACCAGAAAAACAACAAAATGCAAAATGCTTTATATGTGACCAAAACTTAAAGGCATCTCGAAAGGAATGTGATGTCCCACTGAGCCAGGCCCCCCATCTGCTGTGATCAGACCTGCTAATTGCTGGTCATCACTGCAGGGAGTCTTTAGCAATATAGTACCATATATGTTACGGTAAAACCTCTGATGGTTGATGCATAACTAAATTATCTGCTACAATGGAAGTGAGATAGTAGGCTAGTTTTACACAAGCAATAAACATATAATGGCTTGACTATTTGAGTTTACCGTCGCTTCGACAGTATTTCAGTCATATAGCGACGTCCAGCTAATTACAGTGGAGGAAGGACACGAATGCACACGAGACATTCCGGTAGAACCACCGACCTACGCAAAGCCAGCTGGAAGGCTTCCTCACATGAAAATCCGAATGACCTGCCGGGATTCAAACCCACGCGGTGAGGGGCAGAGTGAGTGTTAAAGTCAGCGACTTAACCCTCTTGGCCACGGGAGCCCCAAACATATAATGATGGTGATAAAAATTTGGGTTGTTTAGTTTATGACCCTTACATAAAAA
>CM037777.1:110553606-110567396 GCA_021229015.1 Solen grandis | reverse complement strand
GACGAGGTTTGAAAGGCATCTGCCAGTGTATTGCCCCCCTGTCGTGTGTTTTTGTGGTTGGATGTTATTTTATTCGTCGTCTGTGTCAGTCTGATTTTGCTATTCAAGCGATTATTCTAGTTCTAACCTGCGTCCTGTGCAAACTCTGCCAGGTCAGTTTCTTGGTATTTGAAGCAATAGCAAGTTTTGCGACTTAGGGGACGAGTTCACTCCCAAAAGGTTTTCTAAAGGTTCACAATTTGTTTATTTTTTTCAGGCTAATAATGAAATTTTTTTAAAACGAACATTTACTTTTTCAATTTTAGAGAGAAATTGTCCTGGTTTGTGACTCGTTTTGCACAATCGGACCTTTTCTGTCTTGTATCAGGTAACAGGTTGCTGTATGCACCAGGCTCCGGGGTCACCGTATCATCCAGGACGGGTTGATTAAAAATTTTACTACATCAACACCAAAAATACTGTTTGACACATATCATCTGTTTTGATGTTTCAAAAAGTAAATACTTTATTTTCAGACAAAAAAAAAAAACAAAAAACAAAAAAAATTTTTAGACTGTTACAGATATACGCCCAAAAGTTGATCGAGTAGAAAAAAAAAAAGGTCTTTTTCTACTCTTTTTCGTTAAGGGTTGGTAAAGTTTTTTTTTTTTCTTACAAAAAATCTCCCCTTGAAGGTCACTTTGGCACGGGAAAAAACGCTAACTTCGGGGAATATGTATCCCAAAAGCAGTGATTGGGGTTTATCGCGTGACGCATTTGCAACATTTTGTCTTCACGTAGTTCACCCTGTGATGTGAGTGAATGCTCGAAGAGTAAATATGATCAGTCTTGTGACGGAAACACAGAAAAAGAATTTCTAAATGAAGGTTTTATGCAGTTCGTAACGTTATAGCCTTTGGTGGAAAAACGATCTGTTTTATACAATTTGGGGATGTTGCATACGGTGTTCATGCGTCTGCAGCGGGGGTTTTGGGATAGACGTGATATACACATGTAGTTTTAATTCAAATTTTAGTCAATCTGGGACGAAGTGCTTCTTGTAGTTCTTGTTATATGGGAAAAACAGAGTCGATAAAGGAAAAAGATTACTTGACAAAATTTTACCAAATGCGTAAATGCACTGGCTTGTCACTTCGTTCCCAGCTATTTGTTCGATATTTAGTCGGCCCAAACATTTTATGTAAAAGGGAATATGGTCGTCATGGGTTTTCTCTAGAAAGTTTCCTTCCATATCTTGGCCCCCCGATCCGTGCCCCCCCTTTATTTTCACATCCTTTCTGTGTAATCTTTTTAAAAATACTTTAAACATAAAAACTCAAATCCATTCTTTATTATACATTTTCTAAAAAAAATATACAAAAATATTTTTTGTTCACTCTCAGGGGTATCGTGCATGGTGCTGGGGTTTTTTGACAGAGAACCCCTTTAAAGGGCCCCAAAGTACCTCTGACTTTGGTTTTCTTGGGACTTTTTTTTGTCAGAGTTACCCCCCCTTAGCACCTCGAGACAGGTGCCCCTACACACAAAGACGGGTGCAGATAAAAGGGGATCCAGGTTGCTACCTTAACTCGCTCCGAATGGGCCCCCGTGGTTTTTTAACGTGCCCGGTGAAAATGTGTATAGCTCGTACACGCGAAGCCCTTAATCACTGTCTGGATGAACCAGCGCTAGGTTTTCTGGCCCCAGAATTTTCCAAGATTCTAAGGGTTTTTCCATGGTTCCAAATATGCTTTTAAAACGAAATCTCGTTCATGATATTTTTTATCTGTGAAAAAAAATTTACAAACAACTTTTTTCTGATGAAAATTTGAAATTTTAAAACAGGTAAAACAGTACGTTGCAACACATTTACACACAAACATTTTACTATTAATTTTTTTTAAAAACCTTTATTTTCAAAAACTATAGGGAAAGGTAAAGCAAAAATACACTGTCCCTGAATATCACACAAATGAGGATGCTTAGTGAATAAATAACACAAGAAGCTAGTGGGTTTTTGGTTCTTTTTTTTTAAATGAAAAGGGAAAAAATCATGTTATGATGTGTTATAAGTGAAAAGAAAATTAACGGCATCCGTTTTAAAATAATTAAAAGGCACGCAATGGGGACATTTCTAAAAGTTTAACAGGGGTTTCTTAAAGTTTGAAAGATAAAGGATCAAAGTGAATGCCCGATAAGGATTTCATTTTCTTTGGGTGTCAAATATAAAATTTTTACCCTTTGCCTCTTGCAGGGGCATAGCTTCCTAAGGGCCGTATAGGTCGCGGCCTTGACTATTTTTCCCGGAAAGTGTTTTAAAAGAGAATGTTAATAAATTTTATTAGGAAAAAAAAAAAAGTTTCATATTTTTTTTCTCTACCCCTAGAAGGGGGTTTTGGTAAATCGGATTTTTTTTTAAAGAAACGAAAGGTAAAAAAAAAGAAATTTTTTTTTTAAAGGGGGGAAAAGTAAAAAAAAACTTTAGGGTTCGTCTTTAGAAAAAAGGATCGGTTTTGAAAAGACCAGAAACGGAGTTTTTTTTTTGGGGGGGGGGGGGGGGGGGGCTGGAGGTGGGGATAATTTAAAAAAGTGCAACTCCGACAATCCAAGTCATTTTTTTGGGGGGCGGGGGGTGGGGCTCCAAAAAACCCTTTAGAATTCGGCCACATATATTATTTAAAAAAAAAGCTACGCCTCTGTCTTAAAATTTTCATGTACTTTTTTTTTACTTGATGAATATTTAAAAATAGTGAACATAAATCGTTTTAAAAAACGTACATAACACAAGGGAAAAATTTTTTTTTGTGTAGACTGTTTAGTCAGAGATACAAAAATTGATGAGCAAATAGAGGAGGCCCCGATGTTATTGATGCTTTGTTTTAAAACCCCTAGTTTGTAGAGGGATTTAATGACATCTAGATTATGCATGTAAGGGGACAATAAAAAACCTGTGAAAGGTAAGAAGACCAGCATATTTTTATTAAAAAACCCGAAGCATTAAAATTTGAAGATTTTTTTTGAACTCTTTCCGTTGAACTTGGTCATGCCCAAATCTTGTTAATTCCCCGTTACCCCTTTTGTAATATGCGAAAAAGTTTTGGCAAAGCTTTTAAAAACCCGGGTTTTCTCACTCGGGAAAACTCCATTTTCCCGTGCGTAAAAAACCCATTTCATTTTTTCATACATCAGATAAGATTTTGTACTTCTTAAAAAAAACAACATTGAATTGACAACGTATTCGAACCCCGGGGAAAACTTCCCGAAGTATACATAAAAAGTATTGGGGCAAGTTAATGATCTGGTGTATTTGATCTAGTTTATTTTGGGAAAAGGGGAAAAAATTAAATTTGACACAAATCAAAGTAAAAAATTTGGGCCCAAAAAAGGTTTTTATGAAAAGGGTTTTTAAAACCAAAAAACCGAAGGTTTCAGGGTTTTTATGGTCATCGTAGTTTTTATTTTTTTATATTTTTTTATACCTTTAAAAACATTCACAATTTCACTTTTTTCTTTCTCTCGTCAACAGACAATTTTAAACATAAGCTAATGCTATTAATGTGTCAAGTTTATGTTAAGCTATATAGATGTTAATTAAAAAAATACTTTATTTCTTTTTACAGCCTTTGACAGAGAGACATGGATATCGCTTTAGAAAGTCCTCTCGTTGGCACTGCTGGAGGCTTTTAGTGTGGAAGGTCAAGTATATTTTTTTTGGCATAAACAAACACATGTCCATCGCCAAATAACAAAACATAAAAAGAACATGCAGATATGCGTGAAAAGCATGCAAAAAAAAAGAAAACAATGGCATTTCTATATATATTACATCTAAATATATTAACTGTATAGAATATACTATTTAATAAATTATATAAATGTACATTGATATTCCTACCACGAATTCAAGCTGAAACAATACATATAGTAATTATATTATATATGTATAATATAATAAGATATATATATATATATTTAAAATATGCATTAAACATTCAATGATATCTTTTTTTAAAAAGCAAAATAGAAGGAAACACGTGTCCGACAGGGCGACCCATTTATCCTTTCATTTAGTATATTGGATTGACCTGGGATCAAACCCGAGTTGTATTGATGAAGACCTTTTACGTTTACCACTGGGCAACGCGATGTCATAATTATGATTGTCGTTTTGATCAAGCCGAAATGCCCCATTTTGAGGTCAATGTGTCAACACCGGTCTGAGTGACCTATGTGATCATTTGGTAAACCATTGCTGCGCCACCACGATCTCCTGTGTTGGAGATTGCATTGAAATGGATAAGTAACGTAAATAAAATGATTTATCACGCTATCATTTATATCCATTTATTGTGCCGGTGAAATGTATTTGTTGCATTGAATATGTCGTTTTGAGGAAAATATGTATCTGCTTCCGGTAAATATGCGGACAGCATAGACGTGTATTTGAAAGGGGGGAATAAAAATGTTTTTACTACGTTTAAAACAGGATATTTTGACTATAATGAAAGTGCATATTCTTGAAATTGTGTTGATTTACACTAACATGTCACATTTTTGTTCTGCTGTTGATCTTTCAACGTCAATTTTGGTGAAAACGCTTTTGAGGTGTTAAGCGATATGGCGGGACTCACGATCAACAGCTCAATGTTAACTCTAATTAAAGCGGTGGATGGACGACAGTTGGTTCGCGCTCGCACAGTGCACGGTTGGAATTTGTTAACTCTACTCTTGATTCAAAGCTGTTAATGCTATTTGATGAAATGCAGGCAGTGAAAAAAAGGACAAAAGTTTTGTAATGAAGGTATGTCATTTTTTCAGTCCATTCTGGTGATATAGTGTGTAAAAATTGATCAAGTAATAAGCATCAACAACGATCTCTCTGATCTATTACAAACATTTGCTTACAAATCTAAAGATGCAGAAGCGCGTTCTCGTAGGAATAATCTAGTTTTCTGGGGGTTCATGAGTCAGCGGGCGAAAATGTAAGCGGTTGTTACTGGACTTTTTGAGTGACCGGTTTAGACATTGAGCCTTATGTATCAAAGGTGCACAGATTGGGTGCCCGTAGAATTGGCCAGAGATCAAATAAAAGACCAATCATTGCAAACTCTCGTGATTTTCGAAGACGTTGAAGCTATTATGATTTTGTTTGCAGGCTGAAAGGGACACCATTTTCGGTTGATTTTGACAATGCTAAAGAAATTCAAGATGCTCGAAAACAGTTATGGCCTAAATGCAAAGAATTGCGAGCTAGGAATCCTGGCACTAAAGTGCAAATTGTTTACCCAGCAAGGTTGGTTATGAAAGGCAAACTGGTTCAAGATGGACTGCCGGATTTGGAACAAATATGCATATAACAATCGTTTTCAGCAGTTCAACAAAATTGATAAACTTAATCAACTCAGTTCAACTCCCACTAGTGTATACACAAATCAGCCAATGCACGGACCAGTGCAAATGCCGACATACATTCAACACGATCAGGTGGATCGGGAGCACGAGGACGCATCCAGTGGCCCGTGCATCACAAGTGGCGACCATAGCAATACACGGCAAGACATCCAATCCAGTATGGACACAGAGCCCCCGGGGTGACGACCTGTGCACATTTCCCTCTAGCACGGAACGCATGTGGTGACAGTTTCTTCAAACATTGATTCAGGGGTTACACGTGGCTCTGACGGAGGCATTAACGAACCCGTATCCCGTACAACAATTAACTTGGAGCGAGGACGTCCACATATTTCACGTGCAGCTACGAGGAGTGCGCATCGATCAACCTCGGCTAAACCATACCGCAGACACAACAGTGTATCCGTGGGCAGAATGCCAAGCCATTTTAAAAATAAACACAGTGATGTGAGACTGCCAAGCAGTTAGGCCGTGCTTTGACTAGCACCGACATACCCTCTAGCCAGCGAAGTGCTGGTCAGCCATCCCCGTCTTCTAATGACCATAGTTAGCGGTGCACGGGGAAGGTGCTATTGCGATTAACTTATTAAACGTCCAGGGTTTAGTTACTAAATAACTAAATAAATTAAAAAGTAAAGAACTGACTAACTTATTCATAAAAAATGATATAATTTTATTCACTGAAACCCGGTCAGATGAATTTTCTTCTCTCGATGTTGATGAATTTACACATTTTCATTTGCACAGGTCATTAAGAAATAAAGCCAGTAAACGAAATTCCGGGGGAATTGTCGTGTATGTTAGAAATGAGTATGTTGACCCCGATACTTTAGTCTTCACTAGTGAGAATGACATCTTGTTTAAAAGTTAGCTGGTGATATTTTTTCACTAGAGGGGATCTTTTCTGTGGGCTGTGTTATGTTGTTCCTGATGATAGTAGTCTTTCAAGTATTATAGATTCTAATATTTTTGACCGATTAAGCAATTCAATAATTGAAATAGGAATAAATTTCAGGGCAAAGAACGTTTTTATTTCCTGTCAGGCGATTTTAAACGCACGTACATCAAATAATCTTGATGATGCTACTCATATGATATTTATATATCAAATATGATTTCCGTTTAAACATAATTGATGAGTCTATACCAAGGTATCGAAAGATCAAGGTCACTGTAACGATAACGGGACTTTGCTGTTGGATTTTTGTAAGCAAACAGGTATGCGTATATTGAACGGTAGGTCTGGAAATGATAAAGGGGTTGGACAGTATATTTTTATTGGACATCGTTGTAGTGTAGTAGATTACGTGTTAACGTCTAGTGATTTGTTCAATTTTTTTTGATGTATTTGACGTAGGAGACCCAAAATATTATATCTAAATCACTGCACTATTCTTTAGTTTTTTATTTGAACTTCCTCGAATGTTAAGCAGGATTTTAGTTATTTTGATCAAGAGAGTATTGGGCTATAAGTTTGTATGGAGAAACGATTTAAAGCAAGATTATTGTGATTCTATATCCCAGATGAGTAGCATCTCGATTTATTGCTTGAAAAATTAAATGTTTCTGTTTCAAAACAGATCTTAATAGTTTTTTTATTAGATTTTAACTGTATTATCAAAGATACCGCGTCTCCATTCTTTAAACAAACTGAGGAAAGAATTATTCAAATGTTTCAGTAGGAAATAAAAAAAAATAATAGTAATCCTTGGTTTACACAGATGAATGTGAGGCAGCAAGAGTAGAGATTTTCTTTGCTTTAGACACTTTAGGGTAAGAAATTTTCAAATGAAAAACCGTCAATATATGGTTTAATGCAAGTTCCAGATATAAATCATTGATAAGAAAATGCAGAACTAATTATGACCATTTACGACATTGAAACTTACCGAGGCCCGGTATAAAAATGCGAAAGAATATTGGAACTTATTGAAAAGAGTATCTGGAATGAAGAAAACAAATGTTTCTATTTCAGCGTTTGAACAATATTTTAAATCTATAAATAATAATGATGATCCTTTTTTTTCACTCCAGATGATGATTTTTCTGTATTCATAGGAAAGGTATAAGAACAATGAATTTAGTATTTTTTGATGAATTTAATGTTGTAATATCCATTGAAGAAATTTCAAATGCAATTAAACAATTAAACATGAATCGTTTGCGCGGGGCCTGATAATTTATTAAACGAGTTTCTTATTCATGGGAGGGATACGTTATTGCCCTTTCTGCAGGTGCTTTTCAATAAGTTTTTTTTAAAATGAGGTAAAATTTTCCCGAGTGCTGGTCGGAGGGATATTAGTCCCACTTCACAAAAAGTAAACAATGTAGAAAACTTTCGGGGTATTACTCTATTGAGCTGTTTAGGCAAATTATTTAGCGTGTTCTTAATACTAGACTTTCTAAATGGGCCGAAAACTATTTCGTCTATATTGAGGCACAGGCAAATTTTAGAAGTAAGATGAGTACAGTAATAATATTTTTGTGTTGCATGGTCTTATTACACATATAGTAAATCAAGGTAAACGTCTTTATTGTGCTTTTTTCGATTTTTCTAAAGCATTTGATTGCGTGGTTCGTGGAAAATTTATGGTACAAACTAATTTAGTTAGGATTAAATGGAAATATGTTAAATATAATGAGTGTATGTATATGAGTGTTAAGTCTAGAGTTAAGCATTTTAATAAACTAAGTAATGTTTTGACTGCACCCTCGGTGTTCGACAAAGCGAGTGTTTGTCACCAATTTTATTTTCTCTATTTATCAACGATATTGAACAAGAATTTCTTACAAAAGGATATAATGGTATCAGTATTGATAGTGTTAAAATGATAATGTTACTATATGCAGATGATATTGTGATATTTTCTGAAAATGAACAAGACTTGCAATGTGGTCTATCTATATGTCTGATTACTGTCAAAATGGAAACTTAAAGTAAATACGTCGAAATCAAAAGTCATTGTTTTTAAAAAAGGTGGTCAAATTTAGAAATGTTCGTTTTACTTATAATGATTCCGAGTTGGAGATTGTTAACAAGTTTGTATACCTAGGAATTGTTTTTTCATCAGGTGGATCTTTAATGCGGGTCAGTGGGCAATTGCTGGTCAAGCACAGAAAGCTATATTTAAAATGAACAAATACTTACATAAGTTCATTTTTCTTTCACCAAAACTAGATGTGACTTATTTGATAAACTTTTTTTACCAATATTAAACTATGCAAGCGAAGTATGGGGTTTTATTCAAGGGAACGCCATTGAGAAAAACGCATTTGCAATTTTGTAAGAAGCTATTGGGGGTAAAGAAAACTACACAGAATGATTTTGTATATGGAGAATTAGGTCGAGTTTCATTATTGGTGGGGGAGCATTTAAATATAATTAAGTATTGGTTAAAAATAATAAGTGTGGATTCAAATAAATACATTAGAATTATTTACAATGTTTTATGCGATGATGCGATAAAATATCCAAATAAAAATAGCTGGGCTACTCTGTTGGGGGTCATTAGTTCAATCATTAGGATTTCATGACGCATGGCTTAATCAAGGGAGTAGGACAAGAACAAGTGTTTCTCTCGTTAGTGAAACAAAGATTAAGTGATCAGTTTATAAAAAAATGGAAAGCCCCCTTCGAAACTTAGCGTGTGCTATTTTTAAAAACGTTGTGAATTTAGGTTTCACCATATTTAAAGTTTTAAAAAGTTACGATTTTTAAAAAGGTGGTATCAAAATTAAGAATGTCTCACATAGTTAAAAATAAAAGCGGGAGTGGTTAACCAATAAGTTACCTCAAACCAGAGAAAATGCAGTTTTATGTAATAAAGTAAAAAGATGAGTATATTTTTTTTAGAATGTTTTATATTTTCCCACTTGGAAACGTTTATACGTCAAAATTTTTGGAAAAGCCAATGTGATTAAATTAAAAACTTTTCCAAAAGTGAAACGTAAAGTTTTAAAAAAAATTAGATTGGTTTTTTAAAAATCATTCAAATTGAGAAAGAAACACTGTCTTATCATAAATTGTAAACTTATTGTTAATTTGGTAAATTATGTGAGCATATGTAAACGTGCGTATTTTCAGTCCCCCTTTTTTAGTTATTTTTTTGTAGGGTTACAAGAAGGATACAAATTTAAAACCAATACTTTTTACGTTTTAAATCGTCTCAAATTAATGGTTTTTTAATTATGTTGTTTGTGTTTGGTATTGTTTATCCTTTAGTTGCCCTAAATTTTCTTTAGGGTTATTTAGAGGGATATTGGTATTATTTCTTACCTTTGTTTTTTAAATTGGTAAAAAAACTTTTTTGATGTTGGTAGAATTTCATTTAAAATTTATACTTGAGTGTGCGTATGTGTAAACGTCTGTATGTTTTCATTTTTTATATGTAGGAGAATATAGGTATTCCTTTGAGTTTGTTTTCGGTTTGTAGTGAGGTCGTAAATTTTTTTTAAAAATTCAAATTTATCATTTCGTATTTTGCGTGTAAAAAAGGGATGAGGTTTTAATAGAGATGATGATTGATATTAAGATTTAGTTTAAAACTATTTTTATAATAATGAAAATATTTAAAAAGAAAAAATTTTTAAATATGCATTTAGGGATGTTTGTCCCTTTTAAAAATTTTTTTTTTTTTTTTTTTTTTAATGATATAAAAATATTTGAATTGAAAAATAAAAAAGGGTTGCTTTATTGAATGTATTATTGTCCAATGGGTTGGGGAGGTTTTGAATTAAAATTTTTGAAACATAATAAAGAGTTTTAAAAAAATTTTGAAAGTGAAATAAGAGTTTAGAATTTCTTACATAATATAAACTGATTATGTGACATTTTTTTTTTGAAAAGTTTGACATAGTAAGTGGGATAAGTGGTGGCAGTAAAAATCCACCATAAAAGGTCCAAATTTATCCTGTGCTTGAGGATTTTTGCCAGTCACTTATCCCCGCTATGTCGAAACTTTCATAAAATTGTCATTATTTAGTTATATGTATTCTTCCGCTAATGAATGTTTATGAGGAGTCCGTGACAGCTAGTGTGTTTCGGTATATATTTGCATGGTCGCTTTTAAGGCACGAAAGGTGGCAAAATTTCTGTCAGCCACTTATCCCCTTTTAATAATAGTGGAAACTTTTCTAAACAATTCTTTTATTCAGTTATATCGGGGAAGAGAAAATTTCAACTTTTAAAACTATGGAACCCGCCGTAACTGTTATGTTGAGAGATTTCAAGTTGTTTTTTCATTTAAGTCCTTTCTATTAAAAAAGTATCTGTTTTCTCAAAGTGTTGCACTATTGTGGCAACTTAAAATGGTATCTTTCTGGTGAATGTGTGATTTGTTTTAAAAAGCTGTTATTTGTTCAAAAAACGTTTATCAGTCGACAAACTTTAAAATTTGTTAAAGTGTCGGGTATCGTGTTTGTAAAGGTTA
Organism: Solen grandis; assembly: GCA_021229015.1. Taxonomy (NCBI): domain Eukaryota; kingdom Metazoa; phylum Mollusca; class Bivalvia; order Adapedonta; family Solenidae; genus Solen; species Solen grandis. Next base: position 110,556,576 of record CM037777.1, on the reverse strand, counting down.
TTCATGTCGGACAAGGTGTTATTTTGTAAAGTTCCCCAACGACTTGTGTTATGTTCAAAAGCATTTCTGTTTGTCAAACGTATGATATTTTGTCCAAACGATTTTGTCTTAAGTCTGTTTTCATGTCCGCGAAAATTTTTTTTCCAAACATCTGTGTCTAATCAAAGTCTGATGTTTTTTTTGAAAGCGACTTTCCCTATGCCCAAATGACATAATTTCCGCATAACGGGTGATACTTGTCAAAACGAAATTTTTTCTTGTCCAACGGCTTGTGTCTTGTATTAACAGCATGGTGCCCTTTCAAAACCCTTTTTTTTTAAAAAAATGGCGTCTTGTCCAAATAACATGCTGTCTTGTGAAAGCGACACGTCAAAAAGGCATTTTTATGTATTCAAGCTACTCGCCCCTTTTTTTAAACAATATTTTACTATCAAAATAATGAGTTTATTTCGCAGTACACCAAAAAAAATAAAAAAAAATAAATTTTAAAAAAATTTTAAAAAAGATACCCTTTCCATTTTTGTGACTGAACAATTGGTCAAAATTGAGAAAAAAAAAAAAAATCAAATAATTTTTAAACGAAAGTGAAAGCAAAAAAAACAAAAAAAAAAGCTCTGACGTTATATTAAATAACTATTCGAAAAGTTCCTACTGTCCAAGAAGAATCTTCATCTTAATTTTCACACAAATGTATGTTTGTTTGTTTTTTTTGGTTGGTTGGGGGGTTGGTTGAACCCCCATGACAGTATTTCATATTTTGAGCCAATGTCTACTTGAACAAATATAGTGCTGCCACACTGCAGACACGCCCTAACATGGGCATGATACCCCCTCCATACATTTTCCCGCACCAGATGTTCCCGGTATCCATGCTAGAACAAAAATTTTTTCAATTCCTTTCCCTTTCCCAAATAATCCCCGGGGTGGAACATTCTGTCCCAAATGTGAGAAAATAAGTTCCCTTTTATTTTTAAATCGCATGTTTCGAAAACATTTTTAAAACACCCTCATTTTATTAGTCGGCACAAGAAACTCCAAATCCTACACACAAGATTACGAACTAAATGTATTCCCCCTTTTAATTTTAAATTCTTCTTAAGGGCATTGCCCAAAAAAAAATTTATGTAGGGGGATTAGAAACACATATAAATTACTTCTTGGAACCCCCAGCGTTTTCCCTCTTTGGGTCGTCCCGACCCCCTTTAAAAAGTCTTAATCTATCCCATGTAGATTTAAATTTGCTTTTTTTTGGGAAAACCCCTTTTTTCCCAAAAAAATAAGTTTTTTTTTTAGTGTGTCCGAATTTTATATTTGACAGTAAGCGATTTTTAAATGATTTTAATGCTCTCTCTCTCTCTCCTCTCCTCTCTCCCTCCCCCCACCCACACACAGAGAGTCGACCTTTTAATTAATTTATTATATTTTCATAGAAAAACCATTTCTAACTACTACTATTTCTTTTTTTTCTTTGAAATTACAAAAATTTTGAAGCAGTTTTTTTATTTTAATTTTGTCCATTTTTTTCATTTTTATCGATATATGGTTTTTTTTCTCTTTCTCTAATTTAAAAAACTCAATCATTAATATACCCCAACAACTTTTTTAATTGGTCACCTGAAAATTTTTATCAAAATTCACAAGGAAAAAAAAAATTTTGAAAATCTTAAAGTATTTTAAATTTTAAAAAACTGTTTTTTTTTTCCCAAAAAAGAAAACATAGGTTTAATTCACGATCTTTTTTTTGGGGAAAAACCATGTATACCCCCAAGGTTATGTTCTGGTAACTCAATTGTGTGGTTTACCTCAAATATTCCCGTATTGGAAAAAAAATCAAAACAAAGGGTTGGGCCAATTAGAAAAAATTGTTGAGGTTTTTTGTAGTTTTTTTTGTACTTTCCATAAAAGGGTTGGGAAATTTTTTTTGTTTCTGGGGAAAAGGGCCAAAACAAGCTTAAAGCTTTCATTCTAAAAACCTATCCCTTTTTTTGTGTAAACATTTTGAAAATTTTTTGGGATGTATTTTTATGGGAATTAAAATGTTTAAACTAAAGAAAAACTACATTTTGCAAACAGAGGATTTTTAACCCTAGGTCGGGGAGTTCTAAATTTTTTGATACCAATCTATTAAAAATCATTTTTTTAATAATATGGTTTTGTTTCATTTATTTTATTAATCTCATAAAAATTGTGACCTAAAGTATTTTAGGGGCGTAGCTAGGGGTTTTTTTTTTTGGGGGGGTTTCGCACTCTTGGCTGGGAGTCCAGGTCCCCGCTAGCGTCCTCGGTGGGGGGGAGGGTGTTTTAATTTTTTTCAATTATACTCGTTTAAACGTCGATCCGACTTATTTACAATTTTTTCTAGTTTATTCTTGTTTTTCTCAAATATTCGGGCCCCGATTTGTATTTAAAAAGGTTGTATCATAGAAAGTCCCCCCTTTTAATTGCCCAAAAATTAAAATTTATAATCCCCCTATAGACAACATACTCCGATAGAGTCTAATGAGTATTTTTCTTTTCTTGTTGCTTTTGCAAGGGGTTGTCATGCCTCGATTTGCTTTTTTAAAAATAAATTGCTATTCAACTCTTTAGAAAATAATGATGAATGATTTCAAAATTTTAAAGGGGCGTCATTGAAAAAAAGCCAGGGATATGTTATTTCAATTTTTTAAAAATGACGTAAATTTTTAATTTGTTAACTTTGGGAAAAAAAACCCCCTCCTCATGCGATCTATTTCGGGCGTTCATTTCAATATATTTTTTGAAAATAGTTTTAACTTATGACAAGGTTTTAAATATCTGAATTATTTTGATCACCAATTTTTCTTCAGAATCCCTTTCTTTAAAAGCACTCGAATCGATGGGGGGGGGCCCATATTTTTTTTGTCCAGTTTTAAACTGTGGACAACTTTTATTTGGCCAAACAAAAATACAAGGGTTTTGGGTTTTAAGCTTTTAAAATTTTCATGATAA
>CM037777.1:110523568-110553506 GCA_021229015.1 Solen grandis | reverse complement strand
CATACAAGTCGCACAATGCTGATGTTTTCCAAACCTCCAATGAAGCGGGGCCCGAGAGAGGTATGGAAAATATCACCGTTTAATAACTCGAAATTCCCTACACTGCACTCCTCGCTAGTCGCTAATCAAAGTTACTTAGTAGAGCCGTATCGATGTTACTCCCGTGATGAACCAACAGTTATGAACATTTGCGGTGAAGGAACAGTTTATATAGGCCTAAGTCACATGACCCCGCTAAGCTCCGCCCACTGATTAAAATGCCCCTAGCGGATTTCCGAGTATGGCCGATCTAAAAACGGAAAGTGACGAGTCACCATGGCAACTGGCATTATTCAAGTATAGTCATAAAAACGAAGAAACAACCCGTTAAATGCTAATAACACAATAAGAAGTCATTTCAAATAAACACACACGCACACTCAAACATGCACATACATTCACAGATAGTTTTGTTTACCTCTTAAATGTCTCGATTGCAGGCCCTCGTGTTTACAAGTGATGCAACAGGAAGTAAATTAGAAATCAGAGAGGAAACTCTGAACGTACTATTTTAGAAACAAAGGACCGAAAGCATAATGGGTGTCCGTCTCATTTCGTCACACTATGATTACACTGCTCTGTGCTCACAGCAAAACCCCTTAACGGAATACCTCTATGGAGATAACACTGCCGAACAATTAATCAATGTGCTGAAGGCACTGAAGTTGTGTGTGTCTCAAATAAAGAGTGTTTGAAGAGCTGCAAGTCGATCACCAATAATAAAATTCACTTTGATAAACAAAAGAAAGCGGCATCTGTTCTCTCAGCGCTATCAGAGCTTTGATTTGTATTCATGCAGTACCTTATCTACAACAGAATCTATTTATAGATTGAAATAATTATGCAAATTTTTTTCACAGGTCAGAGTCTCCGAACTCATTTCGGATAGTAGATATACAGGTTTCGGTCATTTTTAGTGTAAGAAATAACCCTTGGAAATATCTGAGTCGATAGATTTATGTGATTTTTAGTATGTTACATGAATTGTGTTGGACATGACATTATTGTAACAGCCTAAAATTACCCACGCTGCACATTTACTATTAAATTTATTTGCGAGGCACCTTTGCATCGAAACAAATTGTTTGTGTTGTTGTAAATTTGGAGTTTACCGTCGCTGCGTTAGTATTTCAATCATATAGCGACGTCCAGCTAATTACAGGTGGAGGAAGACCCCGAGTACACAGAGGTACCCGGGTAGAACCACCGACCTACCGCAAGCCAGCTGGAAGGCTCGAAACAAATTATATTCATGCGCTTGTTAAACAACTACCTAATTCGATTGCAGTTACATCAGCATAGAAAAATAAGTCCTGTAATGTTTTCATGTCACAGGCAATTTTTGTAGCTTTTTGACACAGCATTGATTTTTCAGCATTCTGCTTTATTCTAGTGTACTTAAGTTGTAGAGATATATACAATTGTTCGATCATATTTACACTATTGAGAGGTTATTCGGTTTTAAATCTAAGAGAACGGGAGTTGAAAATGTATTACTATAGTTGGTGTGACTGACGTTACACACAACTAAAAACTATTGCGGAAACAAAGTTGGGTTGAAAAAGAAAACACATCGACACATAGGTTTCAGCCAATAAATAATCGCCTACATAGGCCTTTTTTATTCAATAGTCTCCCCCATCGACTCAGAATGTTCGAAACGGGGAGGGAAAGCAAGCCAGTGTTCGGCAATGGAATGAAACGTCCATTCAACAGGAAACGGAAGTATTAGAAAATGAGAGGAGTGCAGCGCACGTATCATTTACGGCAGGCAGACTGCCAGTTTTTAAATAACTGGAAAACAATTACGACAAATAAAAATATTTTGAACTAGTAAAGAGTTGTGAAATTAACTTTTCAGACATGTATGTCCAGCGCTTTGTCGACCCACAATCGTAAATGAGAGTCCGATATTCTTATATGGCTTCCATAGACTTTAAAGATGCATATTACACTGTTTGTGTTGAAAGCCCATTCAATGACTCATTTAGTGATTGTAATGATCTATCAGAAAACATATCATCTGTAAGTTTGTATTCTTTGTTGTTTATAAATTTATTCCTTTTAAGTTCTTTTGTAAGTTTTATTGCTACTGTTTCAGCACAAAGAATACAAATATATGATGATACTTTGAAATGATTCTCCGAATGTGAAAAAATGATAGAATAAGCGCATAAAAGACCATGTGACTGAGTCAAAGCTTTTCCAAAACCAACTTTAGTGTTTGTGCAGATTTTTTTCTTCTGTATATTGTATTATATTATAAACATATTTAGAGTTTTCACCTACATTTCGCCCACGTATAACCCCTGTTTGGTCAATGTTGACAAGTTATGGTAATACTGTTTTGCTTCTTCCTGATATAGAAGCAAGCTATAGTGTAAGCACAGTTAAAAAGCGACAAAGGCCTATAGATTTTCATGCATAAACTTTATTTATTTTCATCTGGAATGCATATGATGGTGATAAATTTCTTTTTCTCAGATTATAGAACTTTTATTTTGCTATTCGACACAACTGACGCAAAGCGTTTAACCGGAAGTAACTTGTGGGATATTGTATAAAAAGGAGACTATAAATGTTTTCATGAATATAAACACAGTCTATTCACAAAGCTATTACATTGCATGAGGATGTAAGGCGTGTGTGTATGTCTTCCAAATATTGCTATTGTTTCTTGCCGACACCGCATTGCTTTAATCAAAACATATGTTGCAAAATTTCAAAATTACAATCTAGCAGACAAAATCTGTAAATACATAAATATGCATGATCCGGTGACGTAATAAAACCAACACTATATAGATAAAATAATAGAATACAATTAAAATAATCGTATCATTAGATACATACAACACATTGTAGCTTATTGAATAAATTTAAGATGACTACACATTTGAGTTGCTCTACTGTGTTACAGTAAGATGCAGTGTTTTCATTTCAATATGTTGAGGCAGATTATTACTTAAGCTTTGCAAATACTTCTTTTCTTTAACTGATTAATTAAAACACGGTAAGGTCGCTGACTTTAACTCTCACTCAGCCCCTCACCGCGTGGGTTAGAATCCCGGCAGGGTCATTCGGATTTTCATGTGAGGAAGCGACTGTAAACTCAAATAGTCAAGTCAAGTTAATTAAAACAAAGGATTATATGCCTATAAACAATAAACTCCAGATCGGAAAAAAATACCCACAAATAAGAAAAATGATATACACTGATTGAGGATTCACAAAGATAAATTGTAACCATTTGATAATAAGCCACATAGGTAAACTAATACATAATGATATGCATAAGCACAATTAAGATAAAAATCACAAGCATTCAGAAATAGGCTCATGTGCAACCATTTGATAATGGTTTAGTCCCATGTTCCTTATGACTCTGGTAAAACTCAGGTGTGCCTGACCAAACTGTATACAGCAGTGACAGAAGGTTACACATATTATTTGAAAATTAAACCAGCATCCATTTATGAAAATGCATAGAAGGGGTTGCATTCAATATATATAAACAAATATTGAAAATAAGTGATACAGTGGTAAACCTAACTAACATACATGTGCAATTAGCACGCAAATTACATTAAAATCATTTATTTCTGTTTTAGAAATGGTCCAGGACGGATGGAGGGATGTAATGATACATGAATAAAGACAACTAGATATCGTTTGTTTAAGATACAAAACGAAGCGGCTTTCCGTTTCCTTATTTCAAAGGTATTGGATATATAAGTTAATACCAAGAAATGGAATAATGATGCTTAATAATGGAAGATTTAATACATAAATAATCATTATCATAAATAAATACTTATGTTAAAAATAAGCTTTAAATCTTATTTTGTTTTTGTTTTTATCTTCTTAAGAAGATACTGAGAACGCATAAATATTGATCTTATTTGATTAAAAACCGCTTACTATCATGCAGAAAAATGGAACCTTTTAAGATAATACTATACTCAAGAATTTTGTCTTACGTTATTCAATCGATTTTAAAAGGTTCATTTATTCTTTATTTAAAATCCATTTCTTCGTGAGGATATGACTTAACAAATATTCATTGCAATATGTTCCACATAATTGAAATTGTAAAATAACCTATAAAACATTGAAATCTTTGACTTTCAACCTTTAAACTGATTGAATTTTACATTTGCAAAAATAAATGGAAACAAAGGCAGAGGTGTAAGCAAAATCATGAAAATAATTCTTCATTTCTATGTAATTAACGTTTTAAACGTCTTGAAACTTTCAACAATTCCTTTGCTTTATATATTGGCTTATTTTTACAGATTAAGAAAAAGAAACCGTTAAACCTTTAGAAAAAATAAATATGCTAGATATATGTGTATTTGTCATTTTCTTCAGGTTTACGGAAAGCCGTGATAGCAAATGCAATAAGTTACCCGTAAAGGTTTTCTGCCTCTAGTATAATTATACTAATTCATCGTAAATGCGTCTCATTTACTCAAAAACGTATCACAATTCATTATTCAACATGGACACTCTTTCTTGCAAAAGAACAATCGGATCTTGCTCAACCAACCCAATGACCGCTTTCATAGATTTTCATGAATTAGCCCTATTACGAAAAACATGAATCAGTCATGTTTGATAACGTAAAAAACTTGAAATTTTCTGGACTTTTTGCGCATGTTTAGGAACGGCAATATTACTTATTTTAAGTTAATATATCCAATCAATTGATCGTTTTTATATATTTTGCTTACAAATCTATGTTGTCATAAACAAGTGATACAACAAATTCATAAAGGTATGCGTAAGATTGGCATAAAAAAAAAAAATTTTTTAATTTTTTATTAATCCAGAAAAAAAATTAAGGTTTTTTTCACATTTTTAAGCAGGCATTTCAAAATTAAATATCTGCCATGTTTGATGACGTAGTCACTTGAAATCATCAAGACCTTATGAACGTACTCAGTTTAGACATTTTTGAAAATTTTGCGTTCATTGGTCTATTTGGCGATTTTATATGAGTTTTTTTCTACAATGCTTGCTTTAACATGCATGACGTCAAAACCACGTGACAAAACAAACATTTCTTGCAGTATGCATCACTTCAATTTAAACTCTATCAATTCAGAAGATTTAATTAAGACTCACTCAAAATTCATGATGCCAGAGCGAAAGAAATTTAAAAAAAAGCTTTTTGTCCTTTTAATGACGTCATAACCACGTGACCTAAGAGAAAATAATTCAGAAAATAGATTGTAAACTCATATGCCGATATGATGTCCAATTTTCATGCTTCTTACGCATCGAGGGGGGGGGGGGGGGGGGGGGGGTTGTAACATTAAAGTGTAGGACCTAAGTTCGAAACTCGGTATTGCCATGAAATCTTAATCTTTTCAAATTTTGAAATCTGAATGCCAAGGTGCACATCTACATCCTAAAATACATCTTCTGTGAAGATATCAAGATAATCTGACCAGAAATGAAAGCTCTAGAGTGCGAAAGCTCTAGAGTCATTTGACGTCATTGGAAATTGAAAATACTTGATTAAAAAATACCTTTTTTGTCGAGGCACTTTAATTTTCATGTTGCTTGGACATTGGCAACATACGAGGGTCATCCAGAAATTAATGAGAGTTGCTTAATTACGTAAAAACTACAAGTGTTACTCACAAAATCTCTTTATAGTCCCTCAATATAATCTCCCGCGGATGCTATGGTCGACTCCCATCTTTTTGGCAGATCCCGAACTCCCGTTGCTAGGCAACCTTTGTTGATGTCCCTAACGACCGCGTTCACGGCGACATATAGTTTATTCAGATCGTCATATCGGACTCCTCGTAGTGGTTCTTTAAGTTTTGGAAACAGGTCGTAGTCGGGGGACTTAATTCTGGCGAATATGGCGGGTGATTAAGAACTTCCCAGCGGTCCCTTACAGCGCCGGACTTGTGCGGCGTGGCGTTATCATGCAAAATTAATGACGTCACCTGTAAAAGATCCAGTCGTTTGCGGCGTATCGCTGGTCGAAGACTTTTAGTCAAATGCAACTCATAGTACTCTTTATTAACCGTGCTTCCATGTGGAACTCCTCGTATGTAAATCATCTATCAGAGTTGAGAAGTTGAGCAACAATTTCGGTGTAATCTGCGTTTGTAACTGTCACCGGCCTACCGAAGGAGGGCTTCTTGTAAGACTCTTGCTGTCCATTATTGAAATTAAAGTATTTAAACCAACTCTTGAATTAGGTTGGAATAATAATAATATTAATGATAATAAACATAACAAACCCTAAACGTTTTCCGCAGGTTTGCGGAAAGCCGTAATAATAATAATAATAATAATAAACATAACAAACCCTATACGTTTTCCGCAGGTTTGCGGAAAGCCGTAATAATAATAATAATAAACATAGCAAACCCTATACGTTTTCCGCAAGTTTGCGGAAAGCCGTAATAATAATAATAATAAACATAACAAACCCTATACGTTTTCCGCAGGTTTGCGGAAAGCCGTAATAATAATAATAATAAACATAGCAAACCCTATACGTTTTCTGCAGGTTTGCGGAAAGCCGTAATAATAATAATAATAAACATAGCAAACCCTATACGTTTTCCGCAGGTTTGCGGAAAGCCGTAATAATAATAATAATAATAAACATAACAAACCCTATACGTTTTCCGCAGGTTTGCGGAAAGCCGTAATAATAATAATAATAAACATAACAAACCCTATACGTTCTCTGCAGGTTTGCGGAAAGCCGTAAAAATATACCCCACGCCCAACCTCCGAATGGTGTTATGGGGTTAAATATTTCACTTTTCATTTAGGATTAAGTATAATAGCAAATATCCATGTAGTCGAAACAGCAGTCCTCATTAAGTGGGCAAGTGTAAGAACAACTGCAAGAGCTTAAACATGTATTGTCTGCAAGCAGTCCATGAGCAAAAATACCAGTACCACATCCTACAACAGCACATCCTGAAATGAGACGGAATATACAACAAATTGAAATCATGAATCATGTGAAGTTATCACCAACGGAAATATATAATTATTAGTCGTTTGTTTAAGATACAAACGAAGCGGCTTTCCGTTTGCTTATTTCAAAGGTATTGAATGCATAAGTTAATGCAAAGAAATTGAATAATGATGAATAATAATGTAAGATTTAATACGTAAATCATATTTATCATAAATATATACATATGTTCAAAAATAAGATTTAAATCTTTTTCATTTTCATCTTCTTATGAATTTATTGAGAAAAATTAAATATGGATCCTATGTGATTATGCAACTGTTTACTATCATGCTGAAAAAAAAATCAACAACAACAACAAAAAGGGAAAATTTTAAGATAAAATTTATTCAAGAATTTTGTCTTACGTTATTCAATCGATTTTTTATTCTTTATTTAATATCTATTTCTTCGTTAACATAACAAATATTTATTGCAATTTGTTCCACATAATTGAAATTGCAAAAAAGAAAAAAAACATACACCATGAAATCTTTGACATTCAACCTTTAAATTGATTGAGATTTACATTTGCAAAAATAGATTGAAACAAAGGCAGAGGTGTAAGCAAAACCATGAAAATAATTTCTTATTACTATGTACACGTAATTAACTTTATTAACGTCTTGAAACTTTCAACAATTCATTTGCTTTATATATTGGCTTATTTTTACAGATTTAGAAAAAAGTTACCGTTAAACCATTAAAAATATTAAAAATCGATAAGTAGATATACATGTATTTGTCATTTTCTTCAGGTTTGCGGAAAGCCGTGATAGCAAATGCATTAAGTTATTCGTATAGGTTTTCTGGCTCAAGTATAATTATACTTAATCATCGTAAATGACTCATTTACTCAAAAACGTATCACAATTCATTATTCAACACGAGCACTCTTTCCTGCAAAAGAACAACCAGAACATGCTCAACCAATCAAATGACCGCTTTCATTTCCTTCTTCAAATTAATAGATTTTCATGAATAAGCCCTTTTACGAAAAACACGAATATGTTATGTTTGATAACGTAATCACTTGAAATTTTCTGGACTTTTTGGGCATTTTAAGATACGGCAATATTACTTATTTAAAGTTAATATATCAAATCTTATGATCGTTTTAATATATTTTGCTTACAAATCATAGTTGTCATAAGCATGTGACACAACATGTTCATTCTAATGTTCTATTAATCCAAAAAAAAAAAATATCTTCGAGAATGCGAAAATGTTTGTTTTCACTTTTTTTAAGCAGGCATTTCAATAAAAATGAATATATGCCATGTTTGATGACGTAATCACTTGATGTTTTCAAAACCTCATATTTTTTTTTCAAATTTTCAAGGCCTTATGAACGTACTAAGTTTCAACATTTTTGAAAATTTTAAGTTCATTAGTCTAATTGACGATTTTATAATAATTCATGCTTTAGTATGCATGACGTCATAACCACATGACAAAACAAACATTTCTTGCACTATGCATCACTTCAATTTTATCTCTATCAATTCTGAAGATTTAATTATAAATGACTCAAAATTCATGATGCCAGGGCGAGAGAAATCTTTATAAAAATGCTTTTTGTCTTTTTAATGACATCATAACCACGTTACTTAAGAGAAAATAAATCAGAAAATAGAAGTAAACCTCTATGCCGATATGCTGTCCAATTTTCAGGCTTCTAACGCATCAGGGAGCTTTGTAACATTAAATACATTTTAGGACCGAAACTCGAAACTCGGTATTGCCATGAAATCTTAATCTTGTCGAATTAGGTCATTTGAATGCAAAGGTTAACATCTACATCCTAACTAACATCTTCTGTAAAAATATCAAGATAATCCGACTAGAATTGAAGGCTCTAGAGCTCGAACAATCTTTTGCAGTTGACGACAAATCTGACGTCATTTGACGTCATTAAAAATTAAAAATAATTGATTATATAAAAAGATACTTATTTATCGCTGCAATATCAATTTCATTAAAATTGACAATACTAACCTCAAGAATTATTTTCTTACGTTATTCAATCGATTTTAATTTTTCTTTGTTCTTGATTTAATACATGTATCTATTTCTTCGTAATTATATGATTTAACAAATAACTATTGCAATTTGATCCACATAATTGAAAAAGTAAACAAGAGGGCCAAGATGGCCCCGTGTCGCTCACCTGATTAGGATGGCTGTGTTAGGCAAAATGACAAAAAATCTGGCATCTAAAGTGTTTTTCTAACATTTGACTAAGTGGCCTACATTTTGATCTTACCTGAATTTGCACTCAACTGGGAATTCATGCAGTCATCATTCATATCAAGTTAAATGAAGACTTGGAAAAAAATGTAGGGCTCTAGTGTGTTTACAAGATTTTTTTTTAAAATTTGCCCTGGTGACCTTCATTTTTGACCCTATGTTGCCCATTATCGAACATCCTGACCAAATCTATTGAAGATTTGGCTAAAACTGTGGCCTCTAGAGTGTTCACAAGGTTTTTCCAGAATTTGACCTGGTGACCTAGTTTTTGACCCCACATGATCCAATTTCGAACTCATCCGAGATATTATGTAGACAAACATCCTGACCAATTTTCATGAAGATTGGGCCAAAACTGTGGCCTCTAGAGTGTTCACAAGGTTTTTCCAGAATTTGACTTGGTGACCTAGTTTTTGACCCCACATGACCCAATTTCGAACTCCTCTGAGATATGATGTAGACAAACATTCTGACCAAGTTTCATAAAGATTGGGCCAAAACTGTGGCCTCTAGAGTGTTCACAAGTTTTTTTCCAGAATTTGACCTGGTGACCTAGTTTTTGACCCCACATGACCGAATTCCAAACTCTTTCGAGATATAATGTAGACAAACAACCTGACAAAGTTTCATAAAGATTGGGCCAAAACTGTGGCCTCTAGAGTGTTCACAAGCAATTGTTGACGACGGACGACGGACGCCTGACGACGCACGACGCACGACGGACAAAAGGCGATCTTATCTAAAGTTAATATATACAACCTTTTGATCCTTTCAATATATTTTGCTTACAATTCAATGTTGTCATAAACAAGAGACACAACATAAATTCCTTAAGGTATGCATAAGATTGGCAGCAATACTCATGACGCTGGAGCGCGAATACGTATTGAAATGAATGATTTTTATACTTCAACGACGTCAAAGTCAAGTGACTAAAGAAAAACATCTTTTTTGCAAGGACATGTTCATTCTAACGTTCTATAAATCCAGAAAAAAATATCTTCCAGTGTTTTCACATTTTCAAGTAGGCATTCCATCAAACATGAATAACTGCCATGTTTGATGATGTAATCACTTGAAATTTTCAAGGCCTTATGAACGTACTAAGTTTCGACATTTTTGAAAATTTTAAGTTCTAATTGGCAATCTTATATGATTTTTTTAAAATGATTCTTGCTTTAGTGTGCATGACATCATTACGACGTGACAAAACAAACATTTCTTGCAGTATGCATCACGTCAATTTTAACTTCATCAATTCTAAAGATTTAATTATGATTGACTCAAAATTCATGATACCAGAGCGAGACAAATCTTTAAAAAGAAATGCTTTTTGACTTTTTAATGACGGCATAACCGCGTGACTAAAGAGAAATTCATTTAGAAAATAGAATGTAAACTTCTATGCCGATATGCTGTCCAATTTTATGTTTCTTACGCATCAGGGGGCTTTGTAGCATTTAAATTTAATGTTTGGTCAAAGTTCGAAATTCGGTATTGCCATGAAATCTAAATATTTTCGAATTTGGCAATTTGAATGCCAAAGTGGATATCTACATCCTAAAATACATCTTCTGTAAAATATCAAGATAATCGGACCAAAATTGAAGGCTCTAGAGCGCGAACAAACTTCTGAAGCTGACGTCAAATCTGACGTCATATGATGCCAATGAAAATTGAAAATCATTGAATGTATAAAAAGATACTTTTTTATCGATTTTTTAATTTAAAATTAAAATTTCAGAAATTTAAAAAAAAAATAGGATATTGTCCATTAAATGACGTGATAACCACGTGACTTAAAAGGAAATCTTCAGAGAAAAGAAAGTAGACCTCTAGGCCGATAAGCTGTCCAGTTTTCATGCTTCTATCTCATCAGTAGCCTTTGTAACATTAATAAATAGTTTTAGGACCAAAGTTCGAAACTCGGTTTTGCCATAAATTCTTAATTTTTTCGAATTTGAAAGACAAGGTGCACATCTACATCATAACATACATCTTCTGTGAAAATATCACGATACAATATTAAAAAATAAAGGCTCTAGAGCGCGAATAAATTTTTGAAGCTTCCGTCAAATCTGACGTCAATTGACTTCATTGAAAATGAAAAATTATTGGATTTAAAAAGTTGAACTTTTTTGTCGAGGTAATTTAATTTTCATGTTGCTTAGACACTGACAACATACTGAAATTAACTCTTAGATTTGGTTGGAAGAAACGGAATTATTATAATAAGAAGAAGAACTAGAAGTCGTTTGTTTAAGATACAAACGAAGCGGTTTTCCGTTTGCTTATTTCAAAGTTATTGAATATATAAGTTAACACAAAAAAATGGGATAATGATGCATAATAATGTAAAATTTAATACGCAAATCATCATTATCAAAAATATATACTTATGTACTTATATCTTTTTTTTTTCATGACTTTTCATGACTTTCAACCTTTAAATTGATTGAGTTTAGATGGAAACAAAGACAGAGGTGTAAGCAAAATCATAAATATAATTGCTTATTTCTATGTAATTAACGTTAAAAACGTATTGAAACTTTCAACAATTCATTTGCTTTATATATTTGCTTGTATTACAGATTTTGAAAAGAAACCGTTAAGCCTTTAGAAAACATAAAAAAAATCTTTAGGTAGAATGACATGTATTTGTCATTTCTTTAGGTTTGCAGAAAGCCGTGATAACAAATACAATATTATATCCGTATAGGTTTTCTGTCTCTAGTATAGTTAAACTATACTACTCAAAATTTGTTAAGGGTCACTTTATTGTTCATTGCCTATCAGAGCACTTGAATTATGTAATATAATAATTGGAAAGGCAACTTGTAATGATTATACATGTAATTATTGCCTCAAATAATCAAATAATCCAGCTAAGAGGTATCTCTCAAAATGGTGATCGTCAAAAGCAAATCTATCTAATACACAAGTAAATGGGATTTCACTAAGTGATCCTTAGCAAATTTTGAGTAGTATAATTCATCGTAAGTGCGACTCATCTGCTAAAAAAACGTATAATAATTCACTATTCAACGCAGGCACTCATTCCTGCAAAAGAACAATCAAATCTTGCCCACCAACCCAATGACCACTTTCATTTCTTTCTTCAAATTAATAGATTACCATAATTTAGCCCTTTTACGAAAAAACATGAATAAGTCATGTTTGATAACGTAATCACTTGAAATTTTCTGGACTTTTTGCGCATGTTAAGGTACGGCAATATTACTCATTTAAAGTTAATATGTCCACTCTTTTGATCTTTTTAATATACTTTGCTTACAAATCAATGTTGTCATAAACAAGTGACACCACATAAATTCCTTAAGGTATGCTTAAGATTGGCATCAATACTCATGACGCTGGAGCGCGAATATGTATTGAAATGAATGATTTTTATATTTTGCGCCGTCAAAATCAAGTGACTAAAGAAATATATCTTTTTTGCAAGAACATGTTCAGCTTACTTTCTATTAATCCAGAAAAAAATATCTTCGAGAATGCGAACAGGTTTGTTTTCACATTTTCAAGTAGGTATTCCATCAAGCATGAATAACTGCCAAACAAACTTTGAACCTTACGTCAAATATGACGTCATTTGACGTCATTGAAAATTATAAATAAATAAATTTATAAATATAAATTTTTAATACCTGCAATACAATTTTCAAAAAGATTGAGTCAAAGGTCATGATACCAGAGCGAAAGAAATTTTTCAAAAAGATGTTTTTTGTCGTTTTTATGACGTCATAACCACGTGATTTACGAAAAAATCCTTTAGGAAATCGAAAGCAGACCTCAAGTCCGATATGCTGTCCCATTTTCATGCTTCTAACCATTTACGTGGCCTTGTAAAATACATCTTCTGTGAAAATATCAAGATGATCGGACAAAATTGAAGGCTCTAGAGCGCGAACAAACTTTTGAAGCTGATGTCAAATCTGACGTCATTTGACGTCATTGAAAATTAAAAAGAAATGAATTTAAAATTTAAACTTTTTAATCGCCGCATTGCAATTTTCAAAAGAATTGAGTCAAAAGTAATGATACCAGAGCGAAAGAAATGTTTAAAAAATATGCGTTTTGTCTATTGTATTATGTCATAGCCATGTGACTTGAGATAAAATTCTTTAGGGTATAGAAAACAGGCATATTGTCCGATTTGCTGTTCAATTTTCATGCTTCTAACCATTTAGGTGGCCTTGTAAAATACATCTTCTGTGAAATTATCAAGATGATCGGACAAGAATTGAAGGCTCTAGAGCGCGAACAAACTTTTGAAGCTGATGTCAAATCTGACGTCATTTGACGTCATTGAAATTTAAAAATAAATGAATTTATAAATTTAAACTTTTAATCGCCGCAATACAATTTTCAAAAGGATTAAGTCAAAAGTAATGATTCCAGAGCGAAAGAAATTTTTCAAAAATATGCTTTTTGTCTATTGTATGACGTCATAACCACGTGACTTGAGATAAAATCCTTTACGAAATAGAAAGCAGGTCTCTTGGCCGATATGCTGTCCAATTTTCATGCTTCTAAAGCATTAGGCGGCTTTGTAACATTAAGAAATATATTAGGGCCTACGTTCGAAATTTGGTTTTGCCATAAACCTCAATCTTTTCGAATTTGGAAATTTGAATGCCAAGGTGCACATTTACATTCTAAAATACATCTTCTGTGAAAATATCAAGAAAAGCGGACCAGAATTGAAGGCATTAGAGCAGGTAAACTTTTGAAGCTGCCGTCAAATCATTTCATTAAAAAAAAAAATTTTTTATCGAATCATTTCAATTTTCATGTTGCTTGGCCATTTCCAACATATATAAATTAACTCATGAATTAGGTTGGAAGAAGAAAATATTTTGATACGAATGATAGGACTTTCTGCTACCATTGAAAAAGATAAAGATTAATACCATTAGAAAGAATATATATTAAATTCCCTACCTTTACTCTACCTTTTTACTTTTTTTTTCGTATGGACTTCTCATGCATGAACTTTGTGAAATAAGCCATATGGCAAAAATAAATCTTTATTTTGATATCGCTATCTTATAACTTGACCAATTTTAGTAGTCTAGGTACCAAAATAAATGGCCTGAAAATCCCGACAATTCCATTGTAGCATATTTGGCTCTAGTTTTATAGGTATTCAAAATATAAGCAATTAAATTTAAACGTCTTAATTCTGCATATCAAAATTCTTTTTTTTATTTTCGTGAACAGTTGCGGGAATAAAATAGTAAATGCTACCATGCACTAGAATCGTCGACGCGTGTAGCCTCGTGAGTTAAATTCCAATAACGCTTGTACATACGATCGAGACGACTGTATTACACAAAGTCTTGAACGGATGACATGTGTTGATCATTTTGTTTCAAACGTCTACACTTATACACGCTCATGGTATCTCAAGCTGGCAATTAAATTACATTGTACTATAACATATATTTTCACATAGGTTATCATTTATTATAAATTTGGAATATAGCCTGTACATCATTTATCGATTGATGCAACAATAAAGTCAGGAAATTACAATGTTTCAACAACGGTCTAAATGACATGTGTCAAAACGCTCAAAGGATTATGGGTAACGCAATGCTGCAACTGATCTGTATAAGTAACGTAAATAAAATGATCGGCTTTAAATTAGTATTTTTTTTATGTAAGTTCCTTTTTTTTTATCAATTTCAAAACACTAGGTGCCAAAATAATCGTCTTAAAATGCTCTACATCTCACATGCTTAATGTAAGAACTTATTTCTAATGATTCCTAAGATATAAGCCGTAAAACTCTGACATGACGGCAAAATCGCTGAAATTATACATGTTTAAATTCTTATTTTTGATGTAACTTCCTTATACTTTGATCAATATCAAAACTTTAGGTACCAAAATAATTGTCTACATTTCACACGCTTTATGTACAGGAAAATTTTTAATACTTTTTGAGATACAAGCTCTTAAACCTCCTGAAAAATGAAAAAAATCAGCAAAGCTATATGCCCGAATTTTTTCCCCATTACTCCATGAATCTTAGGTCAATCATTGAACTTTAAGCATCAAAAGAACGGCCAAACATTGCTCTACAAAAATATTCATCATCATATTTTAAAAAATCAAAGGTTTTCGAGATATAAATTGTTAAACACACTGAGGGTTACCAAATTTTCGTTTTTCCGCCATAACTCAACCGATTTAACCCCGATCATCAAAAACTAAATATCATCTGAAAGGTCTTTCTAAACACTACAAATTATACGCATAGTGTCTCGATAGAATATTTATCGTTTTTGAGATATTAAAGGCCGAAGAAAAGCCCGATTATTGATATATGACCTTGACCTTCGGGATTTTCCGCAAACGAAAGTGACATGGCTCCATAGAATCTAATTTGACGTCAATGGTTCGAATCTAGGGTTCACCATAAAACCTTTGCCTTTTCGAATTTGGAAAAAGGGACACCGGGATGCACAACTAGAGCCTAACATACACATTCTGTGAATTTTTGATGAAAATAATGGCTGTAGACCGCGTACAAACTTTTTCACCTGACGTCAAATCTGACGTTATATGACGTCATATGAATATGTTATTCATTGCATTCGGAAGCACATGGTTTGAAATATAAGCTTTAAAATTTCATTGTTTTGGACCATTGGCAACACATCGAAATTAACACAAATATAAGAGGAAGAAAAAAAAAAAAGAAGAAGAAGAAGAAGAAGAAGAAGAAGAAGAACTAGATTTCATTCGTTGATACGAATGATAGGACTTTCTGCAACATTTTGAAATGTAAAGATTAATACCGTTAGAAAGAATATATGAGCCGCGTCATGGAAAAACCTGCCTTAATGACATTGATGACGTTATCGGGAAATCCCTTTTGAAATGACGTCACAAAATTTCTACATGTGGATTTCACACGATAGTTTTTGTTTACGAGCTAAAATGTTGTTTTGAAAAAAATAACGAACAAAATAGACGAGGATTTTCAGGTAAGTTCACTCAAAGATACTTTTTTGTATTTGGTCTTACACCTCTACCCACTTATTGTGATCGTGAGGAAGTATTCATCTTAAAAAAAGGCGGTCTAAAATGTTTGAGATATCCACAGATACCGTATCCTTCTGAATTACATAAAAAGTGATGAGCAGTTTTCCAGTTGAGTTATATCTTATTCATGTTTATTTGACATTTTAAATGGATAAATATATATTCTATTTTAAGATATTTTAAACTCAAAACCATAATAACTTTTCTCGTCTGCATTTTATTTTAAATATTTAATAGATCTATGATGCAGCTCTTATTTTATGTAATTAAACTTTGTTTTTTTTTTTTTTTCCAAAAATACACGCAGGAATTGATATTCTATGAGTGTTATATATTTAAAAACATCACACATGTAAGCCTTGCGAATTAGCTCAGTGGGCTAAGGTGCTGCGAATTCACGTACTGTTAGGTAGACGTCCGGGTTCGGTCCATAGTAGAATCGTTTTTCGTGATCTTTTTTTTTTTTTTTTTCATTCTCATTTTATATTCCCGACATTGTTTTTTTTTTTCTCATTATTTTCTTTCCTATCCTTTTTTATTCATTATTTTTTAAAGAATTTAAACAGACTTTTCCGAAAAATGAAATCGAGAAGGTAGCAATATAATTTGTATATAGATCAACTTAGTAATTTAGATTCTAATTATATGCATATATTTTCACTTAATTAGTTTTTTTTTCAGGAGTTTGAAAGTCTGCTCTCAGACAACTTCGGTAGGACACCTCTTAATACCCCACTATGCTCCCAAATCTCAGAAATGCATGATAAAGAACTGCCAATCTTTGTGGAAGATAATGTGAATGTAGAAAATATTGTAAAGGGACGAACACAGTAGTCCTTACGCCAGGCTAAGGAAAATGTGAATTCTGATGAGGAAACAGAAGCAAGTGAAGTTCATGAATCACTAGACACAGAAAACAGTGAATTACAAAAATACAGGACTTCTGTCGGGATGGGTGTACATGTACTATGACGTGCAACACTAAGTTTCATCTGACGAAATATATGATTACATTCTAAATGTGAGAGAGATGGAAATGGATGAAAAAGACCTTTAATATCAAGGGGGTACTAAGTGAATCAGCAAATAGTGATACAACAAAACGTGAAACGTGGGGAAAAAAGAAAAAGAATAAGACATGCGTTTAAATTTTGTGCAAAAGTTGTGTGTAAGCAACATTTTTGCTCGGTTATGACTTCTGTAGAACCTCATTACAAAACATAATCATCACATTTGGAAGAGCATGGCAATAAAGTAAAAGCAAAACCACACAGTTTAAAATATGAATATGTTCGAAGGGTCGTACGTTTTATTTGCAATCACGCGGAAGAAAAGAGACTCCCTCAGCCAGTAGCACCAAGAGGAAGAGACACTCCCACCCCCGTATACATAAATTCCGAAACAACAAAGAAACACTTACAGGAGGTGTACATGTCAGCTTCTTCAGAGCTAACTCCGCCTGTTAGAATTGTGAAATTAAGTACTTTCAAAACTTTATGGATGAATTGCCTTCCTCACGTAAAAATACCAACTCCTCGGGATGATGCATGCGCAAGATATGAAAGGATTCGGAAATGATTGTAGATGCCGTGGATGAAGAAACCAAATTGGCAGCTAGTACAGAAATGAGAGACCATGTTCTTCAGGCACAAAAGGTATACACTCATCTATTTGCAGTAATGGTTTTCGTGATTTAAGTTTGTTATAATGGAAAAAGATGGTGATTCTATCTTCATGAGTATACACGTGATTCTATCTTCACAAATATGCACATAAATATCCCTTATATATGCATTTTATTGTTTTAAAAGATGGTGATTCTATCTTCATGAATATACACGTGATTCTATCTTCACAAATATGCACATAAATATCCCTTATATATACGCTCTCTCCATAGCGGAACGTGATAAACATTACGAATATATATTTATCATAACAATTTGAATTAGTGTGATATTATTAATATATGTTGTATTTTCTACACGCTGAATTAGTGTTGGTGGATTTTATGTGTACATCGTAACTTTTTCAGAGAGTACCAGTACCTATGATGTACGTCGGCTGAGCCAGAAATTGTGACAGTCAGAGGTCTTGACGATGTTGAAAAGAAAATCAACATCTTGCAGGATGCATCATTTCGCTTCGATACAGTAAATCGACCTACACACGTCCTGTCACGAGGTTTCAGTCGAGCTAGGGCCGAATACCTGTACAAATCAGTTCGCCCAAACGTACGACCAGCATATCGGGACAAACTTTGTCCTGTCCATCATGGCGGCAATGTTTAGGTGCAAAGTACTGGTCCAAGCAAGGAATCTATGAGGGTGACTTAAGTTTATGTTAATTCCCAGTCAACATAGAATTTATGTATATGTCGTATATACAATGTACTTATTGTAGTAAATTCTTACTGAAAGAATGGTATTTTTATGGTTAAATGTAAAAATGTGAAATTCGAAAATTTTGTCATTAAGGCAGGTTTTTCCATGACGCGGCTCATATATATATATACAGAAAGAATATATTTCCTACCTTTTACTTTTTTTTTCGTATGGACTTCTCATGCATGAATTTTGTGAAGTAAGCCATATGTCAAAAATAAATCTTTATTTTGATATCGCTTTCTTATAACTTGACCAATTTTAGTTGTTGTTATTGTTGTTGTTGTTGTATTGAGGTTTACCGTCGCTGTGATAGTATTTCAATCATATAGAGACGTTCAGCTAATTACAGGTGGAGGAAGACCCCGAGTACACAGAGGTACCCGGATAGAACCACCGACCTACCGCAAGCCAGCTGGAAGGCTTCCTCACATGAAAAATCCGAAGTCACTACCGGAATTCGAACCCACATCGGTGAGGGGCTGAGAGATTCAAATTCTAGTATTCTAGTTACCAAAATATATGTCCTGAAAATACCTACAATTCAATTGCAGCATATTTGGGTCTAGTTTTATAGGTTTTCAAAATATAAGCAATTAAACTTAAACCTATTAATTCTGCATATCAAAATTCTTTTTTTTTCTTTTTTTTTTTTAATTTCGTGTACAGCCGCGGGAATAAAACCGTAAATGCTAACATGCAATAGATTCGTCGACGCGTGTAGCCTCGTGAGTTAAATTTCAATAATGCTTGTACATACGATGGAGACGGCTGTAGTACGTTATAGTTAGTGTTTATTAAGAGAGAATTTAACAGTTAAGAAGCCAGAACGAGCGTAGCGAGTGACGGCTTCTTAACTGTTAAATTCTCTCTTAGTGTTTGAAATTATATTTTGGCCAATGTAATCATTCCATTTTTTCAAATTTTTGTCTCCATTTAATTGATTTAATCGGCATCAACTTGTCACTAAACAGTATTCCACTAAATCAGCTGATCAATTTAAAACCAGCTTCAAGCACCTTCACTGCGCATGTGCGTCGATTTGTGTCGAGAAGCGGAGCTTTATGTGTTCAACAATATGGACTAAGACCACAAGACCACAATTACCTGCCCTTGGTTACCCTGTATCCGGATGTGCCTACACAGAAAACAGTGACCCTATTTAATGCTTAATTAAGGTGAGTTATTGACTGAAAGACATGCAATAAAGGATTAAATTCTATAGAACACAGTTAAATAGTCATAAAATGCCCAATTTGGAGGCATTATTGCACAACAACCTTAAAAGTTGAGCATTACTGAGAGTGGAATCTTTTTAGAAAATTGGTGTGAAATGGCCGACCGGTGCACTAAATTCATACTCATGTTATTTGGCCTTAAATAGGTCAAAAAGTAGTAGGGTGACCCCATGTTTAAAATGTACAGAATTATTTCTCTTGAATAGATCTATCTAATGAGGGTAAGTTTGGATGCTCATTTCCCTTACAGAAATTGTCATTTGTATATATGCTTATATAGAACATATAGTAAATTTAAATTGTGGTCTTAGTCCACGCATGTGTAACGTATTACAGGGATTTTTGATGTGAACGCATGAACATCGTCAAAAAATAATACACAGCAACCATAGAGAACAAACATTTACTCACTAGCATTCTGATTAATCCAAAATAACAAAAGAACTCTACCCTTCCGCTTAGTTTAGTTTAAACATGTATTATTGCCTAAGTAATGATGATACAACATTGAAAATTTTAAAAAATAAGTAAGAGGGTTTGACCACAAGTTCTAACAACATTAGTATCGGTCATCGCTTTAAAGACACTTGTGTAATTTCAATGTCTACACCTGTTAACACAGAATGGGCAATATATAACTAATTACTAAACAAAGCAATTAAGTAAATATCCGATTAAATAAATTCAAATTGAAAAATGTATATAAATAATGAGAAGAGAAGAAAAAAACACACTTACAAACAAGGGTTACTTAAATAAAAAAAAAATGTCCAAAACACAACATATATAGGTGCAGATATATGAACCTTTCTAAACAGTATCTTTTATTCAAATTTCAATCACCACTTTTTTGCCGAAGAGATCAAAGTCGGCTTCCGGTTAAATGCTCATTTGGAGCGTAGATCTACACAGATATACACAGCTAGAGCGACGCATTGACCTTTGACATAACATGTTACATGTCACGTGATGTAATTCACACCGGGAACAGGTTGATAGAGCGGAGTCTAAAAAATCAATACTATATTTGGAATGTGCGACTGCATTAAATTTCAAAACATAATTTCAAACACTAAGTAGGTTAGTGTTATTTAGTAAGCATTAAGTCCATTAAATCGGTCGCGCGGCTTTGCCGCGCCACACCGATTTAATGGACTTAATGCTTACTAAAAAAAACACTAACCTATACTTAATTAACACTGACTAACTTAGAGTTTGCCCCGCCCTATTACTACGTTATGCTGCTATATTAGAAGATGGCGCAATATAAGTGTTACGTCAGCGTGTTGTTAAAGTGTTCACACACGTACACGTGCTTTCCAAATATGGATGTAACACATAAATTTCGTGCATTTTTTGACCGTCGGCTCATTTCTTTTTCAGATTTCAATCAATTTATGTGATGGCTGTTTTTTTTATTTATTTATCTTGTTTGAATTAGTTGAGAAATCAGAAAATATCAACTGATTGACATTAGGGAAAGAACGGAAGATGTAAATAATAATCGTTTAAAATAGTCGGTGTCAGCGGAAGATATCAAAGCTAGGAATACCCCGGAAATACCAAATCAAACGAGATAACACATGATCTGTAAGTTGTTTAATAACGTTATATCAATTATTCAATTCTTGTATTTACCAAATTCGTAAACATAGGTAATGGTATAGCTCCCTTGGTTGGCGCTCAGCTTATTAAGGGTAGTTCTAGGACTGATGGCCCGGTGTCCGGATAATGTGACTGGGTGTGGTATCATGCCAACTGTCTACGACGTGATACTGTGCAGTGTGACAACACTACATTTGTCTCAAGTAGACATTGTCTCCAAAAGACTTAAATATTATCGGTGGGACGTTAAACCTAATTAACTATACTTGTATTTTAGTATTTAATTTAGCATCATTTTCTTTCCTTAGGAGTCCCTTTGCAAAAAATATTTCCGAAACTTCTCATTCTTATGTAAATGTTTATCTATAAACATGATTATTTAAGCAACTTTACTAAATGTTTATAAAAGACGTCAACATGCGCCAGTGTGCACACCTCGTGTGTAGGGATCGGTGTAGTAAACACTGCTATATATGATATCAGTTTGTTTGTTGGGTTTAACGTCCCACCGACAGTAATTCAGCCAGTCACGATGTCTACTTCATGCGGGTATAGGACTACCACACTGCAGTATCACGCCGTAGACATGTGGCTTGATACCACACCCAGTCATATCATCCTGATACCGCGCTAACCAGTCCTGCAAATACCCTCATATGCTGAGCGCCAAGCAAGGGAGCTATAACAGTTCCATTTTTTTCGACTTTGGTATGTCGGGTCGGGGATCGAACCCACGACCTTCCGCTCCCGAGGAGGACAATCTAACCACTCGGCCACCGGAAAGGGTACGCTTGTTTAGCTAGTAATATAAATATGATATAAGTAAAAAGTTGTTTGCAATTTATATGACTAATACATAAATGTAAACTTACATATTTTCCGAAAATGCTTCAATTAACGTGAAAGCGAAAGTAGGATATTTCTCGAAAATTCTTACACTTGGGTTTATATTCGTATTTTTGATGTAACTTTCTTATACTTTAATCAATTTTAAAACTCTAGGTACCAAAATAATCGTTCTAAAATTCTCTACATCTCACTCGCTTAAGGTGTGGACTTATTTCTAATGAGCTTTGAGATATTAGCCGTAGAACTTTGACAACACGGCAGAATCGCTGAAATTCTACATGTTTAAATTCTTATTTTTGATGTAACTTCCTTATACTTTGTTCAATTTCAAAACTTAAGATACCAAAATAATTGTCTGAAGATTCTCCACATTTCACACGCTTTATGTTTAGGAATATTACTAATACTTTTTGAGATACAAGCTCTTAAACCACCTGAAAAATGAAAAATTCACCAAAGCTACATACACGAATTTCCGTTTTTCCCCATTACTCCATCAATCTTTGGCCAATCATTAAAGTTTAGGCATCAAAAGAACAGCCAAACATTGGTCTACAAATAATATTCATCATCATATTTTCAAAAATCAAAGGTTTTCGAGGTATAAACTGTTAAACACACTGGGGGTTACCAAATTTTCATTTTTCCGCCATAACTCAACCAATTCAACCCCGATCATCAAAAACTAAATATCATCTGAAAGGTCTTTCTAAGCACTACAAATTATACGCATTGTGTCTCGATAGTATATTTACCGTTTTTGAGATGTTTAAGGCCGAAGAAAAAGCCGATAATTGATATATGACCTTGACCTTTGGGATTTTCCGGAAACGAAAGTGACATGGCTCCATAGAATCTAATACTGCATATTCAGACAAAATTTCAAGCAAATCATACATAAAATGAAGCCTACAGGGCTTAAATCCGTTAAGTTTTAATACGAAAGTTTTATTTGCATTATGACGTCATGTGACGTCATTTGGTGTTCATCTTTTCAGAATATAAAGAAGACCCAGAGATTAATAGTCAGTCAAAATATCAGCTTTCTAGCTCTTCTGGAAGCGATTTTATACGCATTTGAAATTTGACGTCATTAGTTCGAATCTTGGATTCGCCATAAAACTTTTGCCTTTTCGAATTTGGTAAAACGGACACCGGGATGCACAACTAGAGCCTAGCATACACATTCTGTGAAATTTTGATGAAAATTAGTCCAGAAATAATGGATGTAGACCGCGTACAAACTTTTTCACCTGACGTCGAATCTGACGTTATATGACGTCATATGAATATGAAATTCATTGCATCCGAAAGCTCATAGTTTGAAATATACGCCATAAAATTTTCATTGTTCTGAGTCAATGGCAACACCTCAAAATTAACACAAATATAAGAGGAAGAAAAAAAGAATAATAACTAGACTTCTTTTGTTCTGGACAAAAGAAAGGGCTTTCTGCACTGCAAACCATGTCAAATCTGATCATACTTATTTAGTTTTCTGAAATACACCATCTTCAAAAATTGAAGAAAATCTGTCCCGAAATGACAGCTGTAGAGTGCAAACATAAATAAAAAGCAGAGGAAATCTGTGATGTCATATAACATAATTTAAATTTTAAAGTCATTGCATTCAAAAGAGAATGTGTGACTTTGTTTTCAGTTATAGTTTCATAATGCTAACTTTTCCAGAACCATCTTTAAGATAACTACAATAATACTCAATATTCGTGTTCTGCAAGGGAATGAAGTATCACTAGTCCTCTTAACATGCTAAAAAGTTATACAAGATTCCTTTTCTACGACCTATTCATTTCTCATATCTTCATTGAAGTTTCTTGTTCAATTGAAGGGGGCACAGAGCATTAAAATAAATTACTGTTTCACATTTTACCTTTAATGTAATAGAAATAAAATTTAGAATAATATGTGTCATCAACTGCAGAAGCACAAGGAAAAATGTTTCTTTTTTTTCTTCAGAAATTCTTACTTTCATGCAACTTCCTTATATGATGTCCGATTTTAAAAACCCAGGTACCGTTAGAAAGGTCTTCTGAATTCAAACATGTACTTACCTTATGTTTAAACCTATCTATTTTTGCAATATATAAAGTTATTCCTCCACCCAAAAAAGGCAAAAATCGGCAAAAAGATATTCATGTCAACTACTACCATTCGACAAATAACTTAATAATTAATAGATTGATCAGTAAGATCTGCATAGCATTAGAACCGCATTGCATCATGATAAAAATATTGTTATTTATGATATTTTCAACAAGAGGGCCAAGGTGGCCCTAAAGACTCTCACCTGAGAAAAACTGCTTTCATTGCCTGTACAAGTTACGAAATTATAGCATAGTTGCACTGAAGACATAATCCATCAGATTATTTATAATTTCACGAACTAATAAGAGCCTGTTGTCGAAATTGGAAGTAAAATTTGACTGAAAAATTATAGCTTAAAACACACAAATTTAAACATCAAAGGGGCGTAACTCCTGACCTAAATGGCAGATGTCAGCCATTATCGAACTTGGCAGAAAGAATATCGCTATAAACATTGTTTTAAAGATTGAAGATGATTACTACAGAAATGAAGATGCTAGAGTGCAAATGAAGTGAAATATTTTTTTTTTTTTATACATCAAAAGGGGCATAACTCCTGACCTTATGGGCCGATATCAGACATAATCGAAATTGTTCAAGATTTTATCGTAATAAACATTGTTATAAAGTTTGAAGATGACTGCTTAAGAAATGAAGATGCTAGAGTGCAAACAAACTAATTGTGGACAAAGGACGGACGACGGATTGACGGACGGACGGACGGACAACGGACATTCATCGATTCTCATAGCTCATCTTGAGCACATGTGCTCAAGTGAGCTAAGAATTAATAGTTTCTTAGAAAAAAGCAATCAAGTGATTAGGACTAACTGCAGAAGTGCATGAAAGAACGATGAAAGAACGGTATAAATTATTTTTTATTTCTCATCTAACTTTCTTATATAATGTCCAATTTTAAAGAAAGAAAGGCCTTTATATTTCCAACATTTCACGTGTTTCATGTTTCAACTCTTTTGTTACGTGCTCTGAGATATAGAAAGTAATTTTTCAAGGAAACGGCAAAAAAATCGGCAAAACGATGTTCATGTCTATTATAACCCTTCGACAAATAACTTTATAATGAATGGTCCGATCATTGAAATCTGCATACCATTAGAACCGCATTGCATCACGCTAATAATACTGTTCTTTATGTTATTTTCAAAAATTAATAGTTTCTTAGAAAAAAAACAACAATCAAATGATAGGGACTAACTGCAGAAATGCATGAAAGAACGGTTTAAATGAATTCTTATTTCTCATCTAACTTCCTTATAGGATATCCGATGTCCAATTTTAAAACGCTAGGTACCATTAGAAAGGCCTTAAAATTCCCAGCATTTCACGCGTTTCATGTTTCCACTTTTCTATTACGGGTTTTGAGATATAGAAAGTTATTTTTCAAGAAAACGGCATAAAATCGGCAAAACGATGTTCATGTCTAGTATTGCCTTTCGACAAATAACTTTATAATTTATGGTCCGATCATTAAAATCTGCATATCATTAGAACCACATTACATCATGCAAAAAAATTGTTCTTTATGTTATTTTAAAAAAATTATTAGTTTCTTCGAAAAAAGGAATCAAATGATCGGGACTTACTGCGGGAGTGCATGAAAGAACGGTTTTCCTGCATTCTTAGTTTTCATGTATCTTCCTTATATTAAGTCCAATTTTAAAAAGCTAGGTACCGTTAGAAAGGTCTTTTGATTTCCCACAATTCCCTTGCTTCATAATTGTATGTATCTTTAAACACTTTGTAGATACGGGCGTTTAAACCTTGAGCATACGGCAAAAATCGGGGATAAATATGTTCATATCGTTTTGTTTTTCCCTTTAACTTAATGAATATTCGGTCAATCTTTAAAATTTAAACACCAAAAGAACGACCGGGCATTGATCTACAAATTATATTCATACTCTTATTAACAAAAATCAATAATTATCCAGATATAAGTAGTAAAGTGCACTTAGGGTTGCAACATTTTTGTTTATCTGCAATAACTCAACTGATTCAACGCCGATCTTCAAAAACTAAATATCATCTGAAAGGTCTTTCAAAGCACTACAAATTATACGCATAGTGTCTCGATAAAATATTTTTCGTTTTTGAGATATTTAAGGCCGAAGAAAAAACCGATAATTGACATGTGACCTTGACCTTAGCTATTTTCCGAAAGCGAAAGTGACTGATGACAATAAGAAGCTATGTTGCACCTTCAGTGAAAATTGTATGCAAATCGGTCAAAAACTTTGTCTTCCAGTGCTAAAAAACCGTATATTTTGGATAAAAAATTTGATAACGCGTCATGACGTCATTTTACGTCATACGACGTCAGTCTTCTAAGAGCGGAAAGAAATCAATAGGACACATATTCTGTCCAAATTTCATGATTCTAGCTTATCTGAGTGCTTCGTAATACTTCAATACATTTTCTGGTCCAAAGTTCGAAACTTGTTTCCGCCATAGATCCTTGATCTTTTCAAATATTGCAAAATGTATATAATCCTGCACAATAAGATCTTAATATATACATTCTGTAGGAAAATCAAGTAAATCGGTCCAATCATGACGGCTGTAGAGCGCGTACAAGCTTTTGTAGCTTGTTTCAGCCCTGATGTCATGAGCCGTCACATGAAGAAATGAAATAAGAAGATCAAATGCGCCAAAGTCACTGTGCCTGCTGTTAAAATTTCATGCTGCTAGCTCATCGGCAACCTGTTTTAATTTGAACCTCAAAAGGAAGAAAAAAGTAGAATAATAACTAGACTTCTTTTGTTCTGGACAAAAGAAAGGGCTTTCTGCACTGCAAACCATATCAAACCTGATCATACTTATTTACTTTACTGTCATAACTCTGAAATTTTCATTATTCTGAACAACTAGCATCATGTCGAAATCATTGCCCTAAAATAAAAATTAAATAGTATGCTTTTGACGTCACATGACGTCATATAACGTCAGGAATAAAAATATATGTAGAAATTCTGCAGAACTGCAAACTGTGTAAGTTTCAACTTTCTATCTCATCCTGGAGCTCTTTAATCCTAAAATGAAATTTTCGGTCCTATGTTCGAATCTTATTTCAGCCACAGAACTTCGGCCTTTCGGAATTTCGGTTAGCTGACAGGATATGCACACCTTAGTTTCAAGATGTACCATCTGTGAAAATTTAAAGAAAATCCGACCAAAAATGCCAGCTGTAGAGCGCGAACACCATTTTTCACTATTTTTAGCTGTGACGTCATGTGACGTCATAGGGTGCTGAAGATGCTATTGTTCAAAGCCGCTTAATGTACTGTAATAACTCTGAAATTTTCATTATTTTGAACAACTGGCATCATGTCGAAATCATTGCCCTAAAATAAAAAATTAAGAAGTATGCTTATGCCGTCACATGACGTCATCTGACGTCAGGACTCAAAATATCCGTAGACATTATGCAGAACTGCAAACTGTGTTAGTTTCAACTTTCTATCTCATCCTGAAGCTCTTTAATCCTAAAATGAAATTTTCGGTCCTATGTTCGAATCTTATTTCAGCCACAGAACTTTGGTCTTTCATAATTTCGGTTAGCTGACAGAATATGCACAACTAGATATTAATATACACATTCTGTGAAAATTTGATGAAAATCAGTTCATAACCAATGGCTGTAGACCGCAAACAAACTTTTGTAGTAGTTTTCAGCTATGACGTCATATGACGTCACTAATAGTTGAAACAATGCAGATTGAAAGGGACTCTATTTAGCTGATCACTGAAATTATTTGAAGACTCTATCTCAAATGTAACCTTGTTTAATTACAACCTCAAAAGGAGGAAAAAAAGAAGAATAAGAAGAACTAGATGTCATTCGTTTAAACGAATGATAGGAC
The DNA here is from genome assembly GCA_021229015.1 of Solen grandis. Classification (NCBI taxonomy): domain Eukaryota; kingdom Metazoa; phylum Mollusca; class Bivalvia; order Adapedonta; family Solenidae; genus Solen; species Solen grandis. The sequence continues at coordinate 110,525,083 of CM037777.1, read as the reverse complement.
TTTCTGAACATCTGCTTTATATAGCATATATAGAAGATGACATAATAGATAATCTGTCCAAATTGCAACTTTCTATCTCCTCTATTTCTATATAAAATAGCACAAATAGAACACATTCTGTGAATTTTAATAAAAGTCCGCCCATATCTTGCACATGTAGTTTACATACAAAATTTATACTATGTCATATGACAGGAAAGAAAAATGAAACAGTGTTCAAATGTAAGTTTCTAACTTTCATCACACATAGAATTTCATCACTCCAGCTCAGTTGTAACCTTGTTTAATTTTAGCCTCAGTAGGAAGAAGCATTGAATATTTGTATAGTGCTATATCCTTTCGACACCTGTAACGTAGTTAAACGTATTTAGCGATTTTGGCGTGTTTGGGCTTCCGTAGTTTTGCCATAAATTCCTGGAATTTCGAACTATGGTGATATTTTGAAAGGTAGCATCCCAGCCTACAAACTGATGCAATATGAATATCGTTAGCATAACAATGCAGTTTTTAGATGGTCTAAAATGTGGGGCTGCGTGTGAATTTTTCAAGGCTTGCAAACTGCTCGCTAGCTACATAGTGTTGCAAATACGCATTTTTGTCTTGTGCCGTTGTACATGTATTAACTTCAATGCTTATTTTGGAAACAGTCAACATTCGACAAAAAAAAAAAAAAAAAAAAAAAAAAAAATAAATATCCGCCCAAATTCAATTTGTAATTATTTTTTTTTTTTTTTTTTTTTTTTTTAAGTCGTTGCGCAAGTATTTAAGCTTGGTGACCCCTGCGCATGACCTTTTCCATATTTTTGTGATGCATGATTATGAAATATCTTATTTTCCATGTAACTTTCTTATATGAAGTCCAATTTCAATAAACTTGGTACCGTTAGAAAGCTCTTAAAACATGCTACATTTTATACGCATAATGTATAAACTTATCTTCAGTCGTTTCTGAGATATTGACTGTTAAACCTCAAGAAAACAGCATATTATCAGCAAAATTAGCTTCATTTCATTTAGTTTTTTTGCTCATAACTTTGTATTGCGTAAACCAATTTTAATAAACTAAATATCTTTGGAAACGTCAATTATTCAGCTATAATTCTTATTCATACATATATTTACAAAAATCGATATTTATTGAGATATGGCTACATATATGCAGTAGGGGTGAAATCAAAATTTCCTCACGTGCCTAATAACCCATAAAAATTTCATCGCCCTAGGACTATTGCAACATATTAAAATAAGCGTTTAGTTAGGAAGAAGAAAAGAATAATTATATCAAACAAATGACGTCACGTGACGTCATATGACGTTTATTTTCACATAATTGTTAAGACACCCAGAGACCTACTAACTGACAAAATTTCAACTTTCTATCTCAAATAGGACAGTTCATATAAGCATTTAAATATTGACGTCATTGGTTCGAATCTTGGATCCGCCATATATGCTTGGACTTTACGAATTTTGAAAAACGGACACCGGGATGCACAACTAGAACTTAATATACAC
>CM037777.1:110488781-110523468 GCA_021229015.1 Solen grandis | reverse complement strand
ATTGTGTATCCCGGGTGTCCGTTTTTTAAAAATTTTCGAAAAGTCCAAGTTCTATAGCGATTCCAAGATTCAAACCAAGGTCGTACTTTTTTCAAATTCATAAAATCCTTCCTATTTGAGATAGAAAATGATATTGGGTCAGTAAAAAGGTCCTAGAGTCTTAAACATTTTGGAAAAAAACGTCAATGACGTCCGTGACGTCATTTTATTTTTATTATTAATTTTTTTCCTAACAAACCTTTTTTAAATATTTTTGCAATAGCCTAGACATGAAATTTTTAGGTTAGTAGGCGCTGGGGAAAAGTTGATTTCCCCCACTGCATATTTGCCTATCTCAAAAATATCGATTTTTGTAAAATATATGTATGAAAAAAAAATAAGCGAATAATTGACGTTTCCAAAAATATTTAGTTTTAAAAAAATTGTTTACGCAACCAATTTTAAAACAAAAAAACAAAAAGAAATAAGCAATTTGCTACATATGCTTTTTTTCTTGATTTTTAACAGTCAAAAACTCAGAAACGACGAAGAAAATTTTTATAAAATTATCTATAAAATTTAGCAGTTTTAAGACTTTCAAACGTACCAAAAGTTTATTAAAATTGGGACTTCAATAAAAATTACATGAAAATAAGAAAATTCAAAATCTGCTCATAAAAAATGGAAAAGGTCACGCGCAAGGGTCACCAGCAAAATACTTGCGCAACGACAAAAAAAAAAAATTGAAATTTGATGGGCTAAAATTTTGATTTTTTTGTTTTTTTTTTTTTGCGAATTTTGACTGTTTGCCAAAATAACCATTGAATTTAATACATTTACAACGGCACAAAACAAAAACCTTATTTGAAACACTAGTAGCTAGCGACATTTGCAAGCCTTAAAAAATTCACACGCACCCCCATTTTGACCACAAAAACGCATGTTTGCTAACGATTTCTTTTTGCATCAGTTTGTGGGCGGGATGTTACCTTTCAAATATCCCATAGTTCAAATTCCCAGAATTTTTAGGGCAAAACTACGGAAGCCCAACACCCAAAACGCTAAATACGTTTTAACTACTTTACGGGTGTCAAAAGGGATATCACAACAAATTTTCAATATTCTTCCTACTGAGGCAAAATTAAAAAAGGGTTACAACTGAGTGAGTGATAAAATTTCTATTGTGATAAATTTAGAAACTTCATTGAACACTTTCATTTTTTTTTCATGTCATATACATAGAAAAAAAATTTTGTATGTAAACTACTGTCAAATATGGCGGATTTTTATTAAAAATTCACAAATGGTTTTAAGTCTATTTTTATAAAAATAGGGGAATAAAAAAGTTGCAATTGGACGATTATCTATTAGTCACTTCTAAAATATTCTATAAAACAGGTTGCAGAAAGCCCTACATTCTTTAAAAAAACAATGACATCTAGTTCTTCTTTTTTCTTATCTTTTTTTTTTCCTCTTATTTTTTGTGAAATTTTCGAGTGTTGCCACTGACTCAGAACAATGAAAATTTTATTCTTATATTTTCAAACCATAGTTTTTCAAGAAATGAATTTTATTTTCATACACTCAATACGTCAATTGACGTCAGGTGAAAAAGTTTGTACGGGGTCTACAGCCATTTTTTTCGGGACCGACTTTCATCAAAATTTCACAAAATGGTATGTTGGGTTCTAGTTGTGCATCCCTAGTCCTTTTGTAAAAATTCGAAAAGTCCATGGTTCATAGCGAATCAAATTTCGAACCAAGGTCGAAATTTTTAAAAAGGCTTATAAAATCTGCCTATTTAAATAAAAGTTGATATTTATCAGTATAAGTCTCTAGAATTTTTTAAAAACATTTTTATAAAATAAATGTCAATGACTCACGGACGTATTTATGATAAGATTTCTAATTTTAACAAGAATTTTTCTATATTTTAAATTGTCAAGGCAATAAAAATTAATGAACATGCTTAAAAAGGCTGTTTTTTTGATTTCATAATCTTCATATCCTATGACGTCATATACGACACTTGAAATAGCAACAAAAGTTTGTACGCGGCTCAGCCTTTTTATGAACCATTTTCATCAAATTTCACAGATTGGTTATTAAGTTCAGTTGGCATCCGTGCCCGTTTTTCAAAATTCGAAAAGCCAGTTCTATACGAATTAAAAGTTTCAAACCCAAGGTCGAAATTTTTAAACTTAAAAATGGGATTTATTTTGATAAAAAATGATTTGGGTCAGTGATAGGCCCCTGGGGGTCTTAACATTTTTTGAAAATAAACTCACATGACGTCACTGACGATTATATAAATGTATTTTTTTTTTTTTTTTTTTAAATTTAAAAAGATATTTCTATATTGTTTAAATTTTCGAATGCAATGAAAATTTAATGACAATGATTCAGATGCAAAATTCGATTTCAAGATTTTTAGGGGCCTATACGTCATATGACGTCCATTTTAAATTGACTAGAAAATTGTACACGGGCCAACCCTTTTAATGGGCCATTTTTTTCAAATTTTTACAGAATGTGATATTTCTTCTTATTGTGTATACCCGTCCGTTTTTCAAAATTCAAAAAGTCCAAGCACTAGGGGGATCTAAAATTCGAACCAAGGACGTCAATTTTAAATGCTATAAAAACGTCCTATTGAGATAGAAAGTTTGAAATTTTGTCAGTTAGTAGGCTCTGGGGGTCTAACAATTTGGAAAATAAACTCATAGACGTCACGTACGTCATTTTTTATCATTATTATTCTTTTCCCTTCTTCCAACTAAAAGCTTATTTTAAAAAAGTGCAAAAGTCCAGGACCATGAATTTTTTATGGGTTTTTAGGATGTAGGAAATTTGTTTTCAATGATTGCGCACCTATACGCACATGAGATACAGCAAAATAGTGAAAATGGGTTGCGCTCACAGCCCCTCATTTTTTGTCGGATTTTCTTCAAATTTTTTACAATGGTACATCTTGAAACTAAGGGGTGAATATTTGTCAGCTAACCGAAATTCCCGAAAGGCCGATGTTCTGGCTTAAATAAATTCAACATAGGACCAAAAAATTCATTTTTTGGGGTTTTAAAAAAACTTCAGATAATAGAAAAATTAAACTTTCACAGTTTCAGTTTTGCGAATTCACAAAAATTTTGAGTCGTGACGTTTATTTGAAGTCATGTGACGTCATAGGATACTTCTTAATTTTTTTTTTAAGGGGAAAGATTTCGACAGAAAGCCCGTTGTTCAAATAAATGAAAAATTTTAGAGTCACGAAGTAAAGTATTCGCTTTTTAAAAAAAGCATCTTAGTACCCTATTCCCCTATGACGTCAACTAAAAAAATGAAAAATGGTGTTCGCGCTCTACAGCCGTCTTTATGGTCGGGTTTTTTCAAAATTTACAATGGACATCTTGAATAAAGGGGGTTATATCCTTAGCTAACCAAAATTCCCAAAGACCGAAGTTTTGTGGCTTAAAAAAATTCGAACATAGACCGAAAATTTCATTTTATGATTAAAGACTTTTAGATGAGAAAAGTTGAAACTTACACAGTTTGCAGTCTCAAATTTCTACTATATTTTGAGTCGTGACGTCATATACGTCAGTACTCTAGGCAACTTTCTTAATTTTCATTTTAGGCAAAATTTTGACATGATCCATTGTTTTAGAAAAGAAAATTTCAGAGTTATGCGTAATTATGCGCTTTTGAAAAAAAACTTTTTCAGCCCCTATACGTCCCCTGACTCACAGCTAAAAAATATGAAAAATGGTGTTCGCGCCCCTACAGCCGTCATTTATGGTCGGATTTCTTTAAATGTTCACAAAGGTACTTGCCCAAACTAAGGGTGCATATCCGTCACTAACCGAAATTCCCAAAGACCAAAGTTCTGTGGGTAAAAATAAGATTCGAACATAGGCCCGAAAATTCATTTAGGATTAAAGATTTAGGATGAGATAAAATTTAAACTAGCACAGTTTTGCATTTGAGAATTTCTACAAATTTTTGAGTCTTTTACGTCATAGACGTCATGTACTCATAACAAATTCTTTAATTTTCATTTTTAAGGGGAATGTTTGCCTTTGCCCGTTTTTCAGAATAATGAAAAATTTCAAGTTTTCGACAGTAAAGATGCCTTTTTTAACAAAAAAATTTTTAGCACCCTGTGACGTTCATTGACCAAAGCAAAAAAGTCCTACGAAAAAAAAAAAATAAAAAAAAAAGGTAGAGAATTTAATAATACTTTCTAACGGAATAAATCTTAATATTTTTCCCAATTTTAGCAAAAGTCCTATCATTCGTATCAACGAATGAAATCTAGTTATTATTATTTTTTTTTTCTTCCTAACCTAAACGCTTATTTTATATGTTGCAATGGACATGGGACGATGAAATTTTTATGGCTTTTTAAAGTCACGTGAGGAAATTTTGATTTTTATGATATTCACACCCTATGACGTCACATGACGTCACAGCTAAAATGTGAAAAATGTGTTCGCGCTCTACAGCCGTCATTTATGGTCGGATTTTCTTCAAATTTTCACAGATGGTACATCTTGAATAAAAGGTGTGCATATCCGCAGCTAACCGAATTTCCGAAAGACCAAAGTTCTGTGGCTGAAATAAGATTCGAACATAGGACCGAAAATTTCATTTAGGATTAAAGAGCTTCAGGATGAATAGAAAGTTGAAACTTACACAGTTTGCAGTTCTGCAGTATTTCTACAAATATTTCAGTCGTGACGTCATATAACGTCATTGACGTCATAGGCATACTTCTTATTTTTCATTTTAGTGCAATGATTTCGATATGATGCCAGTTGTTCAGAATAATGAAAATTTCAGAGTTATTACAGTAAAGAACGCTTTTGAACAAAAGCATCTTCAGCACCCTATGACGTCACATGACGTCACAGCTAAAATAGTGTAAAAGGGTGTTCGCGCTCTACAGCCGTCATTTATGGTCGGATTTTCTTCATATTTTCACAGATGGTACATCTTGAATCAAAGGGGGTGCATATCCTGCCACTAACCGAAATTTCCGAAGACCGAAGTTCTGTGGCTGAAAAATAATTCGAACAAAGGACCGAAAATTTCTTTTTAGGATTAAAGAGCTCAGGATGAGATAGAAAGTTGAAACTTACACAGTTTGCGTTCTGCAGAATTTCTACATATATTTCGTCGTGACGTCATATAACGTCATGTGACGTCATAGGCATACTTCTTATTTTTCATTTTAGTGCAATGATTTCGATATGATGCCAGTTGTTCAGAATAATGAAATTTCAGAGTTATTACAGTAAAGAATGCGCTTTTGAACAAAAGCATCTTCAGCACCCTATGACGTCACATGACCCCACAGCTAAAAATAGTGTAAAATGGTTTTCCGCGCTCTACAGCCGTCATTTATGGTCGGATTTCTTCATATTTTCACAGATGGTACATTTTTGAATCAAAGGGTGCATATCCTGTCAGCTAACCAAAATTTCCGAAAGACCGAAGTTCTGTGGCTGAAATAAGATTCGAACATGGGACCAAAAAATTTTCATTTTAGGATAAAAGAGCTTCAGGATTAGATAGAAAGTTGAATCTTACACGTTTGCATTTCTAAAGAATTTCTATACATATATTGAGTCGTACGTCAAATGACGTCATATGACGTCATAAGCATACTTCTTAAAATTTCATTTTAGGGCAATGATTTCGACATGATGCCAGTTGTTCAGAATAATAAAATTTTTTAGAGTCATGACTGTAAAGTATGCGTTTTGAAAAAAAAGCATCTTCAGCACCCTATGACGTCTGTGACGCAGAGCTAAAAATTTGAACAAGGGTTTTTCGCGCTCTACTGCCGCCATTTAGGTCGGATTTTTCTTGTAATTTTCACAGATGGTATAACTGAAACTAAGGTGTACATATCCTGCCAGCTTACCGAAATTCCGAAAAACCGAAGTTCTGTGCTGAAGTAAGATTCGAACATAGGACCAAAAAATTTCATTTTAGGATTGAAGACTTCGGGAAATGAGATAGAAAGTTGAAACTTGCACAGTTGCAGTTCTGCATTATTTCTACAAATATTTTGAATCGTGACGTCATAGGACGTCATAAGCATACCACTTATTTTTAATTTGGGGCAATGATTTCGACATATGAAAATTGTTCAGAATAATGAAATTTCAGAGTTATTGCAGTAAAGTATGCGCTTTTAAGCAACAGCATTTTCAACACCCTATGACGTCACGTGACGTCAGAGCTAAAAATAGTGAAAATGGTGTTTCGCGCTCTACAGCCGCCATTTTAAATGAGATTTTCTTCAAATTTTTACAGATGGTACATCTTGAAACAAAGGGTGTGAATATTTTGTCAGCTAACTTAATTCCGAAAAATCGAAGTATTGGGGCTAAAGTAAGATTCGAACATAGGACCAAAAATTTCATTTTAGGGCTAAAGAACTTCGGATGAGATAGAAAGTTGAAACTTACACAGTTTGCAGTTCTGCAGAATTTCTTAATATATTTTGAGTCGTGACGTCCATATACGTCATAAGCATACTACTACTAGTGCTACTTTTTTTTTTCTTCTTAACTAACGTTTTATTTATAATAAAATTCAATTAATCACCATGAACATAAAATCCTACCAGAGGTGAACATTACATGAAACTTCACTCTGCTTTTTGCATTAACACAGGTTACAGAAAGTCCATCATTCGTTTAGAAAGAATGACATCTAGTTCTTCTTATTCTTTTTTTCTTTCCCAAAATGAGCGTTAATTTAAGCATGTTGCAATGGTCCCAGGGCCATGAAATTTTAATGGCATATACTTGATGCGATGAAATTTTTATTTCTATGATATCATATGCCTATGACGTCATATGACCCTCACATTTGAAAAAATGCTACAAAAGTTGTACGCGGTCTACAGCCATTGTTTGTGAACCGATTTTCATCAAATTTTCACAGAATGTGTATATTAAGTTCTAGTTGGCATCCCGGTGTCGGTTTTTCAAAATTCGAAAAGTCCATGGTTTTTATAGCGAATCCAAGATTCGAACCAAGGTCGAAATTTTTTAAATGCTTATTAAATATGTACTATTTAAGATAGAATGTTGATATTTAGTCAGTATATAGGTCTCTAGAAGTTTTAAAAAAATTTTGTGAAAATAAATGTCATATGACGTCACGTGACGTCATTATATGATAATGTATTTCTAAAAATTAACCCAAGAGTATTTCTATATGTTGAAATTGTTGAAGGGCAATGAAAATTTAATGACACATGCTTCAATCGCTGAAAGTTTGATTTCTATGATTTTCCCTAAGCCTATGACGTCATATGACGTCACACTTGAAATATCAACAAAAGTTTTTTACGCGGTCCAGAGCCATTGTTTATGAACCGATTTTCATCAAATTTTCACAGAATGTGTATATAAGTTCTAGTTTTTGCATCCCGGTGTCGGTTTTTCAAAATTCGTAAAGGGCCATGGTTCTATAGCGGATCCAAGATTCGAACCAAGGTCGTAAATTTTTTAAAAGCTTAAAAAAATCTGTCCTATTAAGATAGAAAGTTGATTTTTAGTCAGTAAAAAGGTCTCCAGAAGTTTAAACATTTTGTGAAAATAAATGTCATATGACGTCACGTGACGTCATTATATGATAATGTATTTCTAATATTAACAAGAGTATTTTTTATATGTTGAAATTGTCGAAGGCAATGAAAAATTTAATGAAACAGCTTCAATCGCTGAAAGTTTGATTTCTATGATTTTCATATGCCCATGATGTCATATGACGTCACAATTTGAAATATGCAACAAAAGTTTGTAACGCGGTCCAGAGCAAATTTGTTAAGAACCGATTTCCATCAAAATTTTCACAGAATGTGTATATTAAGTTCTAGTTTTGCATCCCGGTGTCGGTTTTCAAAATTCGAAAAGTCCATGGTTTTATAGCGGATCCAAGATTCGAACCAAGGTCGTAAATTTTTTAAATGCTTATAAAATCTGTCCTATTTAAGATAGAAAGTTGATTTTTAGTCAGTATATAGGTCTCTAGAAGTTTTAAACATTTTGTGAAAATAAATGTCTTATGACGTCACGTGACGCATTATATGATAATGTATTTCAATATTACCAAGAGTATTTTTTATATGTTGAAATTGTCGAAGGGCAATGAAAATTTAATTGAAACATGCTTTAATCGCTGAAAGTTTGATTTCTATGATTTTCATATGCCTATGATGTCATATGACGTCACATTTGAAATATGCAACAAAAGTTTGTACGCGGTCCAGAGCATTGTTTAAGAACCGATTTCCATCAATTTTTTACAGAATGTGTATAATAAGTTCTAGTTGTGCATCCCGTGTCCGTTTTTCAAAATTCGAAAAGTCCATGGTTCTATAGCGGATCCAAGATTCGAACCAAGGTCGTAAATTTTTTAAATGCTTATAAAATCTGTCCTATTTAAGATAGAAAGTGATATTTAGTCAGTATATACGTCTCTAGAAGTTTTAAACATTTGTGAAAATAAATGTCATATGACGTCACGTGACGTCATTATATGATAATGTATTTCTAATATTACAAGAGTATTTCTATATGTTGAAATTGTCGAAGGGCAATGAAAATTAAAAGACAAATGATTCAGACGCTAAAATTTCGATTTCAATGATTTTCAGAAGCCTATGACGTCATAGACGTCACATTTGAAATTGACTACAAAAGTTTGTACACGGTCTAGAGCCATTATTAATGGGCCGATTTTCATCAAATTTCACAGAATGTGTATATTACGTTCTTATTGTGTAAACCGGTGTCCGTTTTTCAAAATTCGAAAAGTCCAAGCATATATGGCGGATCCAAGATTCGAACCAATGACGTCAATATTTAAATGCTTATAAAACTGTCCTATTTGAGATAGAAAGTTGAAATTTTGTCAGTTAGTAGGTCTCTAGGTGTCTTAACAATTATGTGAAAATAAACGTCATATGACGTCACGTGACGTCATTTGTTTATTATTATTATTCTTTTCTTCTTCCTAACTAAACGCTAATTTTAATATGTTGCAATAGTCCTAGGACGATGAATTTTTATGGGTTATTAGGCACGTGAGGAAATTTTTGATTTCACCCCTACTGCATATATGTAGCCATATCTCAATAAATATCGATTTTTGTAAATATATGTATGAATAAGAATTATAGCTGAATAATTGACGTTTCCAAAGATATTTAGTTAATTAAAATTGGTTTTACGCAATACAAAGTTATAAGCAAAAAAACTAAATGAAATGAAGCTAATTTTGCTGATCAATGCTGTTTTCTTGAGGTTTAACAGTCAATATCTCAGAAACGACTGAAGATAAGTTTATATACATTATGCATATAAAATGTAGCATGTTTTAAGAGCTTTCTAACGTTACCAAGTTTATTGAAATTGGACTTCATATAAGAAAGTTACATAAAAAATAAGATATTTCATAATCATGCATCATAAAAATATGGAAAGGTCACGCGCAGGGTCACCAAGCTTAAATACTTGCGCAACGACTTAAAAAAAAAAAATATAATATATATATATATATATCAAATTGCAATTGATAGGCTATATCTTGATTTTGTTTTGTTTTTTGTCGAATGTTGACTGTTTCCAAAATAAGCATTGAAGTTAATACATGTACAACGGCACAAGACAAAAATCCGTATTGATTTGCAACACTATGTAGCTAGCGAGCAGTTTTGCAAGCCTTGAAAAATTCACACGCAGCCCCACATTTTAGACCATCTAAAAACTGCATTGTTATGCTAACGATATTCATATTGCATCAGTTTGTAGGCTGGGATGTTACCTTTCAAAATATCACCATAGTTCAAGATTCGAACCAAGGTCGTAAATTTTTAAATGCATATAAAATAGGATTTATTTGAGATAGAAAAGTAATATTTGGTCAGTATATAGGTCTCTGGGAGTCTTAAAACATTTTGTGAAAATAAACGTCACATGACGTCACTTGACGTCATTATATGAAAATGTATTTCTAATATTAATAAGAGTATTTCTATATGTTGAAATTGTCGAAGGGCAATGAAAATTTAATGACAATGATTCAGACGCGGAAATTTCGATTTCAATGATTTTCAGGAGCCTATGACGTCATATGACGTCAAATTTGAAATTGACTACGAAGATTGTACACGGTACAGAGCCATTATTAATGGGCCGATTTTTATTATTACGTTCTTATTGTGTAAACCGGTGTCCGTTTTTCAAAATTCGAAAAGTCCAAGCATCTATGGCGGATCCAAGATTCGAACCAAGGACGTCAATATTTAAATGCTTATAAAAACTGTCCTATTTGAGATAGAAAGTTGAAATTTTGTCAGTTAGTAGGTCTCTGGGTGTCTAACAATTATGTGAAAATAAACGTCATATGACGTCACGTGACGTCATTTTTTTTAATTATTATTATTCTTTTCTTCTTCCTAACTAAACGCTTATTTTAATATGTTGCAATAGTCCTAGGACCATGAAATTTTTATGGGTTATTAGTCACGTAAGGAAATGTTGTTTTCAATGATTGTCAGCAGCCTATGACGTCACATGACGTCACAGCTAAAATAGTGAAAAATGGTGTTTGCGCTCTACAGCCGTCATTTTATAGTCGGATTTTCTTCAAATTTTTACAGATGGTACATCTTGAAACTAAGGTGTGCATATCCTGTCAGCTAACCGAAATTCCGAAAGACCGAAGTTCTGTGGCTGAAATAAGATTCGAACATAGGACCGAAAATTTCATTTTAGGATTAAAGAGCTTCAGGATGAGATAGAAAGTTGAAACTTACACAGTTTGCAGTTCTGCAGAATTTCTACTATATTTTGATTCCTGACGTCATATGACGTCATGTGACGTCATAAGCATTCTTTTCAATTTTTATTTTAGGGCAATGATTTCGACATGATGCCAGTTGTTCAAAATAATGAAAATTTCAGAGTTATGACAGTAAAGTATGCGCTTTTGAGCAACAGCATTTTCAGCACCCTATGACGTCACGTGACGTCAGAGCTAAAAATAGTGAAAAATGGTGTTCGCGCTCTACAGCCGCCATTTATGGTCAGATTTTCTTCAAATTTTTACAGATGGTACATCTTGAAACTAAGGTGTGAATATTTGTCAGCTAACCTTAATTCCGAAAACCGAAGTATTGTGGCTGAAATAAGATTCGAACATCGACCAAAAATTTCATTTTAGGTTAAAGAACTTCGGATGAGATAGAAAGTTGAAACTTACACAGTTTGCAGTTCTGCATAATTTCTACATATATTTTGAGTCGTGACGTCATATGACGTCATAAGCATACTACTACTACTGTTACTTTTTTTTTATTTCTTCGTAACTAAACGCTTATTTTTCGCGGAATATAATGTCAATTGTTCAGCATGAACATGAAATACTACCAGAGGTGAGTCATTACATGAAACTTCTATCTCCTGCTTTTTGCATTAACACAGGTTGCAGAAAGTCCTATCATTCGTATTGACGAATGACATCTAGTTCTTATTCTTATTCTTTTTTTCTTCCTCTTGTATTTGTGTTAATTTCGGTATGTTGCCAATGGCCCAGAACAATGAAAATTTTATGGCATATATTCAAACCATAAGCTTTCGAATGCAATGAATTTCATATTCATATGACGTCACATAACGTCAGATTTGACGTCACGTGAAAAAGTTTGTTCGCGGTCTACAGCCATTATTTATGGACCGATTTTCATCAAAATTTCACAGAATGTGTATGTTAGGCTCTAGTTGTGCATCCCGGTGTCCGTTTTTCAAAATCGAAAAGTCCATGGTTCTATAGCGAATCCAAGATTCGAACCAAGGTCGTAAATTTTAAATGCTTATAAATCTGTCCTATGTAGGATAGAAAGTTGATATTTAGTCAGTATATAGTCTCTAGAAGTTTTAAACATTTGTGAAAATAAATGTCATATGACGTCACGTGACGTCATTATATGATAATGTATTTCTAATATTAACAAGGGTATTCTATATGTTGAAATTGTCAAAGGGCAATGAAAATTTAAGGACATATGCTTCAAATGCTGAAATTTTGAGTTCTATGATTTTCATATGCCTATGACGTCAATGACGTCACACTTGAAATATGCAACAAAAGTTTGTACGCGGTCTCACAGCCATTGTTTATGAACCGATTTTCATCAAATTTTCACAGAATGTGTATATTAAGTTCTAGTTGTGCATCTTCGTGTCCGTTTTTCAAAATTCGAAAAGATCCATTGTTCTATAGCGAATTCAAGATTCGAACCAAGGTCGTAAATTTTTAAATGCTTATAAAATCGGTCCTATTTGAGATAGAAAAGTGATATTTGGTCAGTATATAGGTCTCTGGGAGTCTTAAACATTTTGTGAAAATAAACGTCATATGACGTCACGTGACGTCATTATATGATTCTAACAAGATTATTCTATATGTTGAAATTTTTGAAGGGCAATGAATATTTTATGCCGCATGCTTCAGATGCTGAAAATTTCGATTTCAGTGATTTTCAGAAGCCTATGACGTCATATGACGTCACATTTGAAATTGACTACAAAAGTTTGTACACGCCCAGAGCCATTAAAAAGGGGCCCCGATTTTCCTCAAACTTTCACAGAATTTTAAATTTTTCAGTTCTAGTTGTGAAATTGGGGTGTCCTTTTTTTTCCAAAATCCGAAAAGTCCAGGGTTTCCCATAGCGAATTCAAGTTTCAAACCCGGGTCGTAAATTTTTAAATGTTTAAAAAAATCTTTCCTTTTGAGATAAAAAAGGGTGATATTTGGTCTTATATAGGCCCCCTAAGAGTTTTAAAAGATTTTGTGAAAAAAAAAACCCGTCATAAACTTAAACGGGGACTCTTATATGTAATGTTTTTTCAAAATTTTAAAACCAAGAGTTTTTTTCTATATTTTAAATTTTCCCGAAGGGAAAATGAAAATTTAATAAAAAAATGATTCAGAGTTTAAATTTTCGATTTAATGGTTTTCCAAACCCAAATGCCCATAAAACGTCACTTTTTAAAAATTTGACTACAAAATTTTGTACAGGTCCAACCCATTATTGGGGGCCAAATTTTCAAAAAATTTTAAACAAAAAGTGTATATTACGTTCTTATTGTTATCCCGGTTCCTTTTTTTTCCAAAATTCAAAAAGTCCAAGCCCCAAGGGGGCCGGAAATCCAAAAAATTAAACCCCAAAAACGTCAAAAAATTTAAATGCTTAAAAAAAACTGTCCTTTTTTGAGATAAAAAAGGGTTAAAAATTTTTGTCATTTGTAGGCCCTCTGGGGGGTCTTAAAAATTATGTGAAAATAAACGTCTAGACGTCACGTGACGTCATTTTTTTATTATTATTTTCTTTTTTTTCCTTTTTCCCTTTAACCCAAAACCCCTTTTATTTTAATATTTTGCAATAGTCCTAGGACGATGAAATTTTTAGGGGTTTTTGGGCACTGGGGAAAATTTTGATTTAAACCCCCCTTTGCATATATGTACCATACTCAATAAAAAATCGATTTTTGTAAATTATGTATGAATAAGAATTTTAGCTAAAAAATTTGGGACTTTTTCCAAGATATTTAGTTTTTTAAAAAATTATTTTAAACGCAAAAAAAATTTATAACAAAAAAACAAAAAGAAATGAAGCTAATTTTGCTGATAATATGCTTTTTCCCCTTGAGGTTTAACAGTCAATATCTCAAAAACGACTGAAGAAATTTTATACTTTATGCGTAAAAAATTAGCATTTTTTTAAGAGTTTTCTAACGAACGAAGTTTTATTAAAAATTGGATTTCATTAAGAAATTTTAAAAGGAAAATAAATTTTTTCATAATCATGCATCATAAAAAAAAAGGAAAAAGGGTCACGCGCGGGGGGTCACCAAGCTTAAATACTTGCGAAAACAAATTTAAAAAATAATAAAAAAAAAAAAAAAAAAAAAAAAAAATGCAATTGAGGGGTTATACCCTTGATTTTTTTTGGGGTTTTTTTTTTTGTCGAAGTTTGACTTTTTCCCAAAATAAGCATTGAAGTTAATAAAGTAAAAAGGGCACAAGACAAAAATCCGAAATTTGAAACACTATGTAGCTACCCGAGAAATTTGCAAGCCTTAAAAAAATTCACACGCAGCCCCCCCCCAATTTTAAAACCATTTTAAAAACTGCATTTTATGCTAACGATATTCATTTTGCATCATTTTTGTAGGCTGGGATTTACCTTTAAAAAATATCCCATATTTTCGAAATTCCGGGAATTTTGGCAAAACTACGGAACCCCCAAACACCCCCCAAAAGGGCTAAAAAACTTTTTAAACTACTTTAAACAGTGTCGAAAGGTATAGCACTATACAAAAAATCAATATTTTCTTCCTTGGGGCCAAAAAATAAAAAAAGGGTTTAAAAAACTGACCCGGGAGTGATAAAATTCAATGTGTGATGAAAGATAGAAATTTACTTTTGGGAACACTAAATTCATTTTTTTTTTCCCATGTCATATGACATAGTATAAAAATTTTTTTTAAAAACTAAAATTGGCAAGATATGGGCGGACTTTTTTTAAAAAATTTCACAAAATGTGTTTCCTTTTTGTCTATTTTAAAAGAAATAGGGGAAGTTTAGAAATTTTGTTTTTTGGGAAACAGATTTCTATTTATGACATCTTCTTTATATTCTATATAAAGCAGATGTTGCAAAAAGTCCTATCTTTCTTTTAAACGAATGACATCTATTTTTTATATGAAATTGCTATTAGAATAAAGTTTTATATTTTAAAAACGTTTCCCTAAAATTCTCGTAAGAATTTGGGGTAAATTGAAAAAAACGCGGGAAAATTAATTTAACTTTAAATAGTTTAAATATATACTTACATTTTTGTTATCTTAAACCGTCTTTTATTATTGGTGTGTGGGGTTTTGTGTGTGGGGGTTTTGTTTTTCCCTTTTTTTTTTTTCCCTTTTCCCCTTTAAACATGTATATATTTAAATGCATTAGAATACATATTGGGGATGTTTGTATGTCTTCCAAGTTAATTTTGGATAAATATATAATCGTGTGGAAGACAGTACTTTTAAAATTTCGAAATAAATTTCAATCTTTTTTTAAACCAACAAACGATTTTTCCATTTTTAAAATTTAATTTTGGTAAAAATTGGTCTGGAGACTCACGGAAAAAATGGGCATAAATGAATATCAATGCAAATGCTGTCTGTTTATTAAATTTATTTTAAAACGTTCCGTCGAAAATACAGCTTTTTCAGTAATTTTTAAGATAAAAAGTCAAAAATACCGTAGGGGGCCCGAAAGCTTCGATTTGGGGAAGAAATGCCTAATACGAGAAAATTTTCTCCCCCCGGTTTTAGAAAAAAACCCAAACTTGGGGTTAACACTTTGATTTGCCAAAAGAGTTATTTATTATTTTCCATAAAATATAAAAAATAAAAAAAATCGGTGAAAAAAATTTGTTTTTAAAAATACTTCTGAATGCTAAAAATTTAGGATGTTTTTTTTTTTGATCAAACCTGAAATGAACATAGATGTACCCATATTTTTTTTACATGACTAATAACCCCACTCTACACGTATAAAATACTTTTTTTCTAAAAAAAAAGTAATTAAATTTTTTCAGTAACATTTTAAAAAGAGGAGTTTTTTTTAGTATCCTTGGTACACGGCAATACCCCAAAAAAATTTCGTATATACAACCTACACAATTTTTGAAAATAGTTAAATTATTTTTTTTTTTGTTTAAGGTCCCCGGATAACCCTATTTTAAGGGGGGGGGCTTCAACGGGAAATTGGGGGGAAAAACTTTATAAAAAATTTCCCCCATTTTTTAAAAATTTTTTTGAAATCGGTATTAACGATTGGAAATTAAAATTTTAAAACTGTGGTTAAACCCAACCCCCATCCAAGGTTTGGGGGGGGGAAGGTTTTTTTTATGTTGGTTAAAATTTATGGAAAAGGGGACATAAAAAGGGTAAAACCCGGGTGTTTTAAAACCCAACTTTTAAGACTTCGTTTTTTTTATTCAGGCGGGACGATCGGACATGGCCCGGGGTATAAACCTCTACATTTTCCCCGCTAAATTTTTTGTGTTGACCCTTCTGGGTTTAAACATTAATTCTCCAAAAAACCTTTTTATCTTTACCCTTTGGGCTATCATTTTTTTACAAAGCATGTTTTTTGGGATTTCTGCCATATAATCTGATAAAAATATTCCCGATTTAGTGTGTGTTGCTTTTTTCCCAATAATATTGCCAAACAATCTTTTTTCTAATACGTTACCTTGGGGGCCGGGCCCAAAAATTTTTAGAGTTTTAAAAATTTTAAAATTTTTTAAAAACTTTTAGAAACTATCACCTCATTCAGCGAGGGGCATGGGAGCCATTTATCATCAAAACCTAATTTTAGTTTAGTCTGGGAAAAATTCCCCCTTTAGTTTTAAAAAATTTATTTTATTTTCGTTTTTATTTTTCAACTTAAAATTATCCCTTAATCCCCCTGGGTTGAAAACCCGTACTTTTCAACTGGGGAAGACCAGCACGTCCTCAGAATATCAATTTTGGCCTTTTTTTTTCACAACTATTACTAATTATATTTTTTCTCTCTCTCTCTCTCCCCTCTCTCCCCCTTTTTAAAAATTTTTAAAGTTTACCTAGAAAAATGAAAGGAAAAAAATTCTTTTTTTTTTATGTGACAACAGTCATAAAAAACAGACCCTGCTTTTATGATAGTAGAAAAACCCAAAAGAGCACGGACAAGAGAAAAAATTTTTAGCAGGGGAAAACATTTTCCCCGGGACATATTTCTAGTTTTTCCTTTTATTACTCCACTGGTGAACTTTCGGGAAAAAATTCTACCCCGAACAAAAGTTTTTTATGTAAAAATTCCCCCTTTCGATTTTGGGAAACTTTATTTTAAACTTTTCTATTTTAATTCTTTATAAAAAATTCCCGCAGAAATTTTTTTTCCCCCAGTTTAAACGGATGAATATTTCATGCCCCGATAAAGCCCTGTGTCGTAGGTTGGACCCAAAATTTACTTCTTTCTAGTCAATGTTTTACAGTCGAAAGGGCAAATGGCATCGTCGGAAAACCCCGGGGGCTCATTCAGGTTTTTTTCTCCATAAAAGATGGTTTTAGGGAGCCCGTGGGGCCCCACAAATTTTCAAAATGCACACCCTCAGGCTGGAGTAAACACCTCAACAAGCCAGTTCTTTTTTACAGAGACCCTAAATCCATATTTCAAGAATTAATATACATTTAAAAAATTTTCAGTTTATCAGTATTTGAAAAAGGGAAAAATACTTTTAATTTTTAATGATTTAAAAAGTTTTAAATTTAACTTCTATGGATTTTTTCGTTTCCCCCGCCCTTTTTTTTTTACTAAACTCCCCCTTAACAAAACCATACACATATTAAATTTTTTTATCTGATTTTTTTTCGAATTTTTTGAGGGTTTTGTTTTTTGAATCAAAAATTAAAACATAGAAGTATAAAAATTTCATTTTGTTTAAACAAATTTGTTAATCCCCAAAGTTTTTAGTCCAAATTTTAAAATTTTTTTTTTTACATATTAAATGCGTTTAAAAATGAATTATGTAAAGTGGGAACCCTTTTCATTAAACAAATGAAATTTAGATATGTAAAGAAAGCATATATAGGAAAATGTTTGTAATTTTTGGGTTTATTTCAATAGGTTTATTAACAAGTATAATGTTCATATGGTAAGGGTTAATTTTTTAAAAGAAAATTTACCCAAAAAGTCCAGTTTTTAGATGGGACGCAGAAAAAAAGTAACTTTCGATAAATACTAGGATGTAAATTTTTAAAAAGTTTTTTGTGAATACATAAGTTTTTTTTATTTTTACAGTGCGCATGGAGGTTGTAGTTTATACATATATAATATTAAAAAATATTCCTAATTGACAAATATTGTTTTAAAATAGACAAAAAAGAGTGAATTACGACAAGCTTGGGAAACACGTTTTTTTTGATTTGAGGGGAGACTTTTTTTCTTTTTAAAATAATATGGATTTTGTAAAATTAAAATTTTAAAAGAAATTTTTAAAGGTTATACCAATTTAAATCATTTATAACTATTTTGGGTTACCCCCTTTGTCCATTAAATTTTGCAAATACCATTATCTTTTTCATAGGGGTTAATCGGTTCCCCCGCCTTTTCCTTTTCCGATGATCAATGGGAAAAATATTTTTTGTTAAGGGTTTTTTAAATTTAGCCTGAAATATTTAGGTTTGCCCAAAAAAAATTTTTAAAAAAATATCCTAGTGGCAATTATTTTAAAATTGTTGAGTTCTAGGAAAAAATACTTTTTTGAATTCATTGTCACAGTGGTATGATTGTCAGAATTTACATAAATCTAATTTGCCCTTTTTCTTATATATTCACAATTTCATCAAATGCAGTGTGATGAACGGTACAGGGTTACACACATGTTGAAATTGTATTGTAAAATATTGTAGTAGTTTGTATTGTAATGTATAATATTATAGTGAGTGCGAATATCTTCATGTCCTATTGTTGTGTAGCTTTTCATTACATGTACATTAAAATTTTATAATGAATATCATCTCTATGTAATAAATTCTATATTATAAGGCGAGTCTACAAATGACCAGAGGGACTAGATAAAGTGTTAAGAAGTTCCATATATTGGTTATAATGATATTTATTCATTGACTCATATTGCAGGGTTTATCTTTATTCATGCGACCGATTATCTAGAGGTCCAAACGGTAACGAATAAGGAACGGGAGTTTGTTAGCTTAACCCCACAGCTTGTATAATTTTCCAAACATTGCTTTTGATGTTCATCGCTTTTGTAATATATATGAAAACTGACTTCACATAAGACGATTATTATTTAATTATTACTGAATATACGAACTGCCTGCCTGTATAGCTCAACAGTGTATCAGTGTCTATAAAAAGATTTTACAGTAGCAAGGGAAGTAACTATATAGACCTTGGTTTTGTCAAATCCGGGGACCGAACACACGGCTCCCCGGTTACAGGTTAGACCGAATGTGAGGAATGTAAAAAATAATCAGACGATCTTTGGCAGAAAGCCATATCTTTATTTACATACCAGATATGATTCATACAACATGCGGGAATGAATAAACATATAGTTACAAAAAAATGCGTCGTTCCTGATTGGACATAAAGATACTATAACTGATAAAGTTCTGAGCTCAAAATAAGCAAAATAGATAATATTGGAAGCGAGAGAAGTGAGAAAAGAACATATGGATGGGAGATTAAGACAAGTGAGCCGTGTAGCTTTAAAAGAACATAGACATAGAATAGATATATTATTCTTAATTTTCGTTATAAAGCATGGCGTAACTGTTCAATATAATGTAATAATCCATTCAATCAACATGACAGAGATTATCTTTTATCTTATATGCTAAAATTTTATGTCAATATTGTGTAGACACTGTGCTACAATAATACATGAGCAAACAGAGAAACCATTGATCAGACAGCTCCTGAGAGGTAGGCAACACGCTCTCAGGCCTTTATATTAGGGAAACGATAGTTGAATGTACAGCGTTGACGATTAAACAGTACAGAGTGATCGCTATCTAAATTTAACCATGCACAGCTGGGTAAGAATCGTTATTGTGTGTTTTATTTACAAACTCAATCATATCAATATTGAAAAGTTATTAGAAAACAAATCTATGTTCATAAATAAACAAGCGTTTATGCATATACATCTTTATATGGTAATGTACATATGAAAACTATGAGATTGTAATTGGATAGGGTTTTGTAATAGGACACAAAAACACAAGTTTATTATGTGACGTAAACACATGCCTCTTGCTTCATTATCCATTACAATATATTTAAATAAACGTGACATGCAAAATCCGAAACATTTTTTACAAGAGAAAAGGGGGGGGAAAAAAAAATTTTTGCTTAAGGTGTCTTTTAGCGAATCTTTGAGATTACAACTACTTTTAAACTACTGTTTACTGCTTGTCCCCAACGATTATTGTAGATGATAAAAATCCTTTTTCAGTAAATTTACTAAAAAAAATTTGAGTGTTCCCAAAAACTTTTTTTTTGTAATTGTTTTAAATAATTACTGCGAATTGAATAATAATACGATTTAGAAAAAAAATGATAAAACAAGTATAAAATTTTAAATTCAAAAAATTATTATGTAAAACAAAATTTCAACAACAACGACAAAAAGAAAATATAATTAAAGATAGACAAGTAAAAAGTTCGGTTTCATTTCAACTCTTATAAAGGAAATTTTTAAGGGCTACTTCAACCGATTTCCCAAAGAAAAACATAGATCAGAACGTCTGCACTAAATCGTCATGAGGTGACACTGACAATTCAAAGGTACATTACCTAGATAACTAAAAATTCTATGCAAAAACACCCCGGGTTTAAGTTTAACATCAATATCCACTTTTTTTTTTTTTTTTTTTTTTTTTGTTTGTTTTTGATATTGCAGTAGACTTTTTAAGATTACAAATTGTTAAATTCGCACCAATACTTCTTTAAAGGGGTTCTTTTGTAAGATTCATATCCATGTGTTAATTAAATATAGACTGACAAACCTTGAAAAGTATAGGGTAGCAACTTTTGTACAAAGTTAGGACCTCCGTAATAAAGTGAGTCAGATTCCATCCCTTTCATTTCAATATACTTTAAAGGGGCACAAAAATAACAAACAATTATAATCAAGGTTCTAATGAAATTCCCACTTTGCCGTTCTATTCAATGCTTTATTTAAAAGAGTTTAAAATTTGCTTTTACAGAAAACATTCGAAAGATTAAAAAAAATTTTGATTATTTTTACGCATTGGGGTACCAAATGCTACTCCCATTTCAATGAAACAAACGATGAACAACTAGCTAAAATACTTCACTAACATTGCGAGGATATCTATAGGTTACACTGGAAACCTTTTTAAATGGTAGCGCATTTCGTTCTATTTGTTGCCTTTTTTTTGTTTTTTTTCAAATTGCAGCTTTAAAAGGGGTTAACGGGATTGAATCCCCAAATTTTTTTACATTTTTTGGGTCGTTAGATAAATAAAAGGAAAATTTGTGTTTTTGCGTTCATAAAAAAATTTTAAAATTTGTATCACTTCTCGGTGATATGTTTCATATTCATTTTCATACAAAAAAAACACCTTTACATTTTTTCAGTTTCGTACGGATAAAATGAAAAAAAAGGGGAAGTTACTCATACTAAGATTGTCATTTTTCCCTGGGCAAAATTAATTAAAAATATTTTGGTTTTTGGGTTTTGAATTCCAATGACTTCAAAAATTTTAGCGCATTTTGGGCAAAACGTTGTCAGGTCAAAAAATCCGGGGAACCCAAAAACCCAACAAATTTCCAAACCCAAACTTGACTTTCTTTTGTGACTGCGGGTTTTTCTTTTTAGCTTAAAAACCTTTTCTCACCAAAAAGAACTTTCCCATGTACTTTTTCCAACTGTTTTACCAATATGGTCACGCGGTTTAAGTCACCCATTTTTTTTAAATCATTGAAGAATTTTCTTTCCTTGTTGAGTTCACTTATCTAAAAAAAATTAAAAAAAAAAAAAACTTTAGTGGGTACTGTTTTCACGCAACCGTTTACAAAAAATTTAACATTTCTTTTGGTAGCAACAAAAGGTTACGAGAAATGATTCATTACATTTAGTTTGAAACCCTTTTTTTGATTAAAATATTTGGATATATATATATTTTTAATTATATATTAAAAATATTTATAAAATTTAAAACCCATTGAAATGTTGGTAATTTTTTCACAAAATTTTTAAGAATCACTTTGCCAGGAATTCTTTTCTTTTCGAAAAGGGGAAAAACTTTTATTCCCGAATATATTTCAAGATTTTTAAAAATTTCCCAAAAAAATTTTGTAATCTATTTTTATTACAAATCTCTCTGCGTGAAAACATTAAGGAAGTTTGTGAGTGTTTTTGTAAATAAAGCTTCTAAAAATTTTTGAAAAATGATTCTTCCATGCTGAATATTTGTAACAATCATTGCTCATTTCGAGAATTTTTTTAATCGGTATTAAAAATATTACGAAATTAATTTTATTACAAAAAAGGGTTTAAAATGAAATGTAACACATTGAGCCCATCGCCGCATGTCGCGTAAAGAAATTATGGAAATTTGCGATTTATTACTTTTTTGAAGTGATTAAAAACCCCCCCCCCCCCCCCCCCCCAAGTCTTTGTTCCAACTGAATCCTGGTTATTAAATCATAAAAGGTAATTTGATTCATATTCAAACCCTTGTCATGGGTACCAAAAACCGCTAGTAGCGAAATGAAATAAACGTATCATCGCTACTTGTTTGTACTAAAGATTTTTTCAAAATGGGTGGTAAAAAGGAAAACACAAAAATCATTTAATTTAAAATTTAAAAAAAGTGCAAAGACAGAATTTAAATTAAAAAATAAAAAAAATTTAAACAGAAAACAAAGAAGGAAAAAAAAAACTCAGGTTTTCAATAGTGCAGACGTTTTTTTTTAAAAGTTTAAATACTGACTGACTTTTTCAAGCCCAGTGTAATAATAACGTATCTTAGATTATTTTTTATACCCTATCCTAGAATCCCAAAAAGGGTTTTCCCCCAGCTTTTCAACGGGTTTTTCCCAAGTTTTGTCTACTGCTTACGTGTTAGGGATTGCGCAACAGTATGACATATGACATCAAAAACAAATTTTAAACAACAACCAAAAACGACAATTAAACTAAAGTCGTTTTTTTAAAGATAAAAAACGAAGGGGCTTTCCCGTTTGTTTATTTAAAAGGTATTGAATGAATAATTAATTTTTTAATTTAACAATTTTTTTTGTTTTTTTCACTGTTATTTTCTAAAGAATTTTGAATTGGCATTAATTGGATCTTATTTTATTAGCAACCTTTTTGTCTGCAAAAAAAAAGGGAAAACTTTATTGTTGTAATGGGGTTTACCGTGCTGCGATATTTTTAAATCATATAGCAAGCCCCTAATTACAGTGGAGGGACCCCGAGTCACAGAGGTACCCGGGTAAACCCGACCTACACAAGCCACGGAAGGCTTCCTAATGGGAAAAACCGAAGTCCCTACCGGGATTCGAACCCCAGCGGGGAGGGGCTGAGAGATTGTAGTCCCCACAGTAATGCTCGGCCACGGCGGCCCCCAGGTAAAAATTTTAAAATTAAAAATAAAACCCAAATTCTTTTATTACGTTATTAATCGATTTGATAGTTTTTTTTTTTTTTTATTTTTTTAATATCCATTTCTTGTTGCATATGACTTAAAAAATATTCATTGCAATTTGTTTTAATATAATTGAAATTTAAAAAAAAAAAAAATTTGAAATCCCTGACTTTTAACCTTTAAATTTATTGAGTTTTTTCATTTGCAAAAAATAATGGAAACAAAGGTAGATGGGTTTTGCAAAATCATGAAAAAATTCCTTAATTCTATGTTATTAACGTCTTAAACTTTATCAATCATTTACTTTTTCAAAATATATAATAATATTATATATAAAATATAAAAAAATTTTTTTTTTTTTTTTTTTTTTTTTCAGATTGAAAAAGGGGACCGTTTTTAACCCTTTTGAAAAAATAAAAATTGAACTAATATACATGATTTGTCCTTTTTTTCAGGGTTTTTGGTAAGCCGTAATGTCAAAATGCAATAAGTTCCGTAAGGGTTTTTTGGGCCCAGATAAATTTTACTAAAAACACGTAAATGCGACTCATTTACCAAAATTCACTGTTCAAACCCAAACAATTCCTAAAAAGAACAAAAGGGTCTTGCTCAACCAACCCCCAAAGCGGCTTTTAGAATTCCCTTATTGAAAAAAATAAAATTTCAAGTTGATAACGTAATCACTTAAAATTTCTCGAATTTTTTTCGCATGATGAGGTACCAATATTACTTATTTAAAATTAAATATCAAAAACGAATGATCTTTTAATATTTTGCTTTCAAAATACAAAGGTATGCTTAAAATTGGCATTATAAAAAATTTTATGCTTTGGCGCGAAACAATTTGAAATGAATGATTTTTTAAAAATTTTTAACGACGTCAAATCAAGTGACTAAAGAAAATATTTTTTGCAAGAACAGACAGCTAATGTTCCATTTATCCAAAAAAAAATCTTCGAAAATTCGAACAGGTTTGTTTTTCACACTTTTAATTAGACAAACGTCAAAATAAATACCCGCCATGTTTTAGATGTAATCACTTAAAAAATTTCAAAAACCCTTTTGAACTACTAAATTTTGCATTTCTGAAAATTTTAAGTTCATTGGGTACTTGGGGGATTTTATAAAATTTTTTTTTCAAATTCTTGCTTTAGTATGCATGCGTATAACCACCGACAAAAGAAACATTTCTTTTCAGTATGCATCACTTCAAATTTTAAATTCATCCATTCTGAAGAGTAATAAGATTGACTCAAAATTCATATGCAAGCGAGAGAAATCTATAAAATCTTTTTGTCTTTTTAATGACGTCACGTGATTTAAAAGAAAATAAATCGAAAATAGAATGTATACCCCTAGCCGATTGCCTCCGATTGTCATGCTTTAACGCATCAGGGGGCTTTTTAACCCCCTTTAAAAAATTTTTTTTAGGACCAAGTTCGAAAATTGGGATTGCCTGAAACCCAATCTTTTTGAATTTACTAGAATTGAAACTTAGAGCGTGAACAAATTTTTAAATTGACGTCAAATTTGATTCATTAAAAAAAAAAAATAATTGAATGTATAAAAAAAACTTTTATCCCCGCAATTTCAATTCCATTAAAAAAGGGCTCAACATTAATGCCAAGCGAGAGAAAAACTTAGAAAAAATGGGTTTTGTCATTTAAATGACGTCATTAACGTGAATTAAGAAGAAAAATTTCAAGAAAAAAAAATAATCCTAGCCGATAAGGGCCTTTTTCCCTGTTTCAACTCATCAAGCCTTTGTAACTAAATAAAATTTAAGGACCCAATTTGAAAAACCCGGTTTTCCATAAAAAACTTTAATTTTTCGAATTTGAAAAATTGAAAGACAAATCAACTACATCAAACATACTCTTCTTTGCAAAAATCAGATAATACAACAAAACATAAAGGCTCTGGGGCGTGAACAAAATTTTGAAGTTTACGTCAAATCTGCCAACATATGACATCACTGATAATTTTTAAAATGATAGAATTTAATTTTCTTTTTCGAGGGGAATTTAATTTTCTAGACACTGGCAACATATTAAAATTACCCCCTTGGATTTGGTTTTGGAAAAAAAAGGGAATATAATAAAATAGTCTTCTTTTTTTTCGAATAAAAGAAAGGGGTTTTGCACTGCAAACCAGTCAAAAAATGTCATACTCATTTTCTATTCTGAATACACCATCTTCAACAAAATTAAAGAAAATCTGTCCCGAATTGACGGTTAAACTGCAAAAATTATATAAATAGAATAACATCTGTGACTCATTGACATAATTTAAAGTTTAAAGTCGACGCAATGTAAAAGGGGAAAAAGGGCTTTGTTTTCAAATTTTAATTTCATAATGCGCTTTTTGAGAACTTTTTTAAGGTGACTACAATAAAACTCAAACTTGGTATTTACAAGGGGGGGATATCCTATCCTCTTTTTCATCAAAAAAAAATGGTAGCAAGGTTCCTTTTTTTCAAAAATTTATTTTTCAAAAAGTTGAATTTCTCTTGCTGAATTAAGGGGGAAAAGAGTATTAAAAAAAATTTTTTTTTATCACATTTTGCCCTTAAATGAAAGAAATTAATTTAGAATAATGAAGGGGTAACGCAGAACAAAAATTTTTTTTTCTTCAAAATTTGTAAATTTTTTGTAACTTCCTTATATGATTTCTGGTTTTAAAAAAACTAGGTACCGTTAAAAGGCTTCTTCCCAAAAATGCACTTATTTTTTGTTCAAACCCTCTGTAACGGTTTTTTTTAAAAAAGAGGTTTTTCCTCCAAAAATAGGGAAAAACGTAAAAGATGTTCATTTCAATTACACCTTTCAACAAAAAACTTAATAATTCATGGTCCGATCATGAGATCTGCAACCATTTGAACCGCATTCACCATGCGAAAATATTGTTCTTTATGTTTTTTCAAAAAAAATAAGTTTCTTGAAAAAAGAATCCCGGGGAGGGTCGTTCGGATTTTCATGTGAGGGGAAACCTTCCAGCGGGTTGGGGGTAGGGCGGTGGTTCTACCCGGGGCCTTTGTGTTCGGGGGGTCTCCCCGTGCCTGTATTTAGCTGGACGTCGCTATAAAACTGAAAATACGTGAAGCGACGGTAAACTCAAATAGTATAGTCTAGTCATAGAAAAAAGCAATCAATGTTGGACAACTGAGATGCATGCCCAAAGGGTTTTAAATTTAAAACTTTTCTCATGTAAATTCCTTAAATGATTTCTAATTTTAAAAAGCTAGATACCATTGAAAAGGGTTTTAAAATTTCCCCATTTCACGTGTTTCATGTTTCAAACTTTTCTCTTAGGGGGGTTTTGAGACATAAAAAAAAGTTATTTTCAAGAAAACGAAAAATCGGCCAAGATATGTCCATTTCTATTTATTCCCCTTTTCGACAAATAACTTTATAATTAATGGTCCGATCATTAAAAACTGCATCCCAAATTAGATCCGAAATGCATCACACTAAAAATTTTTTCCGTTATGTTATTTTTAAAAAAATAATAGTTTCGTCGAAAAAAGAAACCAAGTGATTGGTACAATTTGCAAAAAAGGTGCATGAAAGAACTTTTTAAATGAATTCTTTTTTTTTTTTTCATGTAACTTCCTCATATGATTTCCAATTTTTAAAAAAATTTTTAGTACCGTTTGAAAGGTCTTCTAATTCCCCACAATTCACACGCATAAAAAATGAAATGAATTTTAACAACTTTTTAGATATGTGCGATTAAATCTTGAGAAAACTGAAAAAATCGGGAAAATATCTCATGTCGTTGTTTTCTCCCTATAACGTAATGAATATTAAGTCAATCTTTAATATTTAAACGCCAAATGAACTGCCATGCATAGATCTACAAATTATTTTTATACTCTTATAAATAAAAATCAATGATTACCGAGATATAAGTTAAGTGTACCTAGGGAGCAACATTTTAGCTCACCTGAGCACACGGCTCATGGTGACTTTTGTAAACGCCTTTTGCCCGGGCGTCCGTCGTCCGTCCTCCGTGCGTGCGTGCGTCTTGCGTCAACTTTTCCTTTAAACAACTTCTCCTCCTAAACCACTGATGATTTTACCAACTTCACGGGAAAACATCCTTATCATGCCCCCTTATCAAAGTTGTTCAAATAATTTTGATTGGGGAAAAAGAGGTCACGGGACAAAAAATAATTTTTAAAATGCAATCTTAAAAACATCTTCTCCGCAAAACTGTAAGGCTTAGAGCTTTAAAAATTTGGTATGTAAATTGTCTTATAAACATCTACAAAAGTTTTCAGACATGACCCTGGGGTAAAAATTGGGCCCCCCCCAGGGTCTTTTTTTTTTTTAAAGGGTTTATATATGAAAAATTTTAAAATTTTTCTTCATAAGAAAAAAGGCCAGAGCTAAATTTTTGGCTGTGCATTGTCTGAAAATCTCTACAATTATGACCCGGGTTAGAATTGGCCCTCCCCGGGGGTCACTTTTTTTACATAGATTTTAAATAGGAAAATCTAAAAATCTTCTTTTATAACCCCCCCCATAAGGCCTAGAGTTTAGATAATTACTCACCTGAGCACAACGTCTCATGTGACTTTTATGTTTCCCTTTTATCCGCGTCTGCGCCGTCCATCTTCCGTGCGGCGGCGTCTTGCGTCAATTTTTTTCCATTAAACAACATCCCCCCAATCCCTGAAGGTTTTTGACAAAATTTCACAGGATTCCATCCTTATGATGTCCTCTAACAAATTGTAAAAAATTATTATGATTGGTTTGAAAAAGAGGTCACAGGAGCTAAAAATAGATTTAAATGGGAATCTTAGAAAATTTTTCTCCTGCAAAACTGTAAAGGCCTACAGCGTGTAAAAATTGTCTATTAAACCTTTACAAAAATTGTTCAAATCATGGCCCTAGGGTCAAAATTTGCCCTGCCCCAGGGGTCACTTTATTTTACATAGGCTTAAAAAAGGGAAAACCTAGAAAAATCTTCTCATTAGAAACCACACGGCCTGGTGGTTAAAGGATATTGGTATGTAGTATTTGTCTGGTGGATCTCTACTAAGTTGTTTCAAATCATGGGCCCTTTGGGTTGAAAATTGGGGCCGCCCCAGGGTCAACATGATTTTATTTTGAAAAATAGAAAAATCATCTCCTGAAATACGCAAGGCTTAGAGCTTTATAAGGGGATGTAGAATGTCTTGGAACACTACAAAAGTTGTTAAAAAAATACCTCTGGGTCAAAATTTCCCTCGCTCCAGGGTGTTTTATTACAAAGGGGAAAACTAAGAAAAATCTTCTTATCAACACCACATGGCCTAACTAGATATAAGGCTTGTACCATTGTCTAGTGTATCTCTACCAAAGTTGTTCCAAAAACATGGCCCTTGGGCCAAAAGGGTCCGCCCAGGTTGTTTACTTGATTTAAACATAGCTTAAAAGAGAAGAAAGGAAAATCTCTTCTCTAGAAACCACAAGGCAAGAGTTAAAATTTATGTGTAGCATATACAGTGCCTTTAGAGCAATGGTACTCAGGTGAGCGATACAGGGCATCATGGCCCTCTTGTTTGTTTTTGTTTTTCTGCAATAATTCCCAAATGATTATCCCATCCCAATAACTAAATTATCACATAAAGGTCTTTCAAAATTACTACAAAATTATACCCATGGAGTCCTCGATAAGAAATTTTTATCGTTTTTTTTAATATTTACACCGACGAAAAAAAGAAGAAAATTGACATGTGACCTTGACCTTTGCAATTTTACGGAAACGGAAGTGACTAATGGCATGAGAATGCACTGTTTTCACCTTGAGGAAGTTTTAGCAAATCGCCCAAAACCTAAGGGACGTAGGACACATGTTCTCCCAAATTTCAAGTTTCCCAGCTTATCTGAGAGCTCGTAAACAAATTTTTACGTCAATATGGCCCAGTTGAATTGCAAACAGTTAAAATTTTCATACTTGCTGGCCCCATCGGCAACCTGTTTTATTTTGAACCTAAAAAGAATGGAAGAAATAATCATAAAATAACTTGATTTCATTCGTTTGATACGAATGATAGGACTTCTGCTAACATTGTCAAATGTAAAGAATAATACCGTTAGAAAGAATATAATATACATTCCTACCTTTTACTTTTTTTTTCGTATGGACTTCTCCCTGCATGAACTTTGTGAAATAACCATATGCAAAAATAAATAAATAAATCTTCATTTTGAATATCGCTTTCTTATAAAATTTGACCAAATTTTTGTATTCTAGGGACCAAAATAAACGGCCTGAAAACCCTACAATTCAATTCAGGCATATTGGGCCTAGTTTTATAGTATTCAAAATATAAGCAATTAAACTTACATCTCTAATTTCTGCCTATCAAAATTCTTTTTTTTATTTTCGTGTACACCCGCGGGGAAAAACAATCGTAAATGCTACCATGCAAAAAAAAAAAATCGTCGAAAGCGTGTAGCCTCGTGATTTAAATTTCAATAACGCGTATACATACGATCGAGACGACTGTATTACACAAAGTTCCTCCATTTGATCCCTTTAGCTAACGGGCTAAATTAGCTTGCAGCGTCTTGAACGGATGTCATGTATTGACCATTTGTTTCAAACGTCTACACATATACACGCTCATGGTATCTCAAGCTGCCAATGAAATTACATTGTATTATAACATATATTTTCACATAGCTCTTATCATTTATCATAAATTTGGAATATAGCTTGTACAACATTTATCGATTGATGCAACAATAAAGTCGGGAAATTGCAATGTTTCAACAACGGTCTAAATGACATGTGTCAAAACGCTCCTGAAGAGGATTATGGTAACGCAATGCTGCACTTGATATGTATAAGTAACGTAAATAAATGATTTGACACAACATTAAATCATTGTCAACACTTGTTTAGCTAATATTATCAATATGATATAAGTAATTTTATTTCATTTTTATTTTTTGCATTATATGATAAATACATATCTGTAAAACATACATTTTCCGAAAAAGCTTCAGTTAAGGTGAACAGCGAAAGTAGGATATTTTCCGAAATTTTTTACAATTGGCTTTCAATTCGGTATTTTTGATGTTACTTACTTAGATTTCAATCAATTTCAAAATTCTAAGTATCAAAATAATGGTCTTAAAATTCTCTACATCTCACTTTCTTAATGTGTGCACTTATTCCAATGATTTTAAAAGATATAACCCTTAAACCTTGACATAACGACAAAATCGCTGAAATTCTACATGTTTAAGTTCTTATTTTTGATGTAACTTCTTATACTTTGATCAATTTTAAAACTTTAATACCAAAATAATCGTCTGAAAAATCTCTACATTTTACGCGCTTTTAATATAGGAATATGTTCAATATTATTTTGAGATACAAGCTCATAAACCTCGAGAAAACTGCAAAAATCACCAAAGCTATATGCACGAATTTCGTTTATTTCCATTACTCCATCAATCTTAGGTAATCATCAAACTTTAAGCATAAAAAAAACGGCCAAACTTTGCTCTACAAATAATATCCATCATAATATTTTCGAAAATCAAAGGTTTTCGAGATATAAACTGTTAAACACACTGAGGGTTACCAAATTTTCGTTTTTCCGCCATAACGCAACCGATTCAATCGCGATCATTAAAAACTAAATATCATCTGAAAGTTCTTTCTAAGCACTAAAAATTATAGACATAAGTGCCTCGATAGAATATTTACCGTTTTTGAGATATTTAAGGATGAAGAAAAATCCGGTAATTTATATATGACCTTGACCTTTGGAATTTTCCGGAAACGGAAGTGAAATGGCTCCTTAGAATCAAATACTGTATCTTCAGTCAAAATTTCAAGCAAATCATAAAAAAAAGCGTACAGAGCTTAAAAACCGTTTAGTTTAAATATGAAAGTTTTATTTGCTTTATGACGTCATGTGACGTTCATCTTCACAGAATATAAAGAAGACCTAGAGACTTATAATCTTCCCAAGTATCAGCTTTCTAACTCATCTGGAAGTGATTTTATACGTATTTGAATTTAGACGTCAATGGTTCGAATCTTGGATTCGCCATAGAACCATTGCCTTTTCGAATTTGGAAAAACGGACACCGGGATACACAATTGAAGCCTATTATACACAGTCTGTGAAAATGTAAATTGGTCTAGAAATAATAGCTGTCGATTACGTACAACCTTTTTCACCTGACGTCAAATCTGACGTTATATGACGTCATATGTATATGAAATTCATTTCATCCGAAAGCTTATGATTTGAAATATATGCCATTAAATTTCATTGTACTGGGCCAATGGCAACACATCGAAATTAACAAAACTATAAGAGAAGAATAAGGAAGAATAACTAGATTTCAATAGGATTTTCTGCAAACCGTTTAAAACTTATCAAACTGAAAATTATTTATAAAGAATACGCAGAAAATATTAGGTATCTAGAGGGTAACCTATACTTTCTATGAAAATTTTAGAAGAATTCATCAATTTGTAATGTCTGCAGAGCGCTCACAAACTTTTTGATCTGACGTCTATTCTGGTGTCATATAAATATGAATATTGCATATGATAATTTAGCATATTTAATATATGGCTATTATATAAAATTTTGTTATTCTGGACCATTGGGATCACATTAAATTTATTGCACCAGAAATGAAAACATATAACCCCATGACATCAAATGACGTCCAGTCTATGAAAATCTAAAGAAAACCTTTGATATTACAACATGTGTGAATATAAACTGTTTATCTCATGGGGTCTCTGAAATACTAAACTAAATTTTGAGGACCTCGGTCTTTTCAATATTTTGAAAACGAAAGTAAGAATGCACAATAAAAGACTTATACCTTCTGTGAAATTAACTAGTAAATCCATTCAAAAATAAATTCTGCAGAGCGCGTACAAACCTTTAAATGACGACAAATCTAGCGTCTATGACGTGCTATGAATTTGAAAATCATTGCTTTTGAAAAGACATGGTCTGAAATATTTATATAAAATTTTCATTGTTCTGGGCCATTGCCAATTACATTTACCGGAAATGTTTTAATCATTTTATAGTGAAAATAGGGTATATTCCGAAAATGCTTAACTTACAGTGTAGCAATAACACGTAACCTAGACGTCACTAACGGTATCAAAACCAAGACAAAACTGTCAATTTTTGTCTCCGCATGAACATAGAAAAGTGCTCAGACTTAAATAGTACTGAAAGAGAAATTTATTTACCCTCCTATTTCTAAATAATCATAGACAACAAAGTGAATCTTTCTACGTGACAATTTGGAACCATTCAGCAGTTAAAGGGTTACTTTACTACCTTCCACAAATTTATTATATATACTTATAATGTAATATATAAGGACTCCTGATAGTTACTTTCCCTTTCATCTAAGAAGTTATATATTGTTGGGCAAGATTATTATCCTGTTGTTCTTTTAGACGCACCAAACACTCCATTTGATGGTGTCACCTTCGAGGAATTAGAGAAGATTCAGCTAGATAAAACATAAAGATTATTAACTTCAAGTTCAACTAGTGACTAGCAATGATAAATCTACATGTACATCCTGCGTCAGGGACGCATAAAAATGAAGAAAGGCGCAGAATTTAAAAATATGTGCGTCCTGTCAGATGCATGCAAATTTGATACTTTAAAACTCGAAATATCATGGTTAATGATTTGTCTGCACCGTTCAATCAGTCCAATTTCATAATGGTTAATAGTCCAGTGTTTTTCCCATGCCTATGGGACAACCCAGCCAGTGTGCGACATGCTTTAATTTTGCCGACATATCATAATCCCTACGGCGACCCTATTTACATGCATTGAAATTCACACGCGTGTGTATATATTCTCCAAGTCATCTGTCACGTGCATTTGATTGACAGATCAGCCAATGGAGTGTTGAATTTTATCACAGAATCCATGCATCACAATGTTTGTGCTGATAATGATCATGCATTAAATCTACAAAAATTCTAATTACAGCATTAATATTCGAAAACAAAAATAAATGTCCGAGAGACAACCGTAAAATTTGAAGGGAAAAATTTAAAGGGAGTCATTAAAAAGATGAAAATTAATTGGCCCCGGAATGGTAGAAAAAAGCATATATCTGTCGAACTCAAAAGTAACCAGTAAATAAAGAAAATTAAAACAAGGATTTACTTCCCAGAGCATTTCTTTTCTGTCTCAACGTCTGCAAGTCTTTAATTTGGGTCATCGTGTTTTAATGATTGAAATCCAGCTCGGGCGGTGCTTCGCTATAATATTATCTTAACGGAGGTGTATTTCAATAGAGATTTGACTGTTATGTTACATTTGGAGCTTACTTAGTTCATGTAAATTTAAACACCATTGAACTAGCAGTATGATTGGACATTTGTTACGAAAATATCTCCTGTAATTTGATGGTCATCGCATTACGACTGAATATATTCAACTTCAAAAAAAAAATCTTCAAGGGTAATGTTGTTGGGTTAATATAAACATTATTCCTCCACGTACCATATCTCCATTTCTTTTTCCCTGTTTTTAGATAAACAAAATTAAACAAATTTTAAAAAAAAATCAGACACAGGCATAAAAGAAAAAAAGTGCATTCAGGTTTTGAAAAAAAAGTCAATAATGTAATGCCCAGGCATTACTGATTTTACTTATCTTGTATTTGTCTTAAAGTTGGCTCTAATTATCTGCTATTGGTGATTTTGCAGCCTTCTCTGACAAATCACATAAATTTTGACAGTTGACTGACTATTTCCCAGCTCAACTAGCAGGAATTTTCTCTACACCTACGTGTCACACAAGCATTCTGTCTCGATGTAATCCATTTGTGTAATGTCTGTATTTTGATAACCAGTGTGGTGTTTAGTGACATATCCAGCTTGATTCACTTCTACAAGTTATTGATAATGTTTATGTTGAGTAAATCCGTTTGATAATGGGTAGAAGATGTATTTATAAAAGTTTATATCTGCACACGCCTTACCGGTTACACGTGGTCGGCCATTTTGTATTTACTATTTCCGGTTGTTGCTATGGGTAATGCTGGTGCTCTGTGTAATGTACTATACGTACAAGCTTTATAAAACATTACATAACTATGGCCCATTTGATAAATAATAGAATCTTCTCAAAATGTAGGAAGAGGAATCAGCTTTCTAACGCATCTAGTTGCGATGTAATACGTATTTGAAATTTGACGTAAATGGTTCGAATCTTGGATTCGCTATAGAACCTTCAACTTTCCGAATTTGGAAAAACGGACCGGGATGCACAACTAAAACGTAACATATATATTCTGTGAAAATTTGATGAAAAATCGGTCCAGAAATAATGGCCGTACACCGCGTACAAGCTTTTTGTAGATGACGTCAAGTTTGACATCATATGATACCATAGACATATGAACATTTGAAATGAAAAAAAT
>CM037777.1:110438681-110488681 GCA_021229015.1 Solen grandis | reverse complement strand
AATTCAGTGTGTCCCAATGGTCCGAATTTCAAAAAATTTAGGGCATATTTTAAAAATATGCTGAATTTTCATATGCAATTATATTCCAACCATAGACTTCAGAATAGATTTTGGGATCAAAAAGTTTGTAACGATCTAAAACATTATAAATTGGGGAATTTTTTAAAAAATTTTCAAAGAATGTATGGTTAACCCCTAGAACCAAATTTTTTTTTCTGCGTTTTCCGTATTAAAAATTTTTCTTTTTGGTTTGGGGGTTTTAAGGGGTTTGCAAAAAATTCCTTCGTTTGCCGTGCAAACAAATCTAGTTATTATTGTTTAGGGAAGCTCTTTCTGAGAGAAAAATTTTTGAAATGGGGTTTGGGCATTGGAAACATCAGTGGCGGAACAGCGAAAAACGGGCTAAAAACGTAGTGTGGGAAAACTGCAGGTATCTCAAAAAATATTGTTTTTTGGTAAATTTTTTTTTTGGGAAAAGGTTTTTTCCCCAAAATCAAATTTCCCTTTTGGAACGATTCAGCATTTAAAAAACCAAAGAATAGTTATTAAAATACGTTCATGGGAAAATGTCCAGAACATATTTTGGCATATTTTTCCCTTTTTTCCGGGGTTTAAGCGCCCATAGTTTAAAAAGGGCTTTAAACATAGGTCCATACATAAAAGGGGCGCAATTTTGGGGAATTTTAAATTTGCCCTTTTCTAAGGGTACCCTACTTTTCTTATTTGGTCAAATATAAAAAAGTTACATAGAAATAAGAACCATGAAAAAAATAAAAAAAATGAAAAATGCCCCAATTTCAAACGCAATCAAAAACTTTTCCCATTCTTATTTTTAAACATATTAAGCGTTATATGGTATGGATACCGAAGAAATAGCCTTTGTAAATCAATAATGGAAAATATGCTTTAATATTTTTTAGCCAAAAATTTAAAAAGGTTTTAAAATTTTAAAATGTGTTTTAGTTAAAATTTAGATACCACTGGAATGTTCCCAAAAAACTATATGTAAAATAAAGTAAAAAAATGAAAATTCTATTGAGAAATCTACTGGGGGGCACTGTAAAACAAGCATAAAAGGGACAACGTTTTAAACCCGTGCTCATGTGAGGGGCCGGCCCGGGCCCACATATTTGTTCGGGTTTTCTATATATATAATTTTCCCTTTTTAAAGGAAATGTCAGTGTATAAAATTCATACTTTAAATTTTGTGTCCTTTATTTAATATTGATTTTAATGAAAATAAAACAAAGGGAAATATTTAAAAAAAATGTGTATTTTAAAAAACTTGGGTTTTTTCACTTTTACTTTATGTGTAATTTTTTCGTTCTTTTAAAGAACAAAAGGGACAATTGGGGTTTTATATTAAAGAAAAGGGTAACCCTTGAAATGAACTAAGTTAAGGGAGAAAAACATATAAATTTTCAATAAGGAAACAGGGATTTTACCACAGAGAAACGTAAATTTGGGTGTCGACATTGTTTATGAACAAATTTCTTTTCCCGGGTGATCAGGCTTAAACTAGTTGCACGCAGAAAGCCCCTTTTCCCTTTTAAGGAAAAAACAAATCTAGTTATTATTATTTTTTATTCCCTTTTTTTTTTTCCTAACTAAACCTTTTTTTATATGTTGCAATAGCCCAAGGACATGAAAATTTTTTTGAAATTATTATTTACTGGGGGAAATTTTGATTTCAAGATTTTTAGCACCCATTCGAACATAGGACCTTTAAACTAGAAATCAAGTTTGCAGTCATGTCCTGACGTCATATGACATCATGTTACGTCACAGACTAATACTTAGTTCTTATCATTTGCACTAATTTCGGAATATAATGTCAATTGTTCAGCATGAACATGAAATACTACCAGAGGTGAGTCATTACATGAAACTTCTATCTCCTGCTTTTTGCATTAACACAGCTTGCAGAAAGTCCTATCATTCGTTTCATGAATGACATCTAGTTATCATTATTATCTTTTTTTCCCAAAAAGAGGTTGCTATTTCAATAGGTTCCTGGCGGTCTAGAATCACGAAAATTTAATAGCACACATCAGACGCGATGCAATTTTAGAATCTATTATTTTCATATTCGTATGACGTCACATGACGTCAAATTTGTCATTTGCTTCAAAAGTTTGTTCGCGCTCTACAGTCTACATTTCTCGGGGGATTTTCTAGATATTTTCACAAAATGTGTTACGTTCTAGATTTGCGTACTTGTGTACGTTTTCCCAGATTCGACAAGACCAAGGTTCTGTGATTAAACCAAGTTTCGATCTTTGGACCTTAAAATGTATTTAAGTATTTGTAGCTCCTATGTGAGCGAGAAATCTCAAATTGACACCACATATACTCCTTTATTTCTTCTTTATATTCTGTTACATGTGACGACATATGATGTCATTTGACGTCATAATTTAATAAGAATTCTTAAACAAATGCAAACGGTTTTTCAGCCCTGTACTCCAAATTTATTGACCGATTGGCATCAAATTTTCTCTGAATCTGCACCATTGCATCTCATTTTCAAATATCATTTTCGTTTCCGGAAAATCTCAAAGGGCAAGGTCATATATCAATAATCCGTTTTTCCTTTGACCTGTGATATCTTAAAAACTAAAAACATTCTATCGAGACAACATGCGTATTTTTTTTTATGCTTTTTGAAGCTCTTTTTGATGCAAAATAATTTTTAAAAGGGATTGGGAAAAGGCACAGGAATGGCGGAAAAACGAAAGCGGCCCTATAAATATGGGAGGGCCGGGATGCATCTAAAAAAAAAGTGATTTTGTAAATATCCCTTTTGAACCCGGGTTTAAAAGCTCAAACAAATTTCCCCGGGAAAGGTATGCGCTTTTAAAAAATTTTAAAGAAAATTATTAAAATTTGGGTTTAGAAGAAATGGCATTAAAAAATTTTGGCAGATTTTTGGGATTTTTTTTCCCAGGTTTTTGCGTCCCTATTCAAAAGCAGTATGAAAAAAATCCAAAACTAAAGCGTGTTGGGGTTTTAAAAGACCTTTTAACGGTTACCCCCTTTTTTTATTTGGTCATGTAATAAAAAAGTTAAAATGAGAAAAAAGAAATCATGAAATAATCATAAAAATGTAAAGCCCCAATTCAAACGTTAACAAAAACTATTCATTTTTATTATTTTAAAAAAATTAAGCGATATAGGTAGATACCGAAAAGGAAAAGCCTTTTTAAATCAATTTAATAAACCCATTTCTTTTTATCTTCAGCCACATTAAACAAGTTTAAAATTTTAAAATGTGTTTGAGTTAATTCAAAACCACTGGAAGGCAAATTTGTTTTTTTTTTAAAAGAAAAAATGTTAAGTTTCTATTGAAAAAATCACTGTGCGGGGACTGAACAACATAAAGGTTTCAAAAATTTTCCGTTTCTCTGTGAACCGCGGCCCACTATTTTTTTGTTCGGGGTTTTTTATAAATATATATATATAATTATTAAATTTTTTGTAAAAAAAATGTTTAGTTTTATTTTTTGGGCCCTTTTTTCATTATTGTTAAACGAAAATAAAGACAAGAAAAAGTAAATAAAAAAAGGGTTTTTGAAAAATCTTGTTGTTCAGCCCGGACTTTATTATAATTTTAAGGTTTTTTAAAAGGGAAAAACAGGGAAAATTTTTTCCTTTTAAAAAAAAGGATCCTAGTTTTCAAAAATGGAAAAGCAGTATTTACCACAGAGAAACGAAATTTGGGGGGGCACATTTTTTTGGAAAAAAATTTTCAGCGGGTCCCGGGGTTTAAAATGAGAGCACCCCAAAAATGCCCTTACGTTTGGGGACCCAAACCCAAACCTTTGTTAATTGGACTTTTTTTCTATACAGAAAGTCCTTAGGGTTTTTTACGGGGGTTTTTGGGCTTTCTGCCACAGGGAGAAAGTCAAAAGGGTTTGTACGGGGTTTTTTTTTTTTAGGGGCCCTTTTTGCCACACGAAAGCTATTGGGGGGGGTCTGGGTTTTTTTTATTCTTCTTCTTCTTTTTTTTATTACTTTCCCGCCCACTGGCCGAAAGGCTTTGGGGTTTTTACGGGGGTTTTTCCCTCTCTTTTGGTTTGGAAATTTCCGGGCCACAGGGAAAAGTCTTTTTGGGGGTTTGTACTGTTTTTTTATTTTTCCTTTTTGCTTCTTCTTCTTCTTCTTTTTTTTTTTTCTTCCCCCTTTTTTTTTGGTTTTTCGAGGGGTTTCCATTTTACTCAGAACTGAAAAATTTTTGGGATTATTTTCAAACCATGAGCTTTTTGGAAAGCAATTTAATTGGGTTTTTCATAAGGGCGTCAATAACGTCAGAAGGGCGTCAGGGAAAAATTTGGGGAAAGCGGCTACAGCCCTTTTTTCTGGATCGATTTTCATCAAAATTTCAAGAATGGATGTTAGGGTCTTGGGTTTCATCCCGGGCCGTTGTTCCAAATTCGAAATGGCAAATTTTTAGGGGGAACCAAATTGAACCTATGCGTCAAAATTTTAAATCGTATTAATCGCCTTCCCCGAAAACTAAAAACTGAATTTTGCCCGATTTTTATTTCCAAATCTTCTATACTTTCCGAAAAATGAACCCCGATTTTGGGCGTTTTTAAAAGGGGCATAATGCTCTTAAAACTTCGGGTTTTAAAAATTAAAGGGGGTTTTAAACCCCCTTTTAGGCCCTTTTTTTTTTGCAGATTTACTTGAAATTTTTGGGCTGAAAAATGATATTAAGAAAATTTTTGACCTGGTTTCTTTTCCTTTTCCCAAAACCCAAAGGGCAAGGGCCCAAAAACAATTACCGGGGTTTTTTTCGGCCTTAATATCCCCAAAAACGGGAAATAAATTCCCTTTTGAGAAAACTAGCGAATTTTTTGAGTGCTTAAAAAACCTTTTGATTATAAAATTTTGTTTTTGAGGGGCGGGGTTTAAATCGGTTGAGTTTTTGCGGAAAAAACAAAAATTTGGGAACCCTCATGGTGTTAAAAATTTATATCTTTGAAATTCCTTTTTTTTTTGAAAATATGATGAGGAAAATTTTTGTTAAACAAAGTTTGGCCCTTTTTTTTGATGCTTTTAAAAAATTTTAAAGATTGACCTAAGATTCATGGGGGTAATTGGGGGAAAAAAACGAAAACGGGCATTAGCGTTGGGGTTTTTTTTTATTTTTCAAGAGGGTTTTAAAACTTGTATCCCCAAAAAGTATTAAAATATTCCTATAGTAAAACTTTTTAAAAATAGAGAATTTAAACGATTATTTGGTTTCCTAAAGGGTTTTGAAATTTGACCAAATACAAGAGTTTTCATCCAAAAAAAAATTTAAACATGAAAAATTTCAGCATTTTGTCGGGTTATTTTTTAAATTTAAGGCTTAAAATTTTTTAAAACCCATATGAAAAAAGTCAACACTTTTACGAATGAGTGGAGAGAAATTTTTTTAAAAAAAAATTTTTTTTGGAAAACCTTTTAAATTTTTAAAGGGGGAAATTTTAAAAAAGGGCCTTTTTAAAAAAAATTTAAAAAAAATTTCAGCGTTTTGGGGCCCCCCCCCTAAAATTTTAAAAAAAAATATCTTTTTAAAAAATTAAAAAAATTAAATTTTTCATTAAACAAGGAAAGTTTGAGGAAATTTTTGACAAATTTTGGGGGCCAAGGTTTTTAAATTTTTTAAAAAAAAGGGAATTACATAAAAAATACGATATAAAGCCTTTTAAAATTTTTATTTAAAAATCCCCTTTCCCCTTTTACCTTTAAATTTTTTTGCTTTTCGGGGGGAAAAAAAGGGTTTCAGATTTATTTGGAAAATTGGGGAAAAAAAAAAATTTTTTTTTTTCATATTGATAAACTAGCAAACGGTGTACCGTTCCCGGGGGCCCCCGTTTTTTTAAACGTCCCCTCGGAGCGGGGGGTCGTGGGGGGATTCCAAAATCGTTTAAAAAAAGGGGGGTTTTTTTTCTCCCTTTCTTGGCACTTACTTTTAAAAAGGGAGTTGCCGGGGGGTTTGGGGCCCCCGGGATCAGGGTTTAAGTGCTGGGTTTAAACATTTTCACAAAAAATTTCCGGGGATAAAAACGTTTTGGGGGCCTTAACGGGGGTTTTTGGGGAAACGTTTTCCAAAGCTGAAAAACTGTCGGGGGGACGTTAAAAACCCAAAAAAACCCAAAAAAAATTTTTAAAAAAATTGGGTTTTTAAAAATTTTTTTAAAAAATTTTTTTTTAAAATTTTTTTTTCTTTTCTTTTAAAACGTTTCCCCATTTGGGGGTTCCCTTTAAAAATTTTAAAAAGGGTTTTTTTCCCGGGGTTTTTTTCCGGGTTTTTTGAAAAAAATTTCAATTTCCCCACTTTAGGGGGGATTAACCCTTTTAAAAAGGGGGGCAAGTTTTTCCAAAAATTTTTGAAAAGGGGAAACCCCCCGGGGGAAAAAATGTTTTTTTAAAAAAATTTTAATTTTTAAATTTCCGCGAGTTTTTATAGCGTGTGTAAGTGGGGGGAAGTTTTTTTAAAAAAAATGTTCCCCAAAACCCTGGTTTCCCTTCAAAACCGGGGGGGAACTAATTTTTCGGGAAAGGGGGGGGTTTTTAAGGGGCGATTATGGCTCCCCTTTGGGGAAAAAAAAGCGCTAAGGCCCCGGGAAAGGGGAAAAAAAAACGGATTACTTTCCCCAAAGGGGGATATTGTCGAACGGGAAATGTTTTTTGTTCGAAACCCCGTTCCCCCGGGTTTGGGGGAAAGGGGGGGATAGGTGGGCCCCCAAAACCTCCCGGCAGTTAGGTGCGTCCCGTTTAAAAATTTGGGGCCCCAGCCCCCCTTTTTTCTAAAATCCTTACAATCGTGACCAAAAACTTTTTTTAAAATTTGCTGGGGGCGGGGTTAGAATCCGGGGAAAATTTAACTTTTAATTTGGGCGAATTCTGCGGGGGGAAAAGGCGGTTTTTGGGCCCCCCCGGGGAAAAATTTTCGATTTTGTGTATTAAAAAAAATGTTTTTTTCAAATTTTAATTAAAAATTTGAATTTTTCCCCCCCGAAACACAGGGGTTTTTTTCAAACCTTTTTTCCATTTTAATTTTTGGGGGAAAGGGCCTTCAAGGACGGAAAAAAAAAACCTGAATGGTGACCACCACAAAGGGCTTTCTCCCTTTAAAACACGCCCCCACACAACACCCACAACCTGTAAAAACCATTTTAAAAAGGGGGGAAATTTTTTTTAGGGGCACCCCTTCCCCC
Source organism: Solen grandis (assembly GCA_021229015.1). Lineage (NCBI taxonomy): Eukaryota > Metazoa > Mollusca > Bivalvia > Adapedonta > Solenidae > Solen > Solen grandis. The sequence goes on along the minus strand of CM037777.1, from coordinate 110,481,470 downwards.
GTTTTTTCAAAACATTCAAAAAAAATAAAGGTTTTAAAAAACGGAAACCTCAAAAAAATTTTTTCGAAAAACAAAATTTTCGTGGGGAAATTTTAACCCCCCCTTTTTTTGTTTTTTGTTTTAAATTTTGCAACCCGGGGGGGGGGGAAAAACAACACCGGGCCAAAACGCGTACTTTCGGGGTGATTCGGGGTTTTTACGCTGCAAATTTGGCCTTTTGCGATTATTTTCCCCAAAGTCAAACCTTAAATTTAAATTTTTTTAAAAGGGTGACATTCGGGGGGGTTTAAAAAAAAAAAAAAAACCCCAATTGGGGGAAAAAAACTGTTTCTTGGAATTTTTTTGTTTAAAATAAAATTTTTTTAAAACTTAATAAAAATTTTCTTGTCGTGGTGTGGTTTTTTAAAGGGAAAAAATATCACAGGGTTTTAAGTTCTAATTTAAAATAAATTTGAAAATAATAGCCCAACATACAAAAAATTTTTTTTTTATTATACGGCTAAATTTACTGAACTTCAAACCCGGGTTTTTGTTTTATTTTTGGGGAAAGGTTTTTTTAAAAAATTCAGCTGAGAATCCAAAAAAAAAAAAAAAGAAAAGGAGGGAATTTAAAAATTTTTTCTTTTAACGGAAATAAATTTTTATTTTTTAATTTGCAAAATCCTTATTCTTCAACGAAAAAACTAGTTTTATTTTTTTTTTCTTCCCTTTTAATTTGTGTTAATTTTTGTGTGTTTCCTTGGCCCTGAAAATCAATTTTATGGCTGTATTTTAAACCTAGCTTTCGGAGCATTGAAAATTTTTATAAGCGTCATATTAAAATCAACTTGGCACCGAAAAATTTGACGCGGTCACACCCTTTTTTCACCGACTTTCATCAAAAATTTCCCCAATGTTATGTTTGGCTTGTTTTTTCACCGGGGGTCCTTTTTTTTAAAAAATTTGAAAAAATTTTCTTTCGAATAAATTAAAAGGTCGAAAATTTTTTAAAAGCTTATAAAAACTGTCCATTTTAAAATAAAATTTATTTGTAGTTATAGGCCCGGTTTTAAAATTTGTAAAAAAATTTTTTACTCCTGACCATTAAATTTTATTTTAAAAAACAAAAATTTTTATTTTGGGAAAATTTTCGAAGGCAAGAAAAAAAAAATTTAAAGGGGGGCAGCTTTTAAAAGCTGAAATTTTTTTTCTAGTTTTCATAGCCATACGCTAAAGGGCCCCCTTTTAAAAAGCACAAAATTTTTAGCGGTCTACAGCCATTTTTTTGAACCGATTTTCATCAAATTTTCACAGATTGTTTATTAATTTAGTTTGCAAAACCGTGTCCGTTTTTTTAAAATTCGAAAAGCCATGGGTTTTTATGCGAACCAAGATTCGAACCCAAAGGCGTAATTTTTTTAAAGCTTAAAAATCTGCCTATTTCAGATAGAAAGTTTTTTTTAGCTTATAGGCCAGAATTTTAAAAAATTTTTTTGCAAAAAATTTCTAAACGTCCGTGCCTTTATGATAATGATTTTAAATTTTCAAAAGTATTTTTATATGTTTAAAGGGGGAAGGGCTAAAATTTTTGACACATGCTTCAATCGCTGAAAATTTTACTTTTTTTAAATTTTTATACCTAGAGTCTTGGTCACACTTGAAAAGCAAAAAAGTTTGTACCGGTCCAAGCCCGTTTTGAACCCTTTTTTTCAAATTTTCCCGAAAGTGATATTTTTTCTAGTTGGGCTCCGGGGGCCGTTTTTCAAAATTGAAAAATCCCATGGTTTTATAGCGAACCAAATTTGAACCAAGGCAATTTTTTAATGCTTAAAAAACGTCCATTTTTGAAGAAAGTTGTATTTTTCGTAATAGGCTCAGAAGTTTTTTTAAAATTTTTGGGGGAAAAAATGTCTTTACCCTGACGTATTATTGAATTTATTTCAATTTAAAAGAGGATTTTTATTGCTGAAATTTTCAAGGGGAATGAAAAATTTAAGAACATGCTTCAACGTGAAAGTTTATTTTTATGATTTTTATATGCCTAGCTCATTATCACACTTGAAAATCAAAAAAAGTTTTTTTCCGGCCAAGCCACGTTTAAAACCGATTTTTATTTAAATTTTACAAAAATGATATTAATTCTAGGTCCCGGGGCCCTTTTTTCAAAAACGAAAAGTCCATGGCTATAGCGAATCCAAATTCGAACCAAGGGCGTAATTTTTTTTAATTTTTAAAATCTGTCCCCTTTTTTAGATTCAAAAGTTTTATTTGTCATTATAGGCTCTGAAGTTTTAAAATTTTGGAAAAAATTCATATGACCAGTGACTCATTATATGAAATGTATTTAAATTAACAAATATTTTTTAGTTAAATTGCGAAGGGGAAGAAAATTTAAGACACGCTTCAAGCTGAAAATTTTTTTTTTGATTTTTTTTATCCATGCGTATAACGTCACCTTGAAATAAACAAAAATTTTTTAGCGGGCCGACCACGTTTTTGAACCCCATTTTATCAAATTTTCACTTTTTGACATTAAGTTTAGTTGGCCCCGGTGTCCTTTTTCAAAATTGAAAAGTCCCGGGGTTTTAACGAATCCAAGATTCGAACCAAGGGGCGTAAATTTTTAAATGCTTATAAAAAACGGTTCTATTTGAGATAGAAAAGTAAAAATTTGGTCAATAATTTGGTCCCAAGAGTCTTAAACTTTTGGGGAAAAGAAACGTATATGACGTCACGTGACGTCTTAATAAAAAATGTATTTATAATTTAACAAGAGTATTTCTTTATGTTGAAATTGCCAAGGGCAAAGAAAAATTTTTGCGTGGGGAAAATTTTTTTATTTACCCCTACTGCATATTGTAGCCATATCTCAAAAATATCGATTTTTTTAAATATTTTATGAATAAGAATTATAGCTGAAAAATTGACGTTTCCCAAAAATATTATTTATTAAAATTTGGTTTTTTTCGCAATACAAATTATAAACAAAAAAACTAAATGAAATGAACTAATTTTCTGATAAATGTGTTTTCTTGAGGTTTAACAGTCAATATCTCGAAACGACTGAAGATAATTTATACATTATGCGTATAAAATGTGCTGTTTTAAGAGCTTTTTTAACGGTACCAAGTTATTGAAATTACATGGAAAATAAGATATTTCATAATCATGCATCATAAAAAAAAAAAAAATGAAAAGGTCCCGCGCAGGGGTACCAAACTTAAATACTTGCGCAACGACTTAAAAAAAAAATTCAAAATTCGAAAAGACCAAGGTTTATAGCGAATCCAAAATTCGAACTAATGACGTCAAATTTAAATGCGTATAAAATCGCTTCACAGAATGTATTTTCACAGAATGTGTATATTACGTTTTTATTGTGTATACCGGTGTCCGTTTTTTCAAAATTCGAAAAGTCCAAGCATCTATGGCTTATCCAAGATTCAAACAAGGACGTCAATTTTTTAAAAGCTTATAAAAACTGTCCTATTTGAGATAGAAAGGTGAAATTTTGTCAGTTTGTAGGTCTCTGGGTGTCTAACAATTATGTGAAAATAAACGTCATATGATGTCACGTGACTCATTTTTTTATATTATTATTCTTTTTTTTTTTCCTAACTAAACGAATTATTTTAATATGTTGCAATAGTCAGGACGATGAAATTTTTATGGGTTATTTAGTCACGGAGGAAATTTTGATTTCAATGATTATCAGCAGCGTATGACCTCCCCATGACGTCACAGCTAAAAAAATTTTCTTCAAATTTTTACAGATGGTACATCTTGAAACTAAGGTGTGTATACCTGTCAGCTAACCGAAATTCCGAAAGACCGAAGTTTTGTGGCTGAAATAAATTCGAACATAGGACCGAAAATTTCATTTTAGGATTAAAGAGCTTCACGATGAGATGGAAAGTTGAAACTTACAGGGTTTGCAGTTCTGCAGAATTTCTACATATATTTTGAATCGTGACGTCATATGACGTCATGTGATTCATAAGCATACTTCTTAATTTTCATTTTAGGGCAGTGTTTCGACATGATGCCAGTTGTTCAGAAAAATGAAAATTTCAGAGTTATGACAGTAAAGTATGCGCTTTTGAACAAAAGCATCTTTAGCACCCTATGTCGTCATATGACGTCAGAGCTAAAAAATAGTGAAAAATGGGTGTTCACGCTCTACAGCCGCCATTTATGGTCGGATTTTCTTCAAATTTTCACAGATGGTACATCTTGAAACTAAGGTGTGCATATCCCGTCAGCTAACCGAAATTACGAAAGACCGAAGTTCTGTGGCTGAAATAAGATTCGAACATAGGACCTAAAATTTTCATTTTAGTTTTTAAAGAGCTTCAGGTGAGATAGAAAGTTGAAACTTACACAGTTTGCAGTTCTGCAGAATTTCTCAATATAAATTTTGAGTCATGACGTCAATGTCGTCATGTGACGTCATAAGCATACTTCTTAATTTTCATTTAGGGGAATGATTTCGACATGATGCCATTGTTCAGATAAGGGAAAAATTTTTGAGTTATAACAGTAAAGTTAACGCTTTTGAACAAAAGCATCTTCAGTACCCATGACGTCATGTGACCGTCAGGCTAAAAATATTGAAAAATGGTGTTCGCGCTCTACGCGGCCATTTATGGTGGGAGTTTCTTCAATTTCACAGATGGGACACCTTGAAACTAAGGTGTATATATCCTGCCAGCTTACCGAAATTCCGCAAAACCGAAGTTCTGTGGCTGAAGTAATATTCGAACATAGGACCAAAATTTCATTTTAGGATTGAAGAGCTTCAGGATGAGGGAAAAGAAGTTGAAACTTACACAGTTTGCAGTTCTGCAGCTTTCTACAAATATTTGAATCGGGACGTCAGAGGACGTCATAAGCATGCCACTTATTTTTAATTTGGGCAATGATTTCGACATGATGCCAGTTGTTCAGAATAAAAGAAAATTTTTAGAGTTATTGCAGTAACGTATGCGCTGTTGAGCAACGCATTTTTAGCACCCTATGACGTCACGTGACCCTCAGGAAAAATATTGAAAAATGATCAGATTTCTTCAAATTTTTACAGATGGTACATCTTGAAAAAGAAGGTGTGAATATTTTGTCAGCTAACCTTAATTCCAAAAAACCGAAGTATTGTGGCTGAAAAAAGATTCGAACATTAGGACCAAAAATTTCATTTTAGGGGTTAAAAAACTTCGGGATGAAAAATAGAAAGTTGAAACTTACACAGTTTGCAGTTCTGCATAAATTTTTACATATATTTTGAGTCGTGACGTCATAAGCATGCTACTGCTACTGCTATTTATTTATTTTTTTCTTCGTAACTTAACGCTTATTTTTCACGGAATATAATGTCAATTGTTCAGCATGAACATGAAATACTACCAGAGGTGAGTCTTACATGAAACTTCTTTCTCCTGCTTTTGCATTAACACCAGGTTGCAGAAAAGTCCTATCATTCGTTTTGACGAATGACATCTAGTTCTTCTTCTTATTATTCTTTTTTTTCTTTCCTCTTATATTTGTGTTAATTTCGAGTGTTTTCCATTGACTCAGAACAATGAAAATTTTATGGCCATATATTTCAAACCATGAGCTTTCGGATGCAATAAAGGTCATATTCTTTGGGCGTCACATAACGTCAGATTTGACGTCAGTGAAAATGTTTGTTCGCGGTCTACAGCCATTATTTATGGACCGATTTTCATCAAAATTTCACGGGAATGTGCATGTTAGGCTCTAGTTGTGCAATCCTGTGTCCGTTTTTCAAAATTCGAAAAGTCCATGGTTCTATAGCGAATCCAATATTCGAACCAAGGTCGTAAATTTTTTAAAATGCTTATAAAATCTGTCCTATTTAAGAAGAAAGTTGATATTTAGTCAGTAAAATAGGTATCTAAAAGTTTTAAACATTTTGTGAAAATAAATGTCATATGACGTCACGTGACGTCATTATATGATAATGTATTTCTAATATTAACAAGGTATTTCTATATGTTGAAATTGTCGAAGGGCAATGAAAATTTAATGCATATGCTCAAATGCTGAAATTTTTTGGTTCTATGATTTTCAGAAGCCTATGACGTCAAAATGACGTCACACTTGAAATATGCAACAAAAAGTTTGTACGCGGTCTACAGCTTGTTTTATGAACCGATTTTCATCAAATTTTCACAGAATGTGTATATTAAGTTCTAGTTGTGCATTTCCGGTGTCCGTTTTTCAAATTCGAAAAGTCCAGGGTTTCTATAGCGAATTCAAGATTCGAACCAAGGTCGTAATTTTTTAAATGCTTATAAAATGGTCCTATTTGAGCTAGAAAAGTGATATTTGGTCATTTAATAGGTCTTGGGAGTTTTTAAACATTTTGGGAAAATAAACGTCATATGACGTCACGTGCGTCATTATATGATAATGTATTTCTAATATTAACAAGAGTTTTCTATATGTTAAATTGCGAAGGGCAATGAAAAATTTAATGACACATGATTCAGTCGCTGAAATTTCGATTTCAATGTTTTTCAGAACCTATACGTCATATGACGTCACATTTAAATTGATAAAAGATTGACACCGTCCGAGCCATTTTTTAAAGGGGGCCCGTTTTTTATGAAATTTCAAAAGAATGTGTATATTACTTTTTTGGGGTTACCGGTGTCCGTTTTTCAAATTCGAAAAACCAAGCATCTTGGCGGATCCAAATTCGAACCAAGGACGTCATTTTTATATGCTTATAAAACTGCCCCCTATTTGAGATAGAAAGTTGAAATTTTTGTCGTTGTAGGTCTCTGGGTTTAAACAATTTTTGAAAAAAAAACGTCATATGACGTCACGTGACGTATTTTAGTATTATTATTTTCTTTTCTTCTTCCTAACTAAACGCTTATTTTAATATTTTGCAATAGTCCTAGGACGATGAAATTTTTTGTGTTATTATCACGTGAGAAATTTTGATTTTCACCCCTACTGCATATATGAGCCAACTCAATAAATATCGATTTTTGAAAAATAATGTATGAAAAGAATTATAGCTAAAATAATTGACGTTTCCAAAGATATTAGTTTTTTTAAAATTGGTTTACGCAATACAAGTTATAAGCAAAAAAAAAAAAAAAAAAAATAAATGAAATGAACTAATTTTGCTGATAATATGCTGTTTTCTTGAGGTTTAAAGTCAATACCAGAAACACTAAAATAAGTTTACTATTATGCATATAAAATGTAGCATGTTTAAGAGCTTTCAAAGGTACCAAGTTTATTGAAAATTACATGGAAAATAAGATATTTCATAATCATGCATCTAGAAAAAATATGGGAAAAGGTCACGCGCAGGGTCACCAAGCTTAAATACTTGCGCAACGACTTAAAAAAAAAATTCAAAAATTAAAAAGACCAAGGTTCTATAGGAAACCAAAATTCGAACAAGACGTCAAATTTCAAATGGTTAAAATCGCTTCCAAAAAAAGCTGAAAGCTGATATTTATTTGAATTTGCTCTATGTCTTCTTTTACTTTTTAAAAAGATGAACGCCATATGCCGTCATAATGCTATCAAAACGTTTTTATGAAAACTTTAACGGTTTTTTAAGCCCTTAGGGTTATTTTTTGTATGATTTGCTTGAAATTTTGTCTGAAGATGCAGTATTAGATTTTATGGAAAACCCTGTCACTTCCGTTTTCGGAAATCCCAAAGGTCAAGGTCAAAATCAATTATCGTGTTTTTTTTCGCCTTAAATATTCAAAAAACGGTAAATATTTATCGGACACTATGTTTTAAAAAATTTTTAGTGCTTTGAAAGACCTTTCAGGGTTTAATTTATTTTTGATGGGCGGGGTTGAATCGGTTGAGTTATGGAGGGGAAAAATGAAAATTGGTAACCCCCCGTGGTTTAACTGTTTTAAAACTCGAAAACCTTTTACTTTTGAAAATATGATGATGAATAGATTTGTTTAAAACAAGTTTGGCCTTCTTTTTGTGCTTTAAAGTTTAATGTTTACCTAAGATTCATGGAGTAATGGGAAAAAAAAAAGAAATTCGTGCTATATTTGGTGATTTTTTTATTTTTTCAGGAGGGTTTAAGAGCTTGTATTAAAAAATTTAAAAATATTTCCCATATATAAAGCGTGGAAATGTAAAATTTTCAGATGATTATTTTGTACCTAAAGTTTTGAATTGACCCAAAGTATAAGGGGAGTTACATCAAAAATAAGAATTTAAACTGTAAATTTCAGCGATTTTTGCCGTTATGTAAAGTTTCACGGCTTATATCTTAAGACCTAATTAATAAGTCAAACATTAACAAATGGTATGTAGAGAATTTTAAGACGATTAATTTTGGTACCTAAAGTTTTGAAATTGATCAAAGTAAAAAGGAAAGTAACATTTAAAAAAAAAGAATTTAAACATTAAATTTCACGGATTTTGCCGTCAGTCAGAGTTTTAGGTTATATCTTAAGAACGTTAGAAATAAGTGCTTAAATTAAGCAAGTGAATGTAGAGAATTTTAAGACGATATTTTGGCACCAGAGTTTTTGAAATTGATAAAAAAAATAAGGAAGTTACAAAAAAATACCAATTAAAGCCAAGGTAAAATTTTATAAAATATCCTACGTTCGCTTTCACCTTAATTGAAGCATTTTCGGAAAATGAAGTTTAAGATATGTATTTATCCAGAAATTGCAAAAAAAAAAAAATTTTACAAAACATATTGTATTACTGCTAAACGTGTACACTCTAATATTCCGTGCAATACTTAATATTGGCAACTCACCTTTGAAAAAATGACCATTTGGCTGTTTCTTTCCCTTCCGTCCACGTTTGCTAGTGTTTATGGCAGGAATGACCGGTGCGAACGCAGAGAGCTGCTGATTAGCGATTTTGCGAGAGCCGCGATAGGGTTGCACCGTGATTTACTATTTCATTCCCGCGACTGTACACGAAAATAAAAAAAATAAAAAAATTTGAAAATGCAAATTTGGGGTTTAAGTTAAATTGCTTATATTTTGAATACCTATAAACAAGAATGCTACAATGGAATTGTCGGGATTTTCAGGCCATTTATTTTGGTACCTAGAATGCTACAATTGGTCAAGTTATAAGAAAGCGATATCAAAATAAAGATTTATTTATTTTCCCATATGGCTTATTTCACAATTTAATGCATGAAAAGTCCATACGAAAAAAAAAAGTTAAAGGTAGGGAATTTAATATATATTCTTTCTAACGGTATTAATTTTTATTTTTTTTCAATGTTAGCAGAAAATCCTATCATTCGTATCAACGAATGAAATCTAGTTTATTATTATTATTCTTTTCTTCCAAAAGAGGTTGCTATTTCAATAGGTTCCTGGCGGTCTAGAATCACGAAAATTTAAAAAGGCACACATCAACGCAATGACATTTTAGAATCTATTATTTTCTATTTCGTATGACGTCACATGACGTAAAATTTTGTCATTTGCTTCAAAAGTTTTTTCGCGCTCTACAGCCTACATTTCTCGGTGATTTTCTAGATATTTTAACAAAATGTGTATATTACGTTTAGTTTGTGCATTATTATATACGTTTTCCCAGATTCGAAAAGACCAAGGTTCTGTGGTTAAACCAAGTTTCGAACTTTTGGACCTTAAAATGTATTTAATATTTTGTAGCCCCTAGGGTGAGCGAGAAATCTCAAATTGACACCACATATACTCCTTTATTTCTTCTTTTATTTCTGTGACATGTGACGACATATGACGTCATTTGACGTCCATAATTTTTTAATAAAATTCTTAAACAAATGCAAACGGTTTTTCGGGCCCTGTACTCCAAATTTTAAATTTACCGATTGGCATCAAATTTTCTCTGAATCTGCACCATTGCATCTCATTTTCAAATATCATTTTCGTTTCCGGAAAATCTCAAAGGTCAAGGTCATATATCAATAATCGTTTTTCTTTGACCTTTTGATATCTTAAAAAACTAAAAACATTCTATCGAACAACATGCGTTTTTATTATTAGTGCTTTCGAAGCTCCCTTTCTGATGACAAAATTTTTGAAGATGGGGATTGAAATGGCACAGTAATGGCGGAAAAGCGAAAGCGGCCCTATACGTAGTGCAGGAACCTGCAAGGCATCTAAAAAAATAGTGATTTTTGTAATATCATTATGAACATGATTTATAGCTAAAACAATTTCCTTTCGAACGATATGCAGCTTTTTAAAGATTCAAAGAATAATTATTAAAATATTGTTGATGAAGTAACTGCATGAAAATATTTTGGCATATTTTTGTATTTTTTCCGAGGTTTAAGCGTCCATAGTTCAAAAGCAAATTTGAAAGGTCAATACATAAAGCGTGTTGGGAATTTTAATGACCTTTCTAACGGTTACCCTACTTTTCTTATTTGGTCATGATATAAGAAATTATATGAGAAATAAGAAATCATGTAAAATCATAAAAAGTGTAAATGCACAATTTCAAACGTTATCAATAAACTATTCATTCTTATATTTTAAACATATTAAGCGATATATGGTAGATACCGAAGTAAAAGCCTTTTTAAATCAATAATGTAACTAGCTTTAATATCTTCGCCACATTAAACAAGTTTTAAAATTTTAAAATGTGTTTGAGTTAATTCAAATACCCTGGAATGTCAAATAGTTATTTTGTATATAAAGTAGAATGTTAAATTCTTTTTGAGAAATCTACTGTGCGGCACTGTAACAAGCATAAAGGTACAAAGTTTACCTGTGCTCATGTGAGGCCGCGGCCTACTATATTTGTTTTGGTTTATATATATATATTATATATATTCTTTGTAAAAGAAGTGTTTGTCTTTATTTTAGTGTCCTTTATTCATTATTTTAAACGAAAATAAAACAAGATAAAAGTAAATAAAATGGGGTTTTTGAAAAATTCTTGTTTTTCAGCTTACTTTATGTATAATTTTTAAATTCTTTAAATGAACAACAGGGAAAAATTGTTTCATTTTAAAGAAGGGGTACAATATTTTCAATATGGAAAAAGCAGGATTAACCACGAGAAAACGTAAAATTTGGGAGGGGCACATTTTTTATGAACAAAATCTTTTCAGTGATCGGCTTAAACTGAAGATGCAGCGCAAATGCCCTTATCGTTTGTGGGAAAACGAAGTCTATTTTATTAGGACTTCTGCTATAGCAGGGGGAAAGGGCCTTTGGGTTTCTACTGTTTATTGGACTTTCTGCCTACAGGCAGAAAGTATTTTGGGTTTGTACTGTTTTTTTTTTATTAAAGGGCTTTCTGCCCCACAGGCAGAAATCATATTGGGTTTGTACTGTTTTTTTATTCTTCTTTTCTTCTTCTTTTAGGACTTTCTGCCTCTGGCAGAAAGCATTATTGGGTTTGTACTGTTTATTCTTCTTCTTCTTCTTATTATTATTCTTTTTTTCTTCCTCTTATATTTGTGTTAATTTCCCATGTGTTGCCTTTTGGCCCCTGAACAATCAAATTTTAGGCTGTATTTCAAACCCATGAGCTTTCGGAGGCATTGAATTTCATATTCATATGAGTCATTTTAACGCGACTTGAGTACCTGAAAAATTTTTGTACGCGGTTTTCAGCCATTATTTCTGGACCGACTTTCATCAAAATTTCACAAAAATGGGGTTAGTTAGGTGAGTTTTTGCATCAGGTGTCCGTTTTTCAAAAATCGAAAAGCCAGGTTCTATGGCGAATTCCAAATTTGAACCAAGGTCGTAAAATTTTCAAATGTTTTAAAATTTTTCATATTTAAGATAGAAAGTTAAATATTTAGTCAGTTTTAGGTCCTCTAAAAAGTTTTAAACCATTTTGTGCAAATAAATGTCATTGAGGGCCCGGGGACCCCATTATATGATAAGGTATTTTTTAATATTAACAAGAATATTTTATATGTTGAACTTTGCGGGGGCAATGAAAATTTAAAGAACTTGCTTCAAACGCTGAAAATTTTTTTTTCTATGATTTTCATATGCCTTGACCAATGACGTCACTTTTTGAAATATGCTACAAAAGTTTTTTACGCGGTCTACAGCCATTTTTGTAAACCGAATTTTCAAAATTTTCACAGATTGTGTTTATTAAGTTCTAGTTGTGCATCCCGGGTCCGTTTTTCAAAATTCGAAAAAGTCCATGGTTTCTATAGCGAACCAAGATTCAAAAAACCAAGGTCGAAATTTTTTAAATGCTTATAAAATCTTTCCATTTCAGATAGAATTGATATTTAGTCATTTATAGGTTCTGATTTTTTAAACATTTTGTCAAATAAATGTCAAAGAGTCCTGACGCTTATATGATAAGGAATTTCTAATTTAACAAGGTTTTTCTAATGTTGAAATTGCGAAGGGCAAAAATTGGGTTTGTATTTTTTTTTTATTATTAGGACTTTCTGCCTACAGGAAAGAAAGCATATTGGGTTTGTACTGTTTTTTTTATTAGGACTTTCTGCCTAAACCCAAAAGCCCTATTGGGTTTTACTGTTTTTTTCTTCTTCTTCTTCTTTGGACTTTCTCCTAAAGAAAGAAATTTCCTATTGGTTTGTTATGTTTATTATTAGGGCTTTCGCCCCCAACAGAAAGTCCTTTTTGGGTTTTTTTGTTATTTTTTTCTTATATTAAAATATATTTAATATTTTTATTATTATTTTTTACCTTTTATTTCAAATTAAAAAAAGGTTGCCAATAAGCCGCAGCATGAAATTTTAACAGGGATCAGAGTACTTTGGCACTTTGAATGCACCCCAATTTACATCTTCATAGGCGTCAAGTGAGTCACAGCTAAAAATAGTGAAAAATTGGTTGCGCTCTACGCCGTTTTATGGTCGGTTTTTCCAAATTTTCAAAGATGGGGCTTTTTGAAACTAAAGTGTGGCTATCCTTCGCTAACCGAAATTCCGAAAGACCGAAGTTCTGGGCTGAAAAAGATTCGAACATAGGCCCGAAAATTTCATTTTAGGATTAAAGCTTCAGGATGAGATAGAAAGTTGAAACTTACGAGATTGCGTTCTGCAGAATTTTACAATCTTTTGAGTGTGACTTTATATGACTCAAGTGACGTCAAAAAGCATCCCTTTTTAATTTTCATTTTAGGGAAAATGATTTCGACAGGATGCCAGTTGTCAGATAATGAAAATTTCAGGTTATGACAGTAAAGTAGGGGCTTTTGAACAAAAAACATTTCAGACCCCCTAGGCGTCACATAACTCAGAGTTAAAAAATAGGAAAAAATGGTGTTCCGATTACACCGTCATTTATGGGTCGGATTTTCTTCAAATTTTCACAGATGGAATCATGAAATTAAGGTGTGCATATCCTGTCAACTAAACCGAAATTCCGAAAGACCAAAGTTCTGTGGCTGAAATAAATTCGAAAATGGAACCGAAAATTTCATTTTAGGATTAAAGAGCATCAGGAGGGGGATTTGAAAGTTAACCTTACACGGGTTTTCAGTTCTGAGAATTTCTAAATAAATTTTGAGTCATGACGTATATGCGTCATGTGAATTAACAAACTTCTTAATTTTCCTTTTAGGGCAATGATTTCGACCTGATGCCCGTTGTTCAGAAAAATGAAATTTCGAGTTATGACATTAAAGTTGGCTTTTGAACAAAAGCATCTTCAAACCCTAGGGCGTCGGTGACGTCCGAGCTAAAAAATAGGAAAAATGGTGTTCACGCTCTAAAACGGCCATTTATGGTCGGATTTTTTTCAATTTTCACAGGATGGGAACAACTTGAAATAAGGTGTACCTATCCTGTCAGCTAAACCAAATTCTGAAAACCGAGGTCTGTGGCTGAAATAAGATTCGAACATAGGACCGAAAAGTTTTTTTAGGATTTAAAAGTTTAGGATAGATAGAAAGTGAAATTACACATTTGCAGTTCGCAGAAATTCTTAAATATTTTGAGGGGTGCGTTCATTTGACGTCATGTGCGTCATAACATACTTATAATGGAATTTTCTTCAATATTTGAAGATGGTGATGTCAGAAAAGTAAATAAGTATGATCAGGTTTGACATCGTTAGCAGAAAGCCCTTTTTTTTTGTTCAAACAAAAGGAGTTTAGTTATTTTATTATTATTATTATTTTTTTTTTCCTAAACTAAACGTTATTTTTATTGTTCAAAAGTCCTAGGACGATGAAATTTTTATAGTTCTTAGTCACGTGAGGAATTTTGATTTCAATGATTTTCAAACCCCTTTGACTCCATGACGTCAAGCTAAAAATAGTGAAAAACTGGTGTTTCGCGATCTCAGCCGTCATTTATGGTCGGATTTTCTTCAAATTTTAACAGATTGTACATCTTGAATCAAAGGGTGATATCCTGTCAGGTAACCGAAATTGCGAAAGACCGAAGTTCTGTGGCTGAAAATTGAATTCGAAATAGGACCGAAAATTTCATTTTGGATTTTTAAAAGCTTCAGGATGAGATAGAAAGTTGAAACTTACAATTTGCAGATCTGCAGAATTTCTAATATATTTTGAGTTGTGAGTCATAGGACGTCATTTTGAGTCATAGCCATACTTTTAATTTGATTTAGGGCAAAGGTTTTTTTGCATGATGCCAGTTGTTCAAATAATGAAAATTCAGAGTTTATAATGAAAGTATGCGCGTTTGAAAAAAAAGCATCTTTACACCCTATGACGTCAAATTACGTCAAGCTAAAAATAGGAAAAAATGGTGTTCGCGCTCTACAGCCGTATTTATGGTCGGATTTTCTTAAATTTTTTACAGATCGTACATCTTGAATCAAAGGTGTCCCTATCCTGTCACTAACCGAATTTCCGAAAGACCGAAGTTCTGTGGCTGAAATAAGAATCGAAAATAGGACCGAAAATTTCATTTTAGGATTAAAGAGCTTCGGATGTATAGAAAGTTGAAATTACACAGTTTGCAGTTCTGCACATTTCTACAAATAATTTGAATCGTGACGTCATAGGACGTCTAAGCAAACCCCTAATTTTTAATTTGGGGCAATGATTTTGACATGATGCCAGTTGTTCAGAATAATGAAAAAATTTTAGAGTTATGAAAGTAAAATATGCTCTTTTGAACAAAAGCATCTTGAGCCCCTATGCGTCACTGACGTCCGCTAAAATAGTGAAAAAAAATGGTGTTTCCCCGTCTTACAGCCGTCTTTTTTTAGTCGGTTTTCTTCCCCAAATTTTCACAGATGGTACATCTTGAATCAAAGGTGTGCATATCCTGTCAGCTAACCGAAAAATTCCGAAAGGGGGACCAAAATTCGTGGGTGAAAATAAGATTCGAACATAGGACGGACAAATTTTTATTTTAGGAATTAAAGGCTTCAGGATGAATAGAAATTTGAAACTTACACAGTTTGCAGTTCCAAATTTCTACAAATTTTTGGAGTCAGAAGTCATATGACTCAGGGAGGCATAAAGCATACTTCTTAATTTTCTTTAGGGCAATGATTTCGACATGTGCCGTTGTTCAGAATAATGAAATTTCAGAGTTATGAAACTAAGATGCGCTTTTGAAAAAAAGCTCTTCAGCACCCCTAAACGTCACCTGACGTCACAGCTAAAAATTGAAAAAATGTGGGTTTTCGCTCTACGCCGTCATTTATGGTGGATTTTCTTCAAATTTTCACAGATGGACAATTGAAATAAGGTGTGCTAATATGTCAGCTAACCGAAAAAATTTCCGAAAGACGAAGTTCTGTGGCTGAAATAAGATTCGAACATAGGACCAAAAAATTTTCTTTTAGGATTAAAGAGCTTAGGATGAATAAAAGTTGAAAACTTACAAAGTTTGCAGTTCTTTCTTAATTTTTTAAAAATTTAGACCCGTGACGTCAAATGTCGTAGTGACTTTAAAGGCATACTTCTTAATTTTCATTTTAGAGCAATGATTTCGACATGTGCCGTTGTTAGAATAATGAAAATTTCAGAGTTATGAAAATAACGTATGCGCTTTTGAAAAAAAGCATCTTCAGCACCCTATGACGTAATGACGTCAAGCTAAAAAAAAAAATAGGAAAAAAATGGTTTTTTTTTGCGCTTACAGCCGTCATTTATAAACCGGATTTTTCAAATTTTTACAGTTTGGAAAATCTTAAACTAAGGTGGGAATTCCTGTCAGCTAACCGAATTCCGAAAGACCGAAGTTTGTGGCTGAAATAAAATTCGAACAAGGACCGAAAATTTATTTTAGGTTAAAGGCTTCAGAATGAGACAGGAAGTTGAAACTTTCAAAGTTTGTAGTGCGCAGAATTCTTCTTTATTTTGAGTGTGACGTCATATGAGTCATTGACTCATAAGGGATACTTCTTAATTTTCATATTAGGGGCAATGATTTGACATGTTGCAGTTGTTCAGAATAATGAAAAATTTCAGAGTTTATGACAACAAAGTATCGTTTTTTAACAAAAGAATCTTCAGCCCCATGACGTCATGTGACTTAGCTAAAAATAGTGAAAAAAAAGGTGTTAACGCCACAGCCGCCATTTATGGTCGGGGTTTTCTTCAAATTTTTAAGATTGTACATCTTGAAAAAGGTGTTAATTCCGTCAGCTAACCGAAATTCCGAAAAACCGAAGTTTGTTGCTAAAAAAAAAATACTCGAACATAGGACCGAAAAATTTCATTTTGGGATTAAAGAACTTAGGATGAATAGAATTTTTGAAATTTTACACAGTTTGCATTTTCTGCGGGCTTTCAACAAATAAATTGAACTCGTGAGGGCAAGGACGTCATAAGCATCCCACTTAATTTTTAATTTGGGGCAATGATTTGGGGAATTGATGCCAGTTGTTCGGAATAATGAAAATTTCAGAGTTATTGCAGAAATGGATGGCTTTTGACCCACTTTTTTTCAGCACCCAGACGTAAACCTACGGCCCGAGCTGAAAATATTTGAAAAAGGGTTTTTCGCGTCTACAGCCCCATTTTATGATAAGATTTTCTTCAAAATTTTTACAGATGGTACATTTTGCAACTAAGGTGTGAATATTTTGCACAAAAACCTTAATTCCAAAAAAAACCGAAGTATTGTGGCGAAGTAAGATTCGAAATAGGACCTTTTAAACTGAAAAATTCAAGTTTTGCAGTCATGCCCCTTACGTCATATTACATCATGTTACGTAAACAGAACTAATTACTTAGTTCTTTTTATTTGCAACTGATTTGGGGAATTAATGCCCATTTTGTTCAGCTGAACAAAAAATTTATACCAAGGTAGTCATTACATAAAACAACTTTTTCCGCCTTTTGAAATTAACACAGCTTGCAGAAAGTCCAAATCATTCCTTTTTCCCGGGAATGTAAACCTGTTATTAGGATTTTTTTCTGCCTAAAAGCAAAAGTCCTATTGGGTTTGTACTGTTTTTTTCTTCTTCTTATTTTAAGGACTTTCTGTAAACAGAAAGTCCAATTTTGGGTTTGTACGTATTTATTATTTTAGGACTTTTGCCACAGGCAGAAAGTCATATTTGGGTTTGTACTGTTTTTTTATTATTCTTCTTCTTTTATTTTTTTTCTTCCTCTTATATTTGTTTTAAAATTTCGAGGTTTGCCATTGACTCAGAACAATGAAAATTTTATGGCATATTTTCAAACATAAAGCTTTCGGTGCAATGAATTTTATATTTCATATGACGTATATAACGTCAGTTTGGACGTCAGGTGAAAAAGTTTGTACGCGGTTACAGCCATTATTTCTTGGCCGATTTTCTCAAAATTTCACGAATGTGTTGTTGGCTCTAGTTGTGCACCTGTTCCGTTTTTCAAAAATTTTTAAAGTCCAGGGGTTTTATAGCGAATCCAAGATTCGGGCCAAGGTTGTAAATTTTTAAATGCTTATAAAACTGTCCTTTTCAATTAAAGTTGATATTTAGGTAAAGGTCTTAGAAGTTTTAAACATTTTGTGAAAATAAATGTCATATGGACGTCACGTGACGTCTTATATGATAATGTATTTCAATATTAACAAGAATATTTCTATATTTTGAAATTGTCGAAGGACAATGAAAATTTAGTGACACATGCTTCAAAGGCGAATTTTGATTTCTAGATTTTCATATGCCTATGACGGGGCAAATGACGTCACACTTGAAATATGCAACAAAATTTTTTACGCGGTCTACACCATTTTTATGAACCCGTTTTTTATCAAATTTCACGAATGTGTATTTTAATTTTAGTTGTGATCCCGTTGTCCCCTTTTTTTAAAATTCGGAAAAGTCCATGGTTTCTTTAGCGAATTCAAGATTCGAACCCAAAGGGCCCCAAAAATTTTTAAAAAAGTTAAAAATCGGTCCTATTTGAGCTAGAAAAAATGATATTGGTCTTTTTATAGGTCTCTGGGGTTTAAACATTTTGTGAAAATAAAGTCATATGACGTCCGTGCGTCATTATATGATAATGTATTTCTAATATTAACAAGAATTTCTATATGTTGAAATTGTCGAAGGGGTTGAAAATTTAATGACACATGATTCAGTCGCTGAAATTTCGATTTCAATTTTTCAGAAGCCTAGCGTCATAGGGCGTCACATTTAAAAATTGATACGAAAGATTGTAACCGTCCAAGCCTTTTTAAAGGGGGCCGTTTTTTATGAAATTTTCACAGAATGGTTATTGTTTTATTGTGTATACCGGTGTCCGTTTTTAAAAAATTCGAAAAGTCCAAGAAACTAGGGCGGATCCAAAAGATTCAAACCCAAGGACTAAATTTTTTATGTTATAAAACTGCCTATTTTGGATGAAATTGAAATTTTTGTCAGTTGTAGGTCTCTGGGGGTCAACAATTATGTGAAAATAAACGTCTTTGACGTCAGTGACGTTTTTTAATTTTATTTTTCTTTTCTTTTTCCCTAACTAAAGCTTTTTTTTTTAATATGTTGAAAATAGTCCTAGGACGATAAAAATTTGTTGGGGGTTTATTCAGTGAGGAAAAATTTTGATTTCCCCCTAGCTATATGTACCCATATCTCAATAAATATCTTTTTTTTGTAAATATATGTAGAAAAAATTTTAAAGCTGAATAATTGACGTTTCCAAAGATATTTGTTTTTTAAAAAATTGGTTTACGCAATAAAAAGTTTAAGCAAAAAAAACAAAAAAACAAAATGAAATGAAGTATTTTGCTGAAAATAGCTGTTTTTTGAGGTTTAACAGTCATATTCGAAACGGAAATAAGTTTATACTTTATGCTAAAAAAGTAGCATTTTTTAAGGCTTTTAACGGTCCCAAAGTTTTTTGAATTACTGGAAAATAGATATTTCTAATCAGCATCATATGAAAAAAATATGGAAAAGGTCACGCGCAGGGGTCACCGAAAATATTTGGAACGACAAAAAAAAAAATTCAAATTCAAAAGACCAAGGTTTATAGCAAATCCAAGATTCGAATAAGACGAAAATTTTAAATGCGTATAAAATCGCTTCCAAAAAAAAGCTGGGGAAAGCGTATTTAGTTTGAATATTAGTCTCTAGTTTCTTTACTTTAAAAAAAGATAACCCCTATGCGTAAATGCTATAAAACGTTTTTATGAAAATTTAACGGTTTTTAACCCCTGTGGCTTTTTTTTTTGTAGATTTGCTTAAAATTTTGTCTGAAGATGCAGTATTAGATTTAGGGAACCTGTCATTCCCGTTTCGGAAAACCCAAAAGGGGTCAAGGTCTATATAAATATCGTTTTTTTCTTGGCCTTAATATCTAAAAAGGGTAAATATTCTACGGCACTATATATAATTTTTTAGTGCTTTGAAAGCCCTTTTCAATTTTTTTTAGTTTTTGTGATCGGGGTTGAAATTTAGTATGGAGGAAAAAAAATTTTAAAAAAAAAAAAAAAAAAATGTGTGGTTTTTGGGTGTTTGGGTTTTTTTGTTAAATTTGTTTCCTTTTAGAAGGGGAAAAAACAAATTCGTGCAAACCCTTTGGTGATTTTTTTTATTTTTTGGGGGTTTAAGGCTGTATCTCAAAAAAAATTAAAAAATATTTTCCCATATATAAAGCGTGTGAAATGTAAAGAATTTTAGTGATTTTTTTGGTACCTAAGTTTTTAAAATTTACCCAAGATAAGGGAGGGTTTCATCAAAATAAAAATTTAAAACATGTAGAATTTCAGCGATTTTGCCCTTTTTAAGGTTTTCACGGTTAACTTAAGATTAATTAATAAATAAAAACCCTTAAGCGAAAAGGGATGTGAGAATTTTAAGACGATTATTTTTGGGACCCCAAAGTTTGAAATTGATCAAAGTTAAAAAAGTAACATAAAAAAAAAGAATTTAAACATGTTAATTTTGCGATTTTTTTCCGTCATGTCAGAAATTTTTTCGGCTTTTTATCTTTTAAATGAAAAAAATAAATGCTAAATTAAGCAAGTGAGATGTAGGGGTTTTAAGACGATTATTTTTGGACCAAAATTTTGAAAATTGTAAAAAAAAAAGAAGTTTCATAAAAAAAAAACCAATTTAAAAACCAATTGTAAGAATTTTCATAAAAAATCCTACGTTCGCTTTCACCCTTAATTGAACATTTTTTGAAAAAGTAAGTTTTCAATATGTATTAGTCCTAAAATTGCAAAAAAAAAAAAAAAAAACTTTTTCATATATCATATTATATTTTTTAAACTAAACAAATGTACACTCTAATATTCCGTGCAAAACTTAAAAATTTTAGCAACTCACCTTTGAAAAATCCATTTTGGGTTTTTTCTTTCCCCTTCCCTCCCGCGTTTGCTAGTGTTTATGGAGAGAATGGGTGCGAACGGAAGCTGCTGATATAGCGTTTTCGCAGAGAGCCCGTCATTTTTGGGGATGCACCGGATTTCTATTTCATTCCGGACTGTACACGAAAATAAAAAAAAAAAAAAAAAAATTTATTGCAAATTTTTAGGTTTAATTAAATTTCTTAAATTTTTAATAACCATAAACAAAAATATGTACAATGGGAAATTTTCGGGATTTTAGGCCATTTATTTTGGTACCCAGAAGCACAAATTGGGCAAGTTATAAGAAACGATATCAAAAAAGATTTATTTTTTTGCCATATGGCTTTTTCACAAAGTTTAAAGCATGAAAGTCCTACGAAAAAAAAAGTTAAAGGTAGGGGAATTTAATAATATTCTTTCTAACGGTATTAATCTTTTATTTTTTTAATGTTTCAGAAAATCCCTTCATTCGTACAACGAATGAAATCTAGTTTTTATATTATTTCTTTTTTCCAAAAAAAGGTTCTATTTTATAGGTTCCCGCGGTCGAATCACAAAATTTAAAAGCACACATCAGAGCAAAAGACTTTTTTGAATTTTTATTTTCAATTGTATGACGTCACTGACGTCAAAAATTTTCATTTGCTTCAAAATTTTTCCGCTCTCAGCCCACATTTTCGGCTGATTTCTAATTTTTTAACAAAAAGTGTAATAGTTAATGTCTTTTTTATATACTTTTCCCGGGTTCGAAAAGCCAAGGTTCTGTGGTTTTAAACCAAGTTTCGAAATTTGGACCTTAAATGTATTTAAGTATTTTGTAGCTCCTATGTGAGCGAGAAAATCTCAAATTGGCCCCAATATACTCCTTTATTTTCTTCTTTTATTCGTGACATGTACGACAAAAGACGTCATTTGACGTCATAATTTTTAATAAAAATTCTTAAAACAAATGCAAACGGTTTTTCAGCCCGTACTCCAAATTTATTGCCCCGATTGGCATCAAATTTTTTTTGAATTTGCCCATTGCATCTCATTTTCAAATATCATTTTGTTTCCGGAAAATCTCAAAGGTCAAGGTCATATATCAATAATCGTTTTTCCTTTGACCTGTGATATTTTAAAAAAAACTAAAAAATTCTTCGAGACAACATGGGGATTTTTAATTAGTCTTTCGAAGCTTTTGATGACAAAATTTTTGAAGATGGGGATTGAAATGGCCAGTATGGCAAAAAAAAGCGAAAAGCGGCCTATACGTAGTGGGGGGAAACCTCCCTGATCTAAAAAAATAGTGTTTTTTGTAAAAAACATTATGAACATGATTTATAGCTCAATAAATTTTCCCTTTTTCGAACGATTCAGCTTTTAAAGATTCAAAATATTAAAATATTGTTGATGAAGTAACGTCAGAACATTTTTGGCATAAAATTTTGTTATTTTTTCCGAGGTTTAAGCGTATATTTCCCAAAAAAGCAGTTTTGAATAGGTCAATACATAAAGGTTGTTGGGATTTTAATGACCTTTCTAACGGTACCCTACTTTTCTTATTTGGTCATAAATTTAAAAAAGTTATATGAAAATTTAAAAAAACTCATGATAATAATATAAAAGTGTAAATGCACAATTCAAACGTTATCAATAAACTATTCATTCTATTATTTAAACAATTAATCGATTATGGTAGATACCGAAGGTTAAAAAAACCTTTTTAAATCAATAATGTAACTATGCTTTAATTCTTCAGCCACATTTAAACAAGGTTTTAAAAAATTTTAAAAATTTTTTTTGGTTAATTCAAATAACACTGAAGTCAAATAGTTTTTAAATATGTAATAAAGGTAGAATTTAAGTCTATTGAGAAATCTAAATGTGCGGGGGAAACCCGTAACAAGCAGTAAAGGTAAACGTTTACCTGTCCATGTGAGGCCGCGGCCTACTATATTTGTTCGGTTTTTATTTTAAAATATAATATATTTTTTTGTTAAAAGAAGTGTTTTTGTCTTTATTTTTTGTGTCCTTTAATTCATTATTGTTTTAAACGAAAATAAAGACAAGATAAATAGTAAATAAAATGGGTTTTTTTAAAATATCTTGTTGTTCAGGGATGTACTTTATGTAAAATTTTAAGTTCTTTAAAATAACAACAGGGAAAATTGTTTCTTTTAAAGAAGGATAATAATTTCAATATGGAAAAGCCCGATTTACCACAGAGAAACGTAAATTTGGGAGGTCCGGGCTTGTTTATGAACAAAATCTTTTCAGCTGATCAGGCTTAAAAATGAGATCCCGCCAGAATGCCTTTCGTTTGTGGGGCAAACGAAGTCTAGTTTTTTAGGCCTTTTGCTTAGAGAAAAATCCATTGGGTTTTACTGTTTTTTTAGGACTTTTGCCTTTCAGGGCAGAAAAATCAATTGGGTTTGTACTGTTTTTTTTATTATTAGGATTTCTGCCTACAGGCAGAAAGTCATATTGGGTTTGTACTGTTTTTTTATTCTTCTTCTTCTTTTTAATTAGGACTTTCTGCCTACTGGCAGAAAGTCATATTGGTTTGTACTGTTTTTATTTTCTTCTTCTTCTTATTATTATTTTTTTTTCTTCCGCTTATATTTGTGTTAATTTCGATGGGGTTTTCCATTGGCCCTGAACAATCAGAATTTTTTTTTTGGGATTAATTTTAAACCATTAGCTTTGGATGCATTGAATTTTTTATATTCATATAACGTCTATAACGTCAGACCCTTGACGGGCACCTAAAAAAAGTTTGTTTCGCGGTTTCCCACAGCCATTTTTTTTGGACCGCTTTCATCAAAATTTCCAAAAGAATGTGTATTTAGGTGTAGTTGTTTATCCAGGTGTCCGTTTTTCAAAATCGAAAAAGTCCATGGTTCTTGGCCCAATCCAAGATTTTGAAACCAAGGTCGTAAATTTTCAAAAAGCTTATAAAATCTGTATATTTAAGGATTTGAAAGTTGATATTTGTCAGTTTTTATGGTCCTAGAAGTTTTTTAAAAAATTTTGTGCAAATAAATGTCATATGACGGGACGTGACGTCATTATATGATAATGTATTTCTAATATTAAAAGAATATTTCTATATGTTGAAATTGTCGAAGGGCAATGAAAAATTTAAAGAACATGTTTTAAACGTTTAAATTTTTATTTTCTTGATTTTCATATGCCTATGACGTCATATGCCCTTTAATTTGAAATATGCTTTCAAAAGTTTGGTTTCGCGGGGGTACAGCCAATTGTTTGTGAACCGATTTTCATCAAATTTTCACGATTGTGTATATTAATTCTAGTTGTGCATCCCGGGTCCTTTTTCAAAATTCGAAAAAGAATGGTTCTAAGGAAAATCCAGATTCGAAACCAAGGTCGTAATTTTTTAAATGTTTTATAAAATCTGTCCATTTAATAGAAGTTGTTATTTTAGTCAGTATATAGGTCTCTAGAAGTTTTAAACATTTTGTGCAAATAAATGTCATAAGACGTCAGTGACGTCTTATATGATAATGTATTTCTAATATTAACAAGAGAAATTTTCTATATGTTGAAATTGTCGAAGGGCAATATTGGGTTTGTACTGTTTTTTTTTATTAGGACTTTCGGCCTCGGCAGAAAGTCCTATTGGGTTTGTATTTTTTTAATTAGGACTTTCTGCCCTAAAGGAAAGTTATTGGGTTTGTACGGGTTTATTCTTTTCTTCTTCTTATAGGACTTTTTGCCTAAAGCGAAAGTCCTATTGGGTTTTTTTGTTTAAAATATTAGGGCTTTCTGCCTCAAGCAGAAAGCCTTTTTTGGGTTTGTTATGTTTTTTTTATTTTTTTATATTAATAATTATTATTATTATTTTTTTACCTTTTGATTCAAATTAAAACAGGTTGCCAATAAGCCGCAGCATGAAATTTTAAAGTGATCAGAGTGCTTTGGACTTTTGAAGGGAAATAATTACATTTCTATGACCCCATGTGGGGCCCCCTTCACAGCAAAAAAAAATGAAAAAATGGTGTTCGCGTCTACAGCCGTCCCTTTATGGTCGGATTTTCTTCAAATTTTCAAAGATGGTAAATTTGAAAAAAAGTGTGCAATTTTTCCCCCTGTCAGCTAACCGAAATTCCGAAAAAACCGAAGTTCTGTGGCGAAATAAGATTCGAACATAGGACCGAAAATTTCATTTTAGGGATTAAAGAGCTTCAGGATGAGGAAAAGAAAGTTTTAAACTTACAGAGATTGCAGTTCTGCAAATTTCTACATATCTTTTGATGTTTACGTATATGCGTCAAGTGACGTCATAACATACTTTTAATTTTCATTTTGGGCAATGATTTGACCGGATGCCAGTTGTTCAGAAAAATTGAAAATTTCAGAGTTTATGACCCGTAAAGTATGCGCTTTTGAACAAAACATTTCACACCCTAAGGAAAGTCACATAACGTCAGAGTTAAAATAGTAAAAATGGTGTTTTGCGATCTACAGCCGTCATTTATGGTCGGATTTTCTTCAAAATTTTCACAGATGGTACTTTATGAAATTAAGGTGTGCATAAACCGTTCAACCCAACCGAAATTCCGAAAGACCAAAGTTCCCGTGGCTGAAAAAGGGTTCGAAATAGGACCGAAAATTTCATTTTAGGATTAAAGGCATCAGGAAAGAGATAGAAAGTTTGAAACTTACCCCAGTTTGCGTTCTGCATAATTTCCCAAATAAATTTTGGGGTCTGAAAGTCATATGAGTCATGTGACGTTTATTAACCCTTTCTTCTTAATTTTCCTTTTAGGGCAATGATTTGACCTGATGCCCAGTTGTTACAGAAAAAAAGAAAATTTCAGAGTTATGACAATAAAAATATGCGTTTTGAACAAAAGCATCTTCAGCACCCTATACGTCGGGTGACGTCCGAGCTAAAAAAAAGTGAAAATGGTGTTTTTACCCTCTAAAACGGCCAATTTTTTGGTCGGATTTTCTTTCAAATTTTCCCGATGGGAAAATCTTAAAAATAAGGGTACCTACCTTAAGCTAACCAAATTCGAAAGACCGAAGGTCTGTGGCTGAAATAAGATTCGAACATAGGACCGAAAAGTTATTTTAGGATTAAGAAATTTCAGGAGAATGAAAGGAATGAAACTTACCCCAGTTTGCCCGTTCTGCAGAAATTTTAAAATATTTTGAGTCCCTGACGTCATTTGACGTCATGTGCGTCATAAGCATATTTTTAATAAGGATTTTCTTCAATATTGAAGATTGGTGTAAAGTCAGAAAAGAAATAAGTATATCAGGTTTGACATCGTTAGCAGAAAGCCCTTTCTTTTGTTCAGAACAAAAGGAGTCTAGTTATTTATTATTATTATTATTCTTTTCTTTCTTCCTAACTAAACCTTATTTTTCTATTTTGGGCAAAAAGTCCTGGACGATAAAATTTTTTATCCCTTTCTTAGTCCGTGAGGAAATTTTGTTTTTCAAATGTTTTCCCAAGAAACCCTATACGTCACAATGAGTCCCAGCTTAAAAATAGGGGAAAAAATTTGGTTTCCGATCTACACCGTATTTATGGTCGGATTTTCTTCAAATTTTAACAGATTGTACTTTTGAATCAAAGGTGTGCATTTCCTGTCAGGAAAACCGAAATTGCGAAACCGAAGTTCTGTGGCTGAAATGAATTCGAAATAGGACCGAAAATTTCATTTTTGATTAAAGAGCTTCAGGATAGATAAAAAAGTTTGAAACTTACACAGTTTGCAGATCTGCAGAATTTCTACTTATATTTTGGTTGTGAGTCGGACCCCTGTAAAGTCATACCCATACTTCTTAATTTGCATTTTAGGGAATGGTTTCGACAGATGCAAGTTGTTCAGAATAATGAAAATTTCAGAGTTTGACAGAAAGTATGCCTTTTGGGAACAAAAGCATCCAGCACCAAACGCAAATGACCCGCCCACAGCTAAAAATTGAAAAATGGTGTTCGCGCTCTACAGCCGTCATTTATGGGTGGATTTTCTTCAAAATTTTCACAGATCGTACATTAATCAAAGGGTGATATCCGTCAGCAAACCCGGGGGAATTTTCGAAAGACCGAAGTTCTGTGGCTGAAATAAGATCGAACATGGACCGAAAAATTTCATTTTAGGATTAAAGAGCTTCAGGATGAGATAGAAAGTTAAAATTTTACAGTTTGCAGTTCTGCGCATTTCTACAAATAATTTGAATCGTGACGTATAGGACTCATAAGCATCCCAAATTAATTTTAATTTGGGGAATGATTTTGACATGATGCCAGTTTGTTGAATATGAAAATTTCAGAGTTATGAAAGTAAAATATGCTCTTTGAACAAAAGCATCTTGAGCCCCTAGCTCACTGACGCACAGCTAAAAATAGTAAAAATGGTGTTCCGCGCTTACGCCGTCATTTATAGTCGGATTTTCTTCAAATTTTCACAGAGGGGACATCTTGAATCAAAGGTGTGGCTTTCCTGTCAGTAACCGAAAATCCGAAAGGACCGAAGTTCCTGTGGGTGAAATAAGATTTCGAACATAACGGACAATTTATTTTAGGATTTAAAAGAGCTTCGGATGAAAAGAAAAGTTGAAACTTCACAGTTTGCAGTTCTGCAGCATTTCTACAAAATAATTTTGAATCGTGACGTTAGGACGTCATAAGCAAAACCACTTAATTTTAATTTGGGGAATGATTTGAAAAGATGCCAGTTTTCAGAAAATGAAAATTTCAGATTTATGAAAATAAAATATGCTCTTTGAACAAAAGCATCTTGAGCACCCTATGACGCACATGAGTCACAGCAAAAAATAGTGAAAAAATGGTGTTCGGGGGCTCTACAGCGTCATTTATAGCGGATTTTCTTCAAATTTTACAGGAGGTACATCTTGAACAAAGGTGTGCATATCCGGGCAGTTTAAACCGAAAATCCGGAAAACCGAAGTTCTGTGGGTGAAAATAAGATTCGAAACATGGCGGACAATTTCTTTTTAGGATTAAAAGCTTCAGGATGAGATAGAAAGTTGAAACTTACACAGTTTGCGTTCGCAAAATTTCTAAAATTTTTGGAGTCAGAACGTCATATGACGTCATGTGACGTCATAAGCATCTTCTAATTTTCATATTAGGGCATGATTTCGACAGATGCCGTTGTTCGAATAATAAAAAATTTCAGATTATGACAACAAATATACGCTTTTAAACCCAAAAGCATCTCAGCACCCTATGACGCATGTGACGTTGAGCTAAAAATAGGGGGAAAAATGGTGTTTAACGCTCTACAGCCCCCATTTTGGTCGGATTTTCTTCAAATTTTTACAGATTGTACATTTGAAACTAAGGTGTTCTTATCTGTCAGCTAACCGAAATTCCAAAAAAACGAAGTTCTGTTGCTGAAAAAAATACTCGAACTTTGGACCGAAAATTTCATTTTAGGATTAAAGAACTTCAGGAAGAGATAAGAATGTTAAACTTACACGTTTTTGCAGTTCTGCAGAATTTCTACAAAAAAATTTTTTGAATCGTGCGTCAAGGACGTCATAAGCATACCACTTAATTTTAATTTGGGGCCCAATGATTTCGACAAGATGCCAGTTTTCGAAAATAAAAATTTTCCCGAGTTATTGCAGTAAAGAAAGCGTTTTTGCAAACAGTATTTTCAGCCACCCTATGCGTCACCTGAGTAGAGCTGAAAATATGAAAAATGGTTATTCGCGCTCTACAGCCGCCATTTATGATAAGATTTTTTTCCCAAATTTTTTACAGATGGTACATTTTGAAACCCTAAGGTGTGAATATTTTTTCGGGAACCTTAATTCCTAAAAACGAATATTGTGGCTGAAGTAAGATTCGAACATAGGCCCCTTTAAACTGGGAAAAAAAGTTTGAGTCATGTCCTTAAGTCATATTACATCATGTTTACGTACGCTAATACTTAGTTTTTATCATTTGCCTGGGTTTCGGAATATAAAAGTCAATTGTTCAGCATGAACATGAAAAAAACTTTCCCGAGGTGAGTCATTACAAAAGAAACTACTTCTCCTGCCCCTTTTGCATTAACACAGCTTGCAAAAAAAGCCTATCATTCGTTTTCACGAATGGACTTCTGTTTTAGGGCTTTCCCGCCTAAAGCAGAAAGTCCATTGGGTTTGTTACTGTTTTTCTTCTTCTTTCTTTTTTATTATTAGGGCTTTCTGCCTTAAAAACAAAAGGGCCTATTGGGTTTGTTACTGTTTTTATTATTTTAGGGGCTTTCTGCCTACCCGGCAGAAATCTATTGGGTTTTTTACTGTTTTTTTATTATTCTTCTTTTTTTATTTTTTTTTCTTCCTCTTTATTTTTTAATTTCGGGGTTTGCCATTGGCTTGAACAATGAAAATTTTATGGCTATATTTCAAACATGAGCTTTCGGGGGGTTTCAATGAATTTTATATTCATTGGGCGTCATATAACGTCAGATTTGACGTAGGTGAAAAAGGTTTTTTTACGCGGTCTACCCGCCATTTTTTTTTCTTGACCGATTTTCATCAAAATTTACAGAATGTGTATGTTTTGTTAGTTGGCTCCCTGTTCCGTTTTTTCAAAATTCTTAAAGTCCAAGGTTCTATAGCGAATCCAAGATTCGGACCAAGGTTGTAAATTTTTAAATAGCTTATAAAATCTGTCCTATTTCAGATAGAAAGTTGATATTTGTCAGTATATAGGTCTCTAAAGTTTTAAACATTTTGTGAAAATAAAATGTCATATACGTCACGTGACGTCATTATATGATAATGTATTTCTAATATTAACAAGAATATTTCTATATGTTGAAATTGTCGAAGGACAATGAAAATTTAGTGACACATGCTTCAAAGGCTGAAATTTTGATTTCTATGATTTTCATATGCCTATGACGTCAAATGAAGTCACACTTGAAATATGCAACAAAAGTTTGTACGCGGTCTACAGCCATTGTTTATGAACCATTTTCATCAAATTTTCACAGAATGTGTATATTAAGTTCTAGTGTGGCATCCCGTTTGTCCCGTTTTTCAAAAATTTCGAAAAGTCCATGGTTCTATAGCGAATTCAAGATTCGAACCAAGGTCGTAAATTTTTAAATGCTTATAAAATCGGAATTTATTTTGAGATAGAAAAGTGATTTTGGTCAGTATATAGGTCTCTGGGAGTCTTAAAACATTTTGTGAAAATAAACGTCACAAGACGTCAACTTGACGTCATTATATGATAATGTATTCTAATATCAATAAGAGTATTTCTATATGTTGAAATTGTCGAAGGGCAATGAAAATTTTATGACAAATGATCAGACGCTGAAATTTTCGATTTAAATGATTTTCAGAAGCCTATGACGTCATATGACGTCACATTGAAATTGACTACAAAAGTTTGTACACGGTCCAGAGCCATTATTAATGGGCCGAATTTTATCAAAATTTTTCACAGAATGTGTATATTACGTTTTATTGTGTATACCGGTGTCGGTTTTTCAAAATTCGAAAAGTCCAGCATCCTATGGCGGATCCAGATTCGAACCAAGGACGTCAATTTTTAAATGCTTATAAAAACTGTCCTATTTGAGATAGAAAGTTAAAATTTTGTCAGTTAGTAGGTCTCTGGGTGTTAACAATTATGTGAAGTAAACGTCGTATGACGTCACGTGACGTCATTTTTTTTATTATTATTATTCTTTTCTTCTTCCTAACTAAACGTTATTTTAATATGTTGCAATAGTCCTAGGACCATGAAATTTTTATGGGTTATTAGTCACGTGAGGAAATTTTTGTTTTCAATGATTGTCAGCA
This sequence comes from Solen grandis, assembly GCA_021229015.1. NCBI lineage: Eukaryota > Metazoa > Mollusca > Bivalvia > Adapedonta > Solenidae > Solen > Solen grandis. The sequence goes on along the minus strand of CM037777.1, from coordinate 110,450,995 downwards.
GCATATGACGTCAAATGACGTCACAAGCTAAAAATAGTGAAAAAAATGGTTTTTGCGCTCTACAGCCGTCATTTATAGTCGATTTTCTTCAAATTTTCACAGAAGGTACATCTTGAAACAAAGGTGTGCATATCCTGTTCAGCAACCGAAATTCCGAAAGGACCGAAGTTCTGGGCTGAAATAAAGATTCGAACATAGGACCGAAAATTTCATTTTAGGATTAAAGAGCTTCAGGATTAGATTGAAAGTTGAAACTTACACAGTTTGCAGTTCCGCAAATTTCTACATATATTTTGAGTCGTGACGTTAAATGACCTCATGATGACGTATAAGCATACTTCATAATTTCATTTTAGGGCAAGATTTCGACATGATGCCAGTTGTTCAGAATGATGAAAATTTCAGAATATGACAGTAAGGTATTCGCTTTTTGAACAAAAGAATCTTTAGCACCCTATGACGTCATGTGACGTCAGAGCTAAAAATAGTGAGAAATGGTTTTTATGCTCTACAGCCGTCATTTATAGTCGGATTTTCTTCAAATTTTCACAGATGGTTACATCTTGAAACTAAAGTGTGGAATATTTTGTCAGCTAACCATAATTCCGAAAAACCGAAGTATTTGTGGCTGAAGTAAGATTCGAACATAGACCAAAAATTTCATTTTAGGGTTTAAAGAACTTCGGAATGAGATAGAAAGTTGAAACATTACACAGTTTGCAGTCCTGCATAATTTTTAATATATTTTGAAGTGGTGACGGTCATTATGACGTCAAAAAAACATTCTACTACTACTTTTTTTTTCTTCGTAACTAATCGCTTATTTTTTCGCGGAATATAATGTCAGTTGTTCAGATGAACAGGGAAAAACTACCAGAGGTTGATTCATTACATGAAACTTCTATCTCCTGCTTTTGTGGCATTAATACAGGTTGCAGAATAGTCCTATCATTCGTTTAGACAATGACATCTAGTTATTATTATTATTCTTTTCTTCTTCCTAACTAAACGCCTTATTTTTTTTATGTTGCAATGGACCTAGGATGATGAAATTTTAATGGCTTATTAGTCACGGAGGAAATTTTGATTTCAATGATTTTCAGCACCCTATGACGTCACATGACGTCACAGCTAAAAAATAGTGAAAAATGGTTGTTCGCGCTCTACAGCCGTCATTTATGGTCGGATTTTCTTCAAATTTTCACAGATGGTACATCTTGAATCAAAGGTGTGCATATCCTGTCAGCTAACCGAAATTCCGAAAGACCGAAGTTCTTGGCTGAAATAAGATTCGAAATAGGACCGAAAATTTCATTTTAGGATTAAAGAGCTTCAGATGAGATAAGAAAGTTGAAACTTACACAGTTTGCAGTTCTGCAGAATTTCTACAAATATTTGAATCAGAACGTTCATATGACGTCATGTGACTCATAAGCATACTTCTTTAATTTTCATTTTAGGGCCAATGATTTCGACATGATGCCATTGTTTCAGAATAATGAAAATTTTCAGAGTTATGAAAATAAGGTTATGCGATTTTGAACAAAGGCATCTTCAGCACCCTATGACGTCACATGACGTCACAGCTAAAAATAATGAAAAATGGTGTTTGCGCTCTACAGCCGTCATTTATGGTCGGATTTTCTTCAAATTTTCACAGATGGTACATCATGAAACAAGGTGTTCATATCCTGTCAACTAACCGAAATTCCGAAAAGACCGAAAGTTCTGTGGCTTAAATAGATTCGAACTTAAGGACCGAAAATTTCATTTTACGATAAAGAGCTTCAGGATGAGATAGAAAGTTGAAACTTACACAGTTTGCATTCTGCAGAATTCCTAAATAAATTTTGAGTCATGAACGTCATATGACGTCATGTGACGTCATAAGCATACTTCTTGATTTTCTTTTTTTAGGGCAATGATTTCGACGGATGCCAATTGTTCAGAATAATGAAAATTTCAGAGTTATGAAAGGAAAGTATGCGCTTTTGAAACAAAAGCATCTTCAGCACCCTATGACGTCATGTGATGTCAGAAGCTAAAATATGAAAAAAGGTTTCGCGATATACAGCCGTCATTTATAGTTGGATTTTCTTCAAATTTTCACAGATGGTACACTTGAATCAAAGGTGTGCATATCCTGTCAGCTAACCGAAATTCCGAAAGACCGAAGTTCTGTGGCTGAAAATAAGATTCGAACATAGGACCGAAAATTTCATTTTAGGATAAAAAGCTTCAGGATTGAGATAGAAAGCTGAAACTTACACAGTTTGCAGTTCTGCAAAATTTCTACAAAACATTTTCAGTCGTGACGTTATATGACGTCATGTGGACGTCTAAGCATACTTCTTAATTTTTCATTTTAAGGCAATGATTTCGACATGATGCCAGTTGTTCAGAATAACGAAAATTTCAGAGTTATGAAAGTAAAATATTGCTCTTTTGAACAAAAGCATCTTGAGCACCCTATGACGTCACATGACGGTCACAGCTAAAAATAGTGAAAAAATGGTGTTCACGCTCTACAGTCGCCATTTATGGTCGGATTTTCTTCAAATATTCACGATTGTACATCTTGAAAGTTAGGTTGCATATCCTGTCAGCTAAACCGAAATTCCGAAAGACCGAAGTTCTGTGGCTGAAATAAGATTCGAACATAGGACCGAAAATTTCATTTTAGGATTAGAGAGCTTCAGGATGAGATAGAAAGTTGAAACTTAAACAGTTTTGCAGTACGCAGTATTTCTACATTGTTTAGAGTTATGACGTCATATGACGTCATGTGACCGTCACGACTAATACTTAGTTCTGATCATTTGCATTAAATTCGGAATATAATGTCAATTGTTCAGCATGAACATGAAATACTACCAGAGGTGATGTCATTACATGAAAACTTCTTTCTCCTGCTTTTTGCATTAACACAGCTTTGCAGAAAGTCCTATCATCGTTTTCACGAATGGACATCTAGTTATTCTTTTTTTCTTCCTAACTAAACGCTTATTTTTATATGTTGCTATGGACCTAGGGAAGATGAAAATTTTTATGGCTTATTAGTCACGTGAGGAAATTTTGATTTCAATGCTTTTCAGCACCCTATGACGTCACATGACGTCACAGCTAAAAATAGTGAAAAATGGTGTTCGCGCTCTACAGCCGTCATTTATGGTCGGATTTTTCTTCAATTTTCACAGATGGTACACTTGAATCCAAAGGTGTGCATATCCTCCAGCTAACCGAAATTCCGAAGAACCGAAGTTCTGGTGGCTGAAATAAGATTCGAACAATAGGACCAAAAATTTCATTTTAGGATTAAAGGGCTTCAGGATGAAGAATAGAAAGTTGAAACTTACACAGTTTGCAGTTCTGCAGAATGTTTACATATATTTTTAGTCGTGACGTCATAGGACGTCATGTGACGTCATAGGCATACTTCTTATTTTCATTTTAGGGCAAGATTTGACATGATGCCAGTTTGTTCAGAATAATGAAAATTTCAGAGTTATGACAGTAATTATTGCGCTTTTGAACAAAAGCATCTTCTGCAATCCTATGACGTCATGACGTCATAGTCTAAAAATAGTGAAAAATGGTGTTCGCGCTCTACAGCCGTCCATTTATGGTCGGATTTTTCTTCAATTTTCACGATTGTACATCTTGAATCAAGGTGTGCATATCCTACAGCTAACCGAAATTCGAAAGACCGAAGTTCTGTGGCTGAAATAAGATTCGAACATAGGACCGAAAATTTCATTTTCAGATTAAAGAGCTTCAGTGATGAGATAAAATTTTTGAATCGTACAACATTTGCAATTTCTACAGAATTTTACTGCATATAGTTTTGAGGTCCTGACGTCATAGGACGTCATGTGACTCATAAGCTAACTTCTTAATTATTCATTTTTAGGACAATTATTTCGACAATGAAGACAGTTGTTCAAAAAAATGAAATTTTAGAGTCATGACCAATAAAGTATGCGCTTTTGAACTAAAGCAACTTTCAGCACCCTATGACGTCACATGACGTCACAGCTAAAATAGTGAAAAATGGTGTTCGCGCTCTACAGCCGTCATTTATGGTCGGATTTTCTTCAAATTTTCACAGATGGTACATCTTGAATAAAAGGTGTGCATATCCTGTCAGCTAACCGAAATTCCGAAAGACCGAAGTTCTGTGGCTGAAATAAGATTCGAACATAGGACCGAATATTTCTTTTAGGATTAAAGAGCTTCAGGATGAGATAGAAAGTTGAAACTTACACAGTTTGCAGTTCTGCAGAATTCTACATATACTTTGAGTCTTGACGTTAAATGACCTCATGTGACGTCATAAGCATACTTCTTAATTTTCATTTTAGGGCAATGATTTCGACATGATGCCAGTTGTTCAATAATGAAAATTTCAGAGTTATGACAGTAAAGTATTCGATTTTGAACTAAAGCATCTTCAACACCCTATGACGTACAGTGACGTCACAGCTAAAAATAGTGTGAAAATAGGTTTTGAGCTCTACAGCCGTCATTTATGGCCGGATTTTCTTCAAATTTTCAAAGATGTTACATCTTGAACTAAGTTTGCATATCCTGACAGCGAACAGAAATTCCGAAAGACTGAAGTTCTGTGGCTGAAATAAGATTCGAACATAGGACCGAAAATTTCATTTTAGGATTAAAGAGCTTCAGGAAGATATAGGAAAGTGAAACTTATACAGTTTGCAGATCTGCAGAATATCTACATATATTTTGAGTCGTGACATCATATGAGTCATGTGACGTCATAAGCATACTTTTATTTTCATTTTTGGCAATAAAATCGACATGATCAGTTGTTCAGAATATGAAGAATTTCAGAGTTATAACAGCAATATTTGCGCTTTTAAAGAAATGCATCTACAGCACCTATGACGTCATGTGACGTCACAGTAAAATATAGTGAAAAATGGTTTTCTCGCTCTACAGCCGCCATTTATGGTCGGATTTTCTTCAAATTTTCAAAGATGGTACATCTTGAAACTAGGTGTGCATATCCTGTCAGCTAACCGAAATTTCGAAAGACCGAAGTTCTGTGGCTGAAATAAGATTCGAACATAGGACCGAAAATTTCATTTTACGATTAAAGAGCTTCAGGATGAGATAGAAAGTTGAAACGTAAACAGTTTGCAGTTTCTGCAGAATTTCTACATATGTTTAGAGTTATGATATCATATGACGTCATGTGACGTCACAGACTAATACTTAGTTCTTATCATTTGCACTAATTTCGGAATATAATGTCAATTGTTCAGCATGAACATGAAATACTACCAGAGGTGAGTCATTACATGAAACTTCTATCTCCTTCTTTTGCATTAACACAGCTTGCAGAAAGTCCTATCATTCGTTTTCACGAATGACATCTAGTTCGTATTCTTCTTATTATTCTTTTTTTCTTCCTCTTATATTTGTGTTAATTTCGAGGTGTTGCCATTGACTCAGAACAATGAAAATTTTATGGCATATATTTAAAACCATGTGCTTTCGGATTGCAAGGTATTACATATTCATATGACGTCAAATAACGTCAGATTTGACGTCAGGTGAAAAAGTTTGTACGCGGTCCTACAGCCATTATTTTCTTGACCGATTTTCATCAAATTTTCACAGAAAATGTGTATGTTAGGCTCTAGTTGTGCATCCCGATGTCCGTTTTACCAAATTCGAAAAGGCAAATGTTTTATGGCGGTATCCAGATTCGAACCATTGACGTCAAATTTCAAATGCGTATAAAATCGCTTCGAGAAAGCTAGAAAATGATATTTGGACTGAATATTAGTCTCTAGGTCTTCTTTAGATTCTGAAAAGATGAATGCCATATGACGTCATATGACGTCATAATGGTATTTAAACTTTCGTATTCAAACTTAACGGTTTTTAAGCCCTGTAGCTTTATTTTTTGTATGATTGCTTGAAAATTTTGTCTGAAGATGCGGTATTAGATTCTATGGAGCCATGTCACTTCCGTTTCCGGAAATCCCAAAGGTCAAGGTCATATATCAATTATCGGGTTTTTTCTTCGGGCCTTAAATATCTCAAAAACGGTAAATATTCTATCGAGACACTATGCCTATAATTTGTAGTGCTTAGAAAGACCTTTCAGATGATATTTAGTTTTTGAAGATCGGGGTTGAATCGGTTGAGTTATGGCGGAAAAACAAAAATTTGGTAACCCTCAGTATGTTTAACAGTTTATATCTCGAAAACCTTTGATTTTTGAAAATATGATGATGAATATTATTTGTAAAGCAATGTTTGTCCGTTCTTTTGATGCTTAAAGTTTAATAATTGACCTAAGATTCATGGAGTAATGGGGAAAAAACGAAATTCGTGCCATATAGCTTTGGTGATTTTTTCATTTTTCAGGTGGTTTAAGAGCTTGTATCTCAAAAGATATTAAACATTTTCCTGTACATAAAGCGTGTGAAATGTAGATAATTTTCAGACGATTATTTTGGTACCTAAAGTTTGAAATTGATCAAAGTATAAGGAAGTTACATCAAAAAATACGAATTTAAACAAGTAGAATTTCAGCGATTTTGCAGTCATGTCAGAGTTTTTACGGCTGATATCTTAAGAATCATTAAAAAAAGTTCTTACATTAAGCAAGTGAGATGTAGAGAATTTTAAGACGATTATTTTGGTACCTAGAGTTTTAAAATTGATTAAAGTATAAGGAAGTTACATCAAAAATACGAATATAAACCCAAGTGTAAGAATTTTCGAGAATATCCTACTTTCGCTTTCACGTTAATTGAAGCATTTTCGGAAAATATGTAAGTTTTACAGCTATGTTTTAGTCATACAAATTGCAAAAAACTTTTTACTTATATCATATTGATATTACTAGCTGAACAAGCGTACCCTTTCCGGTGGCCGAGTGGTTAGAGCGTCGCCTCGGGAGCGGAAGGTCGTGGGTTCGATCCCCGACCCGACATTACCAAAAAGTCGTAAAAAATGGTACTGTTATAGCTCCCTTGCTTGGCGCTCAGCATATAAGGGTATTTTCAGGACTGGTTAGCGCGGTATCAGGATGATGTGACTGGGTGTGGTATCATGCCACATGTCATACGGCAAATACTGCAGTTGTGGTAGTCCATACCCGCAATGAAGTAGACATCGTGACTGGCTGGAATTACTGTCGGTGGGACGTTAAACCCAACAAACAAACTGATATCATATATAGCAGTGTTACTACACCGATCCCTACACACGAGGTGGCACACAGGCGCATGTTGACGTCTTTTGTAAACATTTATTAAAGTTGCTTAAATAATCATGTTTATAGATAAACATTTACATAAGAATGAGGAGTTTTCGGAAATATTTTTTGCAAAGGGACTAAAATACAAGTATAGTTTATTAGGTTTAACGTCCCACCGACAGTATTAAGTCTTTTGGAGACAATGTCTACTTGAGACAAAGTAGTGTTTGTCCACACTGCACAGTATTCACGTCGTAGACAGTTGGCATGATACCACACCCAGTCACATATCCGGACACCGGGACATCAGTCCTAGAACTACCTTATTAAGCTGAGCGCCAACCAAGGGAGTTTATACCAGTACCTATGTTTACGAATTTGGTAAATACAAGAATTGAATAATTGATATAACGTTTTTAAACAACTTACAGATCATGTGTTATCTCGTTTGATTTGTATTTCCGGGGTATTCCTAGCCTTGATATCTTCCGCTGACACCGACTTTTTTTAAAACGATTATTTTTTACATATTTCGTTCTTTCCTTAATGTCAATCAGTGGTATTTTCTGATTTCTCAACTAATTCAAACAAGATAAATAAATTAAAAAAAACAGCCATCACCATAAATTGATTGAAATACTGAAAAGAAAATGAGCCGACGGTCAAAAAAGCGCGAAATTTATGTGTTACATCCATATTTGGAAAGCACGTGCACGTGTGTGAATACTTTAACACACGCTGCTAGCACTTATATGGCGCCATCTTCTAATATAGCAGCATAACGTAGTAATAGGGTTGGGGCAAACCTAAGTTAGTCAGTGTTAATTAAGTATAGGTTAGTGTTTTTTTTAAGCATTAAGTCCATTAAATCGGTGTGGCGCGGCAAAGCAGCGCGACCGAATTTTAATGGACTTAGTGTTTGAAATTATATTTTGCCCAATGAGATCATTCCATTTTTCAAATTTTTGTCTCCAATTTAATTCATTTAATCGGCATAAACTTGTCACTAATTACTATTCCGTTAAATCAGTCTGATCAGTTTAAAACCAGCTTCAAGCACCTTCAGTGCGCATGTGCGGCAAGGTGTGTCGAGAGGCGGAGCTTTATGTGTTTACCAACACACGCGTGTGTAATTGTGTTACAGGGTTTTCTGATGGGGACGCAATGAAAATCGATATAAAAGAAAAGCACAACATCAATAGTGAACCAGTTTAGTTTGGACATATTTTATTGCCGTAGATAATAATGGTACAACATTGAAGTTTTAGAAAATAAGCAAAAGTGTCTGACCAAAAGTTCTAACAACATTAGTATCGGCCATCTCCTTGAAAGTATTTGTATAATTTCAATGTCAACATATGCTTACATAGAATAGTCAAAATAAAAACTAATCACTAGACAAAGCAATTAAGTAAATATCTGATTAAATTTTTAAAATAACAGCACATTGTTGTAAATGAAAAAAAACCTGATACATTTTACGAGATGAGATGTGTAATAATATGAATGAAGAGATTTTAAAAAAAGATAACTGAAAAAATATAAATAAATAATGAGAAGAGAAGAAAAGAAGGCTAACAAACAAAGGTTACATAAAATGGAAAAAATAATAATGTCCAATTGCAAAACACAAAATAACATATATATAGGTGAAATAAATGAACGTTTCTAAACAGTATAATATATAATCTTTCAACACTTTTTTGCCGAAGAGATCAAAGTCCCGGGGTCCGGTTCAATGCTCATTTTTTCAGCATCCCCGAGCGTAGCTCTACACAGCTAGAGCAACGCTTGACCTTTGACATATCATTTACATGTCATACCGGAACAGGTGGATAAGGCGGAGTCTCAAAATCATTACACAGCTAGAGCGAGCATTGACCTTTGACATAACATGTTACATGTCACGTGATGTAATTCACGCCCGGGAACACGTGAATAGGGCGGAGTCACAAAAAAATCAATACTATATTTGGAATGTGAGACTGCGATTAAGTTGCAAAATAATTTCAAACACTAAGTAGGTTAGTGGTTATTTATAAGCATTAATTCCATTAAATCGGTCGCGCGGCTGCGCCGCGCCAGACCGATTTAATTTCATTAATGCTTACTAAAAAACACTAACCATACTTAATCTTACTAAATAACAACTAACCTACTTAGTGTTTTGAAATTATGTTTTTGGAAAATTTAACGCAGTCGCCACATTCCCAAAATGTATTGATTTTTTAGACTCCGCCCTATCAACCTTTTCCCGCGTGATTTCATCAAGACATGTAAAGTTATTTTCAAAGGGCATTTTGTCGCTCTGCTGTGTATTCTGGTAAAAAACTACGTTCAAAACGCATTGAACCGGGGAACCACTTTTTTTCTCTTCGGCAAAAAAAGGGATTGAAAGGGAAAAAAAGTCGTTTAAAAAAGGGTTTATATATTTTACAAATGTTTTGTTTTGCAATTTTTTTTTTTTATTTTTAATACCCCCTTTTTGTAAGGTGTTTTTTTTCTTTTTTTTCCCCTTTTTTATATCATTTTTTTTAATTTTTAAATTTTTTTAAACGGATATTTTCTTAATCGCTTTGTTAGTAAATTAGTTTTTATTGCCCATTCTGTTTTAAAAATGTGTAACATTGAAATTACACAAGTGTTTTTAAAAACGATGACCGTTTAAAAAAAAAAAATTTTTTAAAAGTTTTTTTTTTTTTAAATTTTTTTTTTTTTTTTATTTTTTTAAAAAATCCCCCCTTTTTTTGTTTGTTTTTTTTTTTTTATTTTTTTTTTTTTAAAAATTTTTTTTATTAAAAAATTTTTTTTTGGCCAATTTTTAAAACCATGTTTAATTTTTTTAAAAAAAAAAAAACTAAAAAGGGGGAAAAGGGGAGTTCTTTTGTTTTTTTTAGTTTAAAACGGGGAAAGCTGGTGAGTAAATTTTTTTTTCCTATGGTTGCCGTGTTTTAAATTTTTTTTCGATGTTCATGGTTCACAAAAAAAAAAAACCCCGAAAAACCCTTAAAATGGTGGACTAAGACCACAATTTAAATTTTTTTAAAAATTTTTAAAAAAATTTAAAATTTTAAATAAAAAATTTTTCTGTTAAGGGCCCCTTTGGGATCCAAACTTACCCCCTTAAAAAAGATTTTTTTTAAAAAAAAAATTTTTGTACTTTTTAAAAAAATGGGTCACCCGTTTTTTTTTGGGGAAAAAATTTAAAAAGGCCCCCCAAAAATTTTCGTATAAATTTTTTGTGCACCGGTGGGGCCCTTTTCCACGCCAATTTTTTTTAAAAAAATTTTCCCCCCCCAAAATGCAAAACCCCTTTTAAAAAATTTTTAAAGAAAATTTTAAACCTAAAAAAAGGGCATTTTATGACTATTTAACTGTTCTATAAAAATTTAATCCTTTTGCATGTCTTTAAAAATTTAAAAATTTCCCCCAAAACCCTTTAAATTTAGCATTAAAAAAGGGTAAAATTTTTTTTGTTTTGGAAAATGGGGGAACCCCGGGGGGGGAAATTTTTGGTCTTATTTTATTTTGGTGAACACAAAAGCTCCGCCCTTTTCGAACAGGGGGCCACACCCCGCAGTAAAAGGGGCTTAAAACGGGGTTTTTAAAAGATCATTTTTTTTTCCCCCGGAAAAAGGGGGTTTTTTGTGACAAGTTGATGCCGATTAAATAAATTTAAAAAAGGGACAAAATTTTAAAAAAAAAGGAATGTTTTCATTGGACAAAATAAATTTCAAACCTAAAGAAATTTTAAAAAATTAAGAAGCCGTCCCCCTTGCAAAGCTCGTTCTGGGTTTTAACTATAACGAATACAGTTGGCTCCATTTTTTTTGTACAACATTATTGAAAAAAATCACGAGGCAAAACCTTCGACGGGGAAAAATTTTTATGGGGGGGATTTTTTGGGGGTTTTTTTCCCCCGGGTGTCACATAAAATTTAAAAAAAAAAAATTTTTGGGGGTTCAAATTAATTGGTTTAAAAATTTAATTGCTTATAATTTTTTTAAAACCCATAAAACAGACCCAAAAATGCTACAATTGAATTGTGGATTTTTCAGGAAAATTTTATTTTTGGTATAAAAACTAAATTGGAATCTTCGCCCCCAAAACCCCTGTGGGTTCGAATTCCCCGGGGGGGGCTTCGGGGGTTTAAAAAGAGGAAAACCTTCACTGGCTTGCGGTTGGGGGGGGGGGTTTTATCCCGTATCTCTGTGGGAATCGGGGGGGTTTCCCCACCTGTAATTAGCGGACGTCTCTATATGATTGAAATACAAACACCCCCCCACAGTAAACCCCCCAAAAAACAACAAAAAAAACAAAAAAATTAAAAAATTTTTTTTTTTTTTAAGAAACGATATCCCCAAAAAAAAAATTTATTTATTTTTTGACATATGGGTTTCTTCACAAAGTTCTGATGAAAGGGCCATACAAAAAAAAAAAAGAAAAGGGGGAAAAAATATTTTTTATTCTTTCTAACGGTATAAAACTTTACATTTCCCCAAAAAAAAGCAGAAAGTCCCCCATTCGTACAACAATGAAAAAACAGTTAATTTTATTATTCTTTTTTTCTTCCCAAAAAAAAAGCTATTTTTCCCATGTTTTCAATACTCCCTTGGGGGGGAAAAAAATTTTTTTGACTTATTAGCCCCTCAGGAAATTTTGATTTCTATGATTTTCATAGCCTATGAAAGTCATAAGACTCACATTTGGAAAAAACTACAAAAGTTTGTACGCAGTCTAAAGCCATTGTTTGTGAAAACCCCCTTTTCCCCCCCAAAAATTTTTTTTGAAATTTTTTATATTAATTTTTTGTTGTGCATCCCGGGTCCGTTTTTTTTAAAAAAATTTCCCCCAAAATCCATGGTTCTATAGCGAATCCCCCAAGATTGAACCAAAAGGGGGGGAATTTTTAAATGCTTATAAAATTTTTTCCTATTTAAAGAAAAAAGTTGGTTAAAATTTTTTCAGTATATAGGTCTCTAGAAGTTTTTAAAAAAAAATTTTGAAAAAATTTGTCATATGACGGGCACGTGACGTCCCCTTATATGTAATGTATTTCTAATATTAACAAGAA
>CM037777.1:110405988-110438581 GCA_021229015.1 Solen grandis | reverse complement strand
TTTTTAAAAAATTAAAAAAGGAAAAAAGGGAGGTTTGGGTATGGCGAATCCAAGTTCAAAATTTTTTGACGTAAAAATTTCAAAAAAATAAAAAATCGTTTCGAGATGTTTTGAAAAAAAATTTTTGGGGTTTTGATATTAGTTTTTAAAAGACTTTTTTTTATTCGTGAAGTTTAAAACGTTTTTTGACTCATAATGTCAAAAAGAATTTTTAAATTATCTACGGGGTTTTTCATATTTAAAAAATTTTGCAAGGAGATGAAAAAAACTTGATAAAATTAAGATATTTTATATTTCATTTCATTATTTTCTTACCCTATGTGTCGGGGACATCAAATTTGACTTTGTCTAAACACTTTGTACGGGGTTTCCCCCCCATTTTTAAAGGGGGGGGAAATTGAAAAAAAAAGGTTTTAAAAAATTTTTTTTTTTTAAATTTTTTGTTTTAAAAAAATAGTCCAATTAAAAATAAATGTTTAAAAAAAAATATTTTCAGTTACTTTTGTTTTTTCCCCTCCTTTTTTAAAAACGGTTTTTTTTTAAAGTTTTTTAATTTGGGGGCCATAAAAAAAGAAGTTAAAGGCTGAAATTTTTTTCCCCTTTTTTTTTTTTTTTTTTTTTTAAAAATTTATTTGAAAATGTGCAGAAAGTCCTATCATTCGTAAAAAAAAAATGAAATTAGTTATTTTTATTATTAACTTTCTCCCAAAGCAAAAGCCCTTTTTGGGGGTTTTTACGTTTTTAGGCTTTGGGCCCTAAAGCAGAAATTTTCCTATTGGGTTTTTTACTTTTTTTTCTTTTTTTTTTTTTTTGGGCTTTCTGAAAAAGGGCAGAAAGCCCTTTTGGGGTTTTTGTTAGTTTATTTTTATTATTTTTTTTTTTAAAATTATTCTTTTTTTTTCCCCAAAAAAAAACTTTTATTTTTATAGTTGCAATAGTCCTGGCGAGAAATTTTTATGGCTTATTATTACGTGGGGAAAAATTTTGATTTCAATGATTTTCCCCCCCTAGAGTCACATGACGTACAGCAAAAAATAGTGAAAAAGGTTTTTGGTTGGCTCTACAGCCGTCATTATGGTCGGATTTTCTTCAAATTTTCAAGATGACATATTAAATTTTAAAGGTTGCTATCCGTCGGGTAAACCAAAAATTCCGAAGAAAAAAGTTTTTTTGTAAAAAAAATTTGAAAAAAACCAAAAAATTTATTTTGGGGTTTAAAAGAGTTTCAGGATGAGAAAAAATTGAAACTTACACAGTTTGCAGTTCTGTAGAATTTTACAAATTTTGAGTGGGGGACGCCCTTTGAGTCATGTGAGTCATAAGCATACTTTTTAAATTTTTATTTTAGGGAAATTTTTTTTAACATGCCCCCGTTGTTCAAAAAAAAAAAAAATTTTTTCGATTTAAATGAAAGCAAGTATGCGCTTTTGAACAAAAGCATTTCACCCCCTAGGGAGTCACATACGTCACAAAAAAAATAGTGAAAAATGGTGTTCGCGCTCAAAAGCCGTCATTTGGGGGTTTCGGATTTTTTTTCAAATTTTCACGATGGTCATCTTGAAAAAAAGGTGTGCTATCTTGTCGCAAACCAAAATTAAAAAACCCCCGAAGTCTGGGGCCCGAAAAAAAGTTTAAAAAATAGGACCAAAAAATTTCATTTTGGGAATTAAAGGTGCGGGGAAAAAATTGAAATTTTTGAAACTTCACTTTTGCAGTTCGGGCGGGAATTTCTACAAAATTTTTGAGTGTGACTATATGATTTATGTGACGTCATAAGCTTACTTTTAAAATATTTTTTGGGGCAATGTTTTCACATGAGCCAGTTTTTTCAAAAAAATGAAAATTTCAGAGTTATGAAAGCAAGGTATGGTTTTGAGAAAAAAAAAACTTACCCCTATGAGAAATGACGCACACAAAAAATAAAAAAAATGGTGTTTCGAAACCTCCCCCGTCATTTATTGTCAGATTTTCTTAAAAATTTTTTTCAGATGGTACATTTTGAAACTAATGTGCTTCCCCGTCAGCAAAACCAAATTCAAAAGATGAAGTTTGTGGCTGAAAAAAAAATTCGAAAAGGGCCCCAAAAAAAATTTATTTTGGTTTTTAAAAAGCTTCAGGGATAAAAAAGAAGGGGTTTAAACTTCACGTTTGCTTTTTGGAGAATTTCTACATATATCTTGATTTTTTATTTATGAGTTTTGGGGCGTTTTAAAAAAACTTCTTAATTTTTTATTTTGGGGGAAAAGATTTTGACATGATCCCCTTTTTCAAAAAAAAAAAATTTCAGAGTTATGACAGTAAAGTATTCCCCCTTTTGGGAAAAAAGGGATCTTTAGAAAACTATACGTTTATGTGACGTCGAGCTAAAAAAAGTTTTTAAAAAAGGTTTTTCACGCTTACAGCCCCCTTTAGGGGCGGATTTTCTTCAAAATTTTCACAGATGGTACTCTTGAAAGGGTTAAAAGTCATACCGGGCAGCTAACCGAAATTCGAAAGACCGAATTTTTTGGGCTGAAATTAAAAATTCGAAATTGGACCAAAAATTTTTATTTTAGGATTAGAGGGGTGATGGTGTTTTTATTCGGCAAGGTGTATCTCAAAAACGAAAAAAGATTTACCTAGACAAAGGGAAAAAAACTGTTGTTTTGAAGACCTTTAGGGTTATTTAGTTTTAAAGGGCGGGGTTAAAATTTGGGTTACTTATGACGAAAAGGGGAAAAAAATGTATTTTTTTAAAAAAATTGAAACGCTGTATTTTTATGAATTTTTAGTCAAAATCTGATTTCTTCAGGTTTTAAAACCCCTGAAAAATAAAATGATGTATACTGAAAGGGGAAAACTTGTTTGGTCACGTGTTTTTTAAAAAATCATGAATTTAAGAGAAATTATTAAAAAAAAATTTATAAAAAATCGGAAATTGATTTTTTAAGTTGAAATTTGCACGAATGCCCTTTGCCTAAAAAATTTTAAAAAAGCCCCAAAAAATTTTAAGGATTCCGTCAAAAAAAAAGGGCAGATATTCATTTTTTTCGGGAAAGGGGGTTTTTAATAAAATTAGGAAATTTTTTAAGGGAAAAGGAAAAAAGGGGGGGTTTTTGGGGGTTTTGGGTTTTTCCCCTATCCGGACGTTTTCCCCCGCAGGAAAAAAGTCCCGGGGTTTAAAAAGGGGGAAATTTCGATGCGTTTTGAGAGAATGAGGGGGATTTTAGGGGAAAGCAAAAAGGGACACCCCCACCGTAAGCATATTTTTTTTTTATAAAGCAGAAAATCCCCCTTTGGGGGTTTTTTTTTTTATTAGGACTTTCCCCCCCCCAAAAACGAAATCCCATTTGGGGGTTTTTTTTGTTTATTAGGGGCTTTCTGCCTAAAACAAAAAAGTCCTTTTTTTGGGTTTTTATGTTTATTAGGACTTTCTGCCTAAAACGAAAGTCCATTGGGGTTTGTTTCTGTTTATTATTTGGGCTTTCGCTCAAGGGAGAAAAACCTTTTGGGTTTGTTTGTTTTTTAGGACTTTTTTGCCTAAAGCAAAATTTTCCTTTTTGGGGTTTTTTTAAAGTTTTTATTATTTTTATTATTTTTTTTATTATTTTTTTCTTCCCCCAACTAAACGCTTTTTTTTTAAATGTTGAAATTTGTCCTGGACAAAAATTTTTTTGGTTTAAATTAGTCAGGGTTGGGAAATTTTTTTTTTAAAAAGATTTTCACCCCCATGACGTCACATCCCGTCACAGCTAAAAATAGTAAAAAAAAGGTGTTCGCTTTAAACCCCTCATTTGGGGTCGGTTTTTTAAAAATTTTTCACAGAGGGGAATTTTTAATAAAAAGGGGGCATATCTGTCAGCAAAACCCAAATTCCAAAAAGACCGAAGTTCTGTGCTGAAATAAGATTCGAACATAGGACCAAAAAATTTCTTTTTTGGGGTAAAAAAGTTTGGGGTGAGAAAAAAAAATTGAAACTTAAAACAGTTTGCAGTTTTGCAGAATTTCTAAAAATATTGTGAAGGGGGTGATCTATGGTATGTGCGTAAAAGGGCATACTTCTTAATTTTCATTTTGGGGGCAATGATTTGAATGATGCCGGGTTTTCGAATAAAAAAAAAATTTCAGAGTTATGAAAGGAAAGGATGCGTTTTTTAAAAAAACATTTTTAGCACCCTATGACGTACATGATCACAGAAAAAAAAATAGTAAAAAAAGGGTTTGTTTACGCTCTACAGCCTTTCTTTTTATGGTGGATTTTTTTCAAATTTTCAAGATGGTACATTTTGAAACTAGGTGTGATATTTGTCACAAACCCCAAAATTCCCCAAAGCCCCCAAGGGTTCTTTGGTAAAAAAAGATTCGAAATAGGACCGAAAATTTTCATTTTAGGTTTTAAAAAAAGGGTTATGATGAGATAAAAAATTAAAAAACTTAACGTTTAAAATTCGCAGAATTTTACTATACTTGAGTTTTGGGACGTCATATAGTCTTGTGAGGGAAAAAGGGCAACTTTTTTAATTTTTTTATTTTTGGGAAAAGTTTTTTACTGATGCCAGTTTTTTAGAAAAAAAAAAAATTTAGAGTTATGACTTTTAAAAAATTTCCTTTTTTTAAACAAAAGCTTTTGAATATGAGTCTGGGGACGTCGGGATTTAAAATTTTGTAAAAAAAGGGGGTTCACCTCTACACCGTTATTTTGGGGGGGGTTTTCTTCAAAATTTTTACAGAGGGTTTTAATCTTAAAAGTTAGGGTGTACCTGTCAGCTAATCAAAAATTCCCGAAAGCCGAGTTCTGTGGTAAAAATTAAAATTGAACATAGGACAAAAAATTTTTTTAGGATTAGGGGAGTTTCAGGATGAGATAAAAAATTTGAAATTAAACATTTGGGGTTCTGCGAATTTCTACAAATATTTGAGTTGTGACGTCATATGAAATCACGTGGGGTCATTTTTTTTTTTCTTTATTCTTTTCTTTTCTAACTAAAGCTTATTTTAAAAATTTCAAAAATCCCGGACGATGAAATTTTTTGGGGTTATTAGGCACGTGAGGGGAAAATTTGATTTTTACCCTACTGCTATATGTAAAACCATATCTCCCAAAAAATTCGATTTTTGTAAATATATGTATGAATAGAATTATAGTGAATAATTGCGGGTTTTCCCCAAAAATATTTGGGTTTTTTAAAATTTTGGGTTTCGCCCCAAAAAAATTTATAAGCAAAAAAACTAAAAGAAATGAAAAATTTGCGATAATAGCTGTTTTCTTGAGGGGTTTTAAAAGTCAATTTTTAGAAACGACTGAAGATAATTTATACATTTGCGTTTTAAAAAAAATAGCATGTTTTAAGAGCTTTCTAAAGGTACCAATTTTTTTGAAATTTTGGGGGTTTATATAAGAAATTACATGGAAAAAAAAGGGAAAATTTTTAAAAATGCACATAAAAATATGAAAAAAGGGCCGCGCGGGGTCCCACTTATATCTTGGCAAACGACTTAAAAAAAAAAATAAAAAAAAAAAAAAATAAAATCAAATTGCAATATTAATGGGCTATATCTTGAGTTTGTTCTTTTTTTTTTTGTTGTTGTTGTTGTTTTTCGTCGAATGTTGACTGTTTCAAAATAAGCATTGCAGTAATACATGTACAACGGCACAAGACAAAAATCCGTTATTTGCAACACTTATGTAGCTAGCGAGGCGTTTGCGAGGAAGCCTTGAAAATTTACACGTAGCCCCACTTTTAGACCAGCGAAAAAAACTGCATTGTTATTGCTAAACGAATATTCATATTGCATCTTTGTAGGCTGGGAGTTACCTTTCAAAATATCACCATAGTTCGAAATTCCAGAATTTAGGGCAAAAACTACGGAGAAGCCCAAAACACGCCAAAATCGCTAAATACGTTTAAGATACGTTACTGGTGTCGAAAGGAATATAGCACAATACAAATATTCAATATTCTTCCTAATGAGTGCTAAAATTAAACAAGGTTACAGCTGATGATGGAGGTGATTGAAATTTATGTGTGAGAAAGTTAGGAGAAAACTTACTTTTGAACACTGTTTCATTTTTCTTTATGTAGATGACAATAGTATAAATGTTGTATGTAACTTACTGTGCAAGATTTGGGCGGAGTCCTTTTATTAAAATTCAAGATGTGTTGATTTGTGCTATTTTGTATAGAAATAGAGGAGGATAGAAAGTTGCAATGTTGGACAGATTATCTATTATGTCCTCTTCTATATATTCTATTTAAAGCAGATGTTGCAGAAAGTCTGATTCTATCGTTTAGAACGAATGACAGATGCTAGTTATTGGACTTTTGCCTACAGGGCAAGGAAAGTCTATTGGGTTGGGTACTTGTTTTTTTATTATTCTTCTTCTTTTCTTCTTATATTCTTGTTTTTTTCTTCTTTATATTGTGTGGTTAATTTGAGGTCTTTGCCATTGATCAGAACAAGTGAAATTTTATGGCGATATTCAAACCAGAGCTTTCGGATGCATTGATTTTATATTATAGAAGTATTATGACGTCAGATTTGGACGTCGGGGTGAAGAAAGTTTGTAGCAATCTACAGCAGTATTTCTGAAGACCGATTTTCATAAAAATTGCACAGAAATGTGTATGTTAGGCTCTAGTTGTGCATTCCGGTGTTCGTTTTTCCAAATTTGAAAAGCAAAGGTTTTATGACGAATCCAAGATTCAAACTAATAACGTCAAATTTCAAATGCGTATTTAATCGCTTCGAGAAGAGCTAGAAAGCTGATATTTCGACTGAATGTAAGTCTCTAGTTTTTCTTTACATTCTAAAAAGATGAACTTAATATGACGTCACATGACGTCATTATGCTAATAAAACTTTCGTATAAAAAACTTAACGGTTTTTAAGCCCTGTAGACTTTATTTTTTGTATGATTAGCTTGAGATTTTGTCTGAAGATGCAGTATTAGATTCTATGGATCCATGTCACTTCCGTTTCCGGAAAATCCCAAAGGTCAAGGTCATATATCAATTATCGGCTTTTTCTTCGGCCTTAAATATCTCGAAAACGGTAAATATTCTATCGAGACACTACGTGTATAATTTGTAGTGCTTGGAAAGATCTTTCAGAAGATATTTAGTTTTTGATGATCGGGGTTGAATCGGTTGAGTTATGGCGGAAAAATGAATATTTGGTAACCCCATTGTGTTTAACAGTTTATATCTCGAAAAACTTTGATTTTTGAAAATATGATGATGAATATCATTTGTAGAGCAATGTTTGACCGTTCTTTTGATGCTTAAAGTTTAATGATTGGCCAAAGATTTATGGAGTTATGGGAAAAAAACGAAATTCGTGCATATAGCTTTGGTGATTTTTTCATTCTTCAGGAGGTTTAAAAGCTTGTATCTCAAAAAGTATTAAAAATATTCCTAAACATAAAGCGTGTGAATTGGTACCTTAAGTTTTGAAATTGATCAAAGTATAAGGAAGTTACATCCAAAATAAGAATTTAAACATGTAGAATTTCAGCGATTCTGCCGTGTTTTTACGGCTAATATCTTAAAACTCTTCGAAATAAGGGCTCACATTAAGCGAGTGAGATGTAGACAATTTTAAGACGATTACTTTGGTACTTAGAGTTTTAAAATTGATTTAAGTATAAGGAAGTAACATCAAAAATAGGAATTTAAACCCTATTGTAGAATATTCGAAAAATATCCTACTTTCGCTTTCACCTTAATTGAAGCATTTTCGGAAAATATAAGTTCACAGATATGTATTAGTCATATAAATTGCAAAATAAACTTTTTACTAATATCATATTGATATTACTAGCTAAACAAGTGATGACAATAATTTAATGGTGTTTCAATTCTATTCTTTATCAATATAGTATACCCTAGTACATTACAGTACAGTACACAGAGCTAACCAAGATGTAAACAAAATGGTCGCCCTCGTGTAAAAGGGGGTTTGCAGATTAAAACTTTTAAAAATACTATGTTCTACCAATAATCAAACGGATTTACTTGGCATAAACCTTAATTATACTTGTAAAAGTGAATCAAGCTGGAAATGACATCTAAATCACACTGAAAATCTAAATACAGACATTACAAATGGATTACTGTAGCCTACATCAGTACATGGCATGTTTACATCGAAACAGATTGCAAATGTGACACGGAGGTGAAGAGAATATTCCTGGCGTAATGCATTAATTTGGCTAGTTTGCTGGCAGACAAGTCAGTCAACTGTCAAAATTTATGTGATTTGTCAGAGACGCTGCAAATAGCAGATACAAATTGATCCAACCCAAAGACAAATACAAAGGTAAGAAAAATTAGTAATGCTTGGGCATTACATTATTGTCTTTTTCAAAACCTGAATTCATTTTTTCTTATATATTCTTATATGGTAAAATTCTTTTTTAAATTTGTTTATTTTTGTTTATCAAAAAATAGGACAAGAATGCTGAACAGATGTAGAAAAGATGGTATGTGTAGGCAATTTGAAATAATGTTTAACCCAAAACAGCATTGGTCTTTCTTTTTTACATCTTGTAGGTTTTGATTTTGAACATAATTATTCTGTCGTAATGCGACAACCATCAACTGACAGGTCATCTTTACTTAACAAATGTCCAATTATACTGCTAGTTCATTGGTGTTAAAATTTACATGAACTAAGTTTACTCCAAAATGTAACGAAACAGTCAAATCTCTATTGAAATACTGCTCCGTTAAGATTATATAATAGCAAAGGATTTCAATCATGTACTTGGAGAATATATACACAAAATTTACATGAACTAATTTAACAAATGTCCAATTATACTCTGGTCCCAGTAGGGATTTTATATGTTGGCAAATAAAAGCTTGTTGCACATATTCAACAGGCTAGTCGCAAGCGCATGGGGAAAACCCATTATGAAACCATTATGAAGTTGAACTGAGTAAACGGTTAAGACAAATCATTAACCATGATAATTTGAGTTTCAATGTATGAAATATTCATGCGTCCGAGGAGACGCACATAATTTTAATTTTTAAAGTGTGTGTCCTCGAGAGAGATCTGATTTACATGTAACTTAGTGTTTTATATATTTACGCACACATGTACTTGAATTACTGATTTCATTATGGCAAAAATATGTATGCTTAATATTGCAAAAGAAATTAAAAAACAACAACAATTAGCTGTAAAAAAACAAAAGGAAAAAAAAAAAGACTGGGACTCAAACCTTCAATTTATATATTGTCGGCTATTGCTGCAATTTCCAGCCTGTTATGTTTCGAAATATCTAAGCATGAATTGGGAATTTGCCTTCTGCATAATTATTATCTGTTTTCATTACAGTTTATTAAATACAATATCTCCAGCATCTATTTTCAATACATTTTTATTTAGTTTTAATCGCAATCGTTCTGAGTCTGAAATAAACATGAAAATTGTCACCATAAAGTGTTAAGAGAGAAAATAAATTTTGGACTTTTTTCTCTGTGTATAGTAAAAAAGAGGGAAATCAATAAATAAAAAATTTCTTAATATAGCCCCAAACTGTTGTCAAATCCAAAATGTGTGCTTCCTTAGAACAGTTTTGCAAGCAACCCTGTTCTAAAAACCCTAAGATTTTATATTAATTAATATGATACTAGGTTGTATTGATTTATTTTTGTTTTGAAATGAAAACCCCTGTATACCAGCACAAATGGAAGAGAATCACCCTGTTGGTGGGTTGGTTGGTCAGTCGGTTGGTTGATCAGTCGGTCATGCGGTATTTAAGCAAAATCTTGTCCGGTACTTTCAGCCTTGGCATAGATATTTATCAGAACAGGGCTACAGATAAGGTTTGAGGTCAATTGGGTATTTACTCATCAATTTTTCAAGGAATTGGGTTTTCACAATTTTAATTGAGTAATGAAAATATGGTTACTCCATCAAAATTAAGTCAATTGCTTTTTTTTCATCGACTTAATTTTGGAATTGAAATAACAGTACATGTTCTTACTGGTATATATGCCTGCTGTTCTTGTATGCAACAATGTCAATCTAACAATTATCATATGCAGGATTTATCATTAGCTCCTCAACAATTAAATAAAACAAAAACATTCAATCATATTTGATCTTCCTGATCCAAAGATTTAGCACTTTTAAATATTGAATTAAAAAAATTGGATGCTATCAACTCTATCTCAACTTCCAGATCGTCAATTATTGTGACACAAATGCCTGATGTTTGGTTTGCAGTGCTAGGTATCTACTCAGTGTTGTTTTTAAACGTTTACCCGTTTCTTCCTGCCTTATGTAACCATATTTGAAGCAAACAAATAGAAAAGAGCAAACAAATAGAAAAGCGTCAGATGAACAAATAAGACAGACTGGATTTATGTTTTACTTGAATGGAACCCAAAGTAGGAAATTACCGGAAATCGTTTGAAGACTATTTTGCGGATTCGCAAGTAACCAGTCAAACATATTTGAGTATTTGTAAACATCACTCGGTTTCAAAATGTTGCATACCAGTACGCTTTAATATTTTGGATATTTGAGTAATCTAATTTTAATTGCTTTTTGATACGCTATAATTTTAAAAGAATTGGGTTTTCATCTATTTTATTTGTGTACATGTAATTACGCAAATACGCAGCTTATCTTGACCCCTGACAGAAGAACTAAATGTGCAAGACGCAAATTTCACTTCGTTCCCACAAGGATTACGATGTTATTGCCCCTGAATCAACTTGAAATGTCTTGTCCAGTGAATTCCTCTTTCAATTTCAGTCTGATTCATCTAATACTTTGCAAAAAATGTTCTTCATTAGCAGTAGATGCACAAGACGCAAAATTCACTTCGTTCCCACGAGGATTACGGAGTTATTGCCCCTGATTTGACTTTAAATATCTTGTGATGCGAACTACATTTCTTAACCAACTCGGTTCAAATGTTGTGTGTGAATTGATAATCAGGTGGATAGGTGCATGTCATAAATTTCACTTGAGTTGTTTCAATTATTGCCCTGGTTTCATTTTTGCATTATCTCCCTTTGGTTAATTTTGTTTTTCTTGTCCGGAACATTGCTCAAATATTATACAATGTATTGACTTGAAATTTAAAATGTAACCAGAATCTGATGGCAACTAGGAAAACTGCAGTGTCCAAGTACTGTAACTCTACCTGGTCCCATTTTAAGCTCACCTGAGCACAACGGTCTCAAAGGTGAGCTTTTGTGATGGCCCTTCGTCCGTCGTGCGTCGTCAACAATTTGGCTTGTTAACAATCTAGAGGCCATATTTTTAGGCCAATCCTCAGGAAACTTGGTCAGAATGTTTGTCTCAATAAAATCTTGGACAAGTTCTAAATTGGGTCATGAGGGGTCAAAAAGAAGGTCACGAGGTCAAATCTTAGAAAAACCTTGTTTACACACTAGAGGCCACATTTTTAGCCCAATCCTCAGGAAACTTGGTCAGAATGTTTCTCTCCATAAAATCTTGGACAAGTTCGAAATTGGGTCATGTGGGGTCAAAAAGTAGGTCACAAGGTCAAGTCTTATAAAAACCTTGTTAACACTCTAGAGGCCACATTTTTTACCAAATCCTCAGGAAACTTGGTCTGAATTTTTCTCTCCATAAAATCTTGGAAAAGTTTGAAATTGGATCATTTGGGGTCAAAAAGTAGGTCACGAGGTCAAGTCTTATAAAAACCTTGTTAACACTCTAGAGGCCATATTTTTGGCCCAATCTGCATGAAACTTGGTCAGAATGTTTGTTTCCATAAAATCTTTGACAAGTTCGAATTTGGGTCATGTGGGGTCAAAAAGTAGGTCATGAGTTCAAATCTTATAAAAACCTTGTTTACACTCCATATGCCACATTTTTGGCCAATCTTCATGAAACTTAGTCAGAATGTCTGTTTCCATAAAATCTTGGACAAATTCAAAAGTGGGTCATGTGGGGTCAAAAAGTAGGTCAATATGAAAAATCCAACATATGTTGCTCATTTATAATCAGGTGAGCGATTCAGAGCCATCATGGCCCTCTTGTTTAATTATCTCCCTTTGTTAAATAGCTTTTTTTTTCTTGTCTCAACATTAACTTGAATATTATACATGGTATTTACTTGAAACATAAAATGTAAACAGATGGCGACTAAGAGAAGTGCAATGTCTAAGAACTGTGACTACACTTTTATACTGCTGTGCCAAATAACCATAACTGATTCTTTATCCACTTTAAAAAATGCCTTTATTTACTTATTGATTGCTATCATATATAATCTGCTATGTATACAAGTGCTTATCTATGCTCTGCCTGGAGTCTGGCTTCTCCTGTATCAAAGCATTTTGTGGAGGTATTAATCATCCACAGTGCAGACATAGGTGCCGATATCAGTGCTATATTGGCCCGATAACTTCTGCCGACTGGGTATATTCTGTAGTTAAAGACAAAGACAACTAGCATATCATATGACATCATAGACGCTAGATTTGACGTCAGTTAAAATGTTTGTACGCGCTCTGTAGAATTTATTTTTGAATACGTAAATTCACAGAAGGTATAAGTTAGGATTTTGTTGTGCATCCTTACTTTCATTTCCAAAATATTGAAAGGACCGAGGTTCTGTGGTGAAACCAAGTTTAAAAAAAATGTGACCTCGAAATTAAATTTAGTACAATCTGACTAAAGTACACGATCTTCCTACAGTCTTATGTAGCGTTTATATAGGAGATGACTTTAATCAGAATGAGTACTCCATATGAGATAAAACGCTGAAATTCACACATATTGTAATTTTAAAGGTTTTCTTCAGATTTTCATAGGCCGGACGTCATTTGACATCATGGGGTTATTATTTGTTTTCATTTCTGGTGCAAGAAAATTCAGTGTGATCCCAATGGTCCAGAACTACAAAAAATTTAGGGCATATATATTAAATATGCTGAATTTTCATATGCAATTATATTCACATCCATATGACTTCAGAATAGACGTTGGATCAAAAAGTTTGTAAGCGATCTGAAACATTATCAATTGATGAATTTTTTGAAAATTTTCAAAGAATGTATAGGTTACACTCTAGATACCTAATATTTTCTGCGTATTCCATATTAATAATTTTCAGTTTGATTGAGTTTTAAGCGGTTTGCAGAAAGTCCTATCGTTTGCCGTGGAAACGAAATCTAGTTATTATTATTATTCTTCTTCTTCCAACCTAATTCAAGAGTTAATTTATATATGTTGCCAATGGTCAAGCAACATGAAAATTAAAATGCTTCGACAAAAAAGTATAAATTTTTAAATTCAATAATTTTTAATTTTCAATGACGTCAATTGACGTCAGATTTGACGTCAGCTTCAAAAGTTTGTTCGCGCTCTAGAGCCTTCAATTCTGGTCTGATTTTCTTGATATTTTACAGTAGATGTATTTTAGAAGGTAGAAGTGCACCCTAGCATTTAAATTTCAAAATTTGAAAAAATTGAGATTTTATGGCAAAACCAAGATTCGAACTTAGGTCCTAAATTTATATTTTAATGTTAGAAGGTAACCTAATGCGTTAGAAGAATGAAAATTGGACAGCATATCGGCATAGAGGTCTTCTTTCTATTTCTTAAAGGATTTTTTCTTAAATCACGTGATTATGACGTCATAAAAACGACAAAAAGCAACTTTTTAAAAAATTTATTTCGCTCTTATATCATGACTTTTCACTCAATCTTTTTAAAAATTGTATTGCAGCGATTAAAAAGTTTACATTTATAAATTTATTTATTTTTAATTTTTAATGACGTCAAATGACGTCAGATTTGACGTCAGCTTTAAAAGTTTGTTCGCGCTCTAAAGGCTTCAATTCTGGTCCGATTTTTATGATATTTTCACAGATGATGTATTTTAGGATGTAGATTTGCACCGTGGCATTCAAATTTCCAAATTCGAAAATATAAAGATACCATGGCAAAACCAAGATTCGAACTTAGGTCCTAAAATTATATTTTAATGTTACAAAGCCCCCTGATGCGTTAGAAGCATGAAAATTGGACAGCATATCAGCCTAGAGGTCTTCTTTCTATTTCTTAAAGGATTTTTTCTTAAGTCACGTGATTATGACGTCATAAAAACGACAAAAAGCAACTTTTAAAAAAATTTATTTCCCTCTGGTATCAAGACTTTTGACTCAATCTTTTTGAAAATTGTATTGCAGCGATTAAAATCTTTAAATTTATAAATTCATTTATTTTTAATTTTTAATGACGTCAAATGACGTCAGATTTGACGTCACCTTCAAAATTTTGTTCGCGCTCTAGAGCCTTCAATTTCAGTCCGATTATATTGATATTTTCACAGAAGATATATTTTAGGATGTAGATTTGCACCGTGGCATTCAAATTTCCAAATTCGAAAATATAAAAGATTTCATGGCACAACTGAGATTCGAACTTTGGTCCTTAAATTACATTTTAATGTTACAAAGCCCCCTGATGCGTTAGAAGCATGAACATTGGATAACATATCGGCATAGAGGTTTACATTCTTTTTTCTGAATGATTTTCTTTTACGTCACGTGGTTATGACGTCATTAAAAAGACAAAAAGGCATTTTTTAACATTTCTCTTGCTCTGGTATCATGAATTTTGAATCAGTCTTAACTGAAATCTTGAGAATTGATAGAGTTAAAATTGAAGTGATGCATACTGCAAGAAATGTTTGATTTGTCACGTAGTTATGACGTCATGAATACTAAAGCAAGAATTATTTTAAAAATTCATATAAAATCGCCAATTAGATCAATGAACTTAAACTTGTCAAAAATGTCGAAAATTAGTACGTTCATAAGGGTTTGAAAATTTATCATCAAACATGGCAGATATTCATGTTTGATGGAACGCTTACTTGAAAATGTGAAAACAAACATGTTCACATTCTCGAATATATTTTTATCTGGATTAATAGAATGTTAGCTAATCATGTCCTTCCAAAACAGATACTTTTCTTTAGTCACTTGATTTTGCCGTGGTTGAAATATTAAAATCATTCATTTAAATACGTATTCGCGCTTCAGCGTCATGAGTATTGTGGCAATCTAAAGCATACCTTAAGGAATTTATGTTGTGTCACTTGTTTATGACAACATTGATTTGTAAGCGAAATACATTTAAAAGAAACCATAAGATTGGACATATTAACTTTAAATAAGTAATATTGCCGTGCCTTGACATGCGCAGAAAATTTCAAGTGAGTACGTTATCAAACATGACCTATTCATGTTTTTCTTTATAGGGCTAATTCATGAAAATATATTAATTTGAAGAAAGAAATGAAAGCGGTCATTGGGTTGGTTGAGCAAGATCCGATTGTTCTTTTGCAGGAAAGAGTGCCTGCGTTGAATAGTAAATTGTGGTACATTTTTTTCTAAAAGAGTCGCATTTACGATGAATTAGTAAAATTATACTAGAGCCAGAAAACCTATATGGATAACTTATTGCATTTGCTTTGACGGCTTTCTGCAAACCTTAAGAAAATGACAAATACATGTAGATCTTCCTATTGATTTTTTATGTTTTCTAAATGTTTAACGGTTTCTTTTTCTAAATCTGTAAAAATAAGCAAATATATAAAGCAAATGAATGGTTGAAAGTTTCAAGACGTTTATAACGTTAATTACATAGAAATAAGAAAGTATTTTCATAACACCTCTGCCTTTGTTTCTATCTAATTTTGCAAATGTAAAACTCAATCAATTTAAAGGTTGAAAGTCATGGATTTCAAAGTATTTTTTTTTTCTTTTTTAAAATTTCAATTGTGGGTCAAATTGCAATGAATATTTGTTAAGTAATATGCTAACGAAGAAAAAGATATTAAATAAAGAATAAAAAAACTTTTAAAATTGATTGACTAACGTAAGAAAAAAAACTTGAGGATTGTATTAGTATTTTTTTCTGCATGATAGTAAACTGTTGCGTAATCAAATAACGTCCATATATATGCTTTCTCAATATCTTCCTAAGAAGATGAAAATGAAAAAAATAATAAAAAATAAAGCTTAATTTTGAACATAAGTATATATTTATGATAATGATGATTTACGTATTGAATTAAACATTATTAGCCAACATTATTCCATTTCTTTGTTTTAACTTATATAGTCAACACCTTTGAAATAAGCAAACGGAAAGCCGCTTCGTTTGTATCTTAAACAAACGACTTCTAGTTTTATTTTTGTTCTTTGACTAAAATTGTGGTTGCTATGGTAACGGAAATAGTGAAAATATTGATAGGCCTTATAATACTTCATTTATATACAAATACAATAAAGAGCCAATGTACAAAGCGTAGCACGGAAAATTATACACAATAGGACATATATATATATACTCTGCCTACAGTAACACACAATCCAATAGCAACATACAAGAAGTATGTATGCACGTAGCCTCAACCCTGGTAATAGGTAAATGAGAATGAAACTAGATCAGGGGGAAACTGACCCCGTATACACAGGGTAGAGAGAGATAAGGTCACATTCCTGGCTGGCCGGGGCAGCACGCATATGAAAAAATAGAATACCCCACTGTCTAGACTACGCTGAGTTTGCATGGTACAAAAGTAACAAACAATACGAGCTGGCCATTTGTGGAAAGTGATTCTGCAGGCCATTTTTGGGAGGCAATTCTTAGAACCACAGACCAGTTCGCTGAACCCATGAACCTAATTCATTGCCGCGGTGCGGGCGGTCAATATATAAACAAAGGCGAGAATATTTTCAGTTCAAAGATACTGAAAAGGTATTTCGTCTTCTAGGTAAGCTAAATTTATTTATTTATTGCCGCACTTTCTAAATTAACTTTTGGGTTTTAGCGTATTTATGTTAGCTTATATTTAACTGACTGGTTATATTATTTTTTTATTAATTAAGATTGTGCTTTTGCAAGGAAATATTGTTATTAATTGTATTTTGTATGCTGAGTATTTTATTGATAATTGTCATTTAATTTCTATTTAAATATTCTTTCATGATATTATTCATGCTAAGAAATAGTATTTCAATTCAGATAAAAAAAATTTTTTTTTTAAATTATAAGTCATATCCTCTAATTCCCCAGGACTACCTCGTGACACCATGGTGGAGAATCCCGGATTGACAATGGTGGAAAATCACGGATTAACGTATCATGTGGCGAATGTGATTCTTACCGGACGAAACGCAACAATGGATATTTCCCGGACGCAGCATCGTGTTTTAACTTAAATGGATAATGACGGACGCAAAGAACATGGCTAACAAAGGTACTACACTTTCATTACCCATACCAGATTAATTCTGCAAACTTTATTATCAGTCACCGACATCTTCTAGCTAATTTTTGTGTATTCCGTCAAAGAAAAAGCGAGAAATGGACAAATACACAATTAATACATTAAGATGCAGTCTGACATAGACAATATTGGAAATAATGTCAACAACGGGTCACCTAGAAATAAGCCAAAATCTAAACTTTTAGACAGTATAAAAACCCTTAAAAAACGCCATAAAAAGCTTAGAGAGGATTTTTACAGAACTCTAGGCTCTTCTAGGAGTAAAAACTCGGGTACTTTATTAACACCTCCACAAAGCGAAAGTGTAAATGACCCACCTAAACTAACCCCGCATATCGACGGCACTGTGAGAGACGATACGTTCATTAAGAAACTAACATTTACTTCACCGCTACAAGATCGAGAGGAAGATAACCCGTACACTACTTCATTCACGGATCGGCACCCTACAGAAACGCTGATAAACAGCTCCTACAAACAATCCATTCAAACACCTGCGGAAAATCTACTGAGGAAACCGTCTACACGCCCAGACCGCCCACAACTACAAGATTACAGTACCGTCAAAACACCGGAACCAGTGACAGTACAGGAAACCAATGAACGTTTTGTAGAAAAACAATTAATTGACAATAAAATGGAATTTTCAAAAATGGATTATCCGGAACCTTCAGCACCAACAAGCTTTCGAGGTAATATGTCTAATCCTCACAAATTTATTAAGTTAATCCCTTACACAGGTAGAGATAACGAGAGTTTTACTAGTTTTATGTCCAGATTCCATAAATTCTGTCTGTTAAATGGAGTACCTCAGGAACACAAAAATGATGTTTTAAATTTTTATTTAGAGGGACCCGCTCAGACGTACTATGATAACTTACCCGAAACTGTTAAATCAAACTTTGACGAGACAGTCAATGCCTTAGCCAAACAATTTCAAACTAAGGAACTTGACTATAATCTTATCTCTATCAAACAAAAACCGTTAGAAACTGCAGACAAGGGGGTTAAAAATGGCAACTGACATTAAACTGGACGAGAAAATTTTAATCTCACTATTGGTCAATGGTCTTCATGATGATATTCGGACAAAAGTATTACTGAAAGAACCTACATCACTGTCTGAATTAAGCAAATACATCAAGTTATGCGAAATGACAAACGCGTTGACAGTAAATGCTATTGATACGAAATTTCAGGTTTTGATTGACGAAATTAAGGGGCTGAAGACGGAAGTACATTCAAAAATGACAGGACTTATGTCAACACCATGACTCCACAAATTTTTTCAAATAACTTTAGAAGGCCTTTTAGACAAACAAGCATACCTTTTGAATACCAGAAACCAAAATTAATAAATCAATACACTGTTAACCCAAGGGTTCAAATATTTAACCCATGCTATAGATGCGGACAAAATTTCAATCAAGGTCACAATTGTCCAGCTTCGAATAAACAATGCACATTTTGCAAGAAAATCGGTCATTTCCGAAGGATGTGTCTAAAAGCAAGAAGTTGACGGGACGGTGTCAATGGACAGAGCAAACATAAGCACGAAAAACAGAAATTTAATACAAAAAATGAAAAAACGCAACAAAGAAATACAATAAACAAAACGCATAAAAGATACAATCACGCGATATCTTTAATAACGTCTTTCCAGGAAAATTTAATAACAGGCAAAATAAACAACAGAGATACAGCTATTCTGTTAGATTCAGGAAGTAACATATCTGCTATAAGTCTCGAATTTCTTGAAACTGTAAATGACGCCAATTTTAAAATTAAACCGACATCTCTCCAATTTAAAACAGCTATAAAGGGAAAAAACCAATTCAAATTAATAAAACAATTATCAAATATGATTTCTATATTATTTCAGGATTAGTTCATAATGTTCTATTAGGAGTAGATTTTTTCAAGGACTTTAATGCATTTATAAATTTTAGAGAAAGCAAATTCTGTATTCCGGATGTATTAAAAACTAAAATGCAAATAATAAAATATATAACATCACTGCCAATAAAAAGATACAGCTATCAGTTAACTCAGTTCGTAAAATTCCAATTCACATCGGAAATAACTTTAGGAATGATACATTCATAATAACTAGCAAGAGCGAAACTTGCCCAACAGACATACTATGTAGACAAAATCAAAATCAAACCATTTTGTTACCTTTTTGTAAACAATTCACAGAAAAGACAGACAATTACAAAGGGCACAATTATTGCACAACTCGAGAAACTTGAGGGGAAAGACAACATCTTTTCAATACCTAAAACCAAAAATATCAATTCGACTTTAGAATCTGATTATTCAAGAATATCTAAATTATTCAACATAGGAGATTCTCATAAAAACAATCCAAATTTGTTATCAGTATTGCAAAATTATGAAAGCATTTTTTCAAATAAAGAGGAAGAAGTAGGGGAAGTCAAAAACTTTGAATGTAAAATAGAATTGTTACCAAATTCGATGCCCATTCGAAGTAAACCATACGCGTTAAATCCCAAAATGAGAGAAATTGAAGAGAAAGAGATTAAAAAACTTTTAGACAAAGGTATAATTGAGCCATCATCTTCTATATTTAGCAGTCCAATTGTGATAGTGAAGAAAAAGAAAGTTTCAGAAACACAGAAACAAGAATATAGAATGTGTATCGATTATAGACTGTTGAACAAAATCTCGAAGAAGTTATATTTTCAATTACCAACATTGGAAGATGTCAAAAATATTATTTCGGACTCAAAACCTTTAATTTACTCCAAAATTGATATTAAAAATGCATTCCACACACTGCCTTTAAGTAAAGATAGTATACCATACACAGCATTTCGAACAAGTAGTGGTAACGCATACGCGTACAAGCGTCTGCCATTTGGAACACTTGTCAGTCCAGCGTATTGGTCAATGTTCTTACACAAAGTACTTCAAAAGTACTTATATAAATTTTGCATTGGTTATATGGACGATATAATCATATTCTCAAAAACAATAGAAGAGATGTAGTTCATTTGGAACAAATTTTTCGCGCATTGAAAGAAGCCAATCTGCTACTCCATTTGGACAAATGTGAAATAGCGAAATCTAAGATCTCTTTCTTAGGAATGGTATTTGAGGAAGATACTTTACAAATTGATCCTAAAAAGTTACAGGTAATCGAAAAATCAAATACCTAAAAATCAGAACATTAAAGAGCTTTCAGGAATGACAACTTTCCTAATACGTTTTATAAAAGATTATTCTAAAATATGCGCACCACTGAACAATCTATTGAAAAAAGACTCAATTTATAAATGGACAGAGGAACACGATGACGCTTTTAACAAGCTTAAAAAGGCACTAGTTTCAAAACCTATTTTACAATTACCTGATTTCAATGAACCATTTATGCTTTTTACGGATGCATCAACCATAGCGACAGGTTATATCTTATGTCAAATGAATAAAGAGTCAAATAAAATGCATGTTATACAATATGGAGGAAGATCATTAAAAGATAATGAAAGAAAATATGGCAGTTCAGAACTTGAACTATTAGCAATTATATTTGCCCTACGAGATTGTAAGCACTACCTTTGGAATGTCCCAGTAAAAATATTAACGGATAATAAAGCATTAACATATTTGCATACTATGAAAAATACGAACAGTAGAATGTACAGATGGGCAATTGAACTAGAAAATTTTGATTATGAAATAATGTACAATAAAGGATGCAACAACCCAGCTGACTATCTTAGCAGAATAGTCCATAACAAAATAAACTTTGCATCTAACAACACAAAGTAAAAAGATAAGGGAAACGCATGAATCAGACAAATTAAAAAATAGTTCACATGATAAAGAGACTGAACGCCTCAGTTCCACAGATATGACAGTAACTGACACCAACGAACCAAATGTTATTCAATCAGATATCAATCAATCAGATAAAGATCAATCTGATGAATCAAGTAACGTTACCAGCGATATCAACAAAAATAATACCTTAGACAACTTCATTAGCCATATGGTAAATCATGATAAAGATGTTGATATGGCTCAACTGCAAAAGTCATGCCCAGACTTTAAAGACATTTATAATTACATTTTAAATAAAATCTTACCTGAAGATTCAAAACAAGCCAAAAGAATTGTATATGAAAGCAATCAATACCAAATTTCAGATGAAATTCTTTGGCATTTCTATGAACCGAGACGAAAGAAAGCAGAAGATACATCTATTATTAGGCAATTAGCTTTACCCAAAGTGTTACGTAATGATATTTTGTATTCCCTACATGATAATTCACATTTTGGTCTTGATAGAACATTTTATACCGTGAGACAATTTTACTATTGGCCAAGAATGTATCAGGATATCAAAGATTACATAATATCTTGTACCTCTTGCCAAGTTAATAAAAGGGACGCAACCTACAAACCAGCACCTCTTACTGAAATGCCGATACCATCAGAACCGTGGGAAGTAGTTCATGTTGATATCATTACCGTTGCCAAAGAAAGCAAAGGCTACAAGTATGTGTTATCAACTATCTGCGCATTCTCTAAATATGCAATTTTTCTACCATTAAAAACACAAAATGCAGAAGAGATAGCGGAACAAATGTTTCATCATATATTTTCAATTTTAGGCCCACCTAAAATTTTAATAAGTGACAGAGGTCAGAATTTTACGGAATAAAGAAGAAAAACACAAGTTCTTTTCACCCTATGACAAATGGACAAGTGGAAAATGTTCAGAGAACTTTACTAAGCATGTTAAGAACAACAATTTTAGATGAAAAAGAATGGCCTGACAAATTATCTTCTGTTCAAATAGCATATAACTCAACAATATGTGCAGACACTACAAAGTATTCTCCATATCAGGTTATGTTTGGTAGACATATGAATTCACCAATCACAACCTTACTATTCACTGAAAATAAACCAAAACCTAAGACAGAACATTATGTTGAAGCATTAACGGACAGATTAAAGTTGAAACAGAATTATGATAAGAAATCTAAACAACGGTATTTTAAATTAGGAGATCTGGTATTACTAAAACAAAACCAAATTCCAAAAGATGCCTCTAGAAAATTATACAGAAAATTTTCTAAGGACGTATACTATATCACTAAAGTACTACCCAAAAACACGTTTATTCTACGAAATATAAATACAAACAAAGAAATCAAATCACCAGTACATATAAACCGATTAAAGGAATTCATAGATCCTAGAGATCTTAGGCAACCAGTTGAGGACAAGGGTTATTTCCATTTACAAAATGGTGAACTTCAGGACAGGCAAAATACAATTCCTGAAATACAACAGACCCAAGACTTGAATTCGCACAGCCATACGGCTGATACCAGTAATAAAACTAGCCAAAGTGATAAACAAGATAATAAAAAATGGTACAGAGCGAAAAGATTGAAGAAGGCTAAATTCATAGATAATGAAAAATACTTCTTAGTACAGTGGTCAAACAAAAAATATAAAGACACTTGGATTAAGCATACGGACGTAAGTGATGCTTTGATCAGACAGTTCTATATCAACAAATCAAATAAACAAAAAAGAAAAGGGAAGAAATAATATGATATTATATTCTATCATAGGCAAGCGTAATTAATGATAGTATTATCAATAGGGTACTCGTCGGTTACCGCGGCAAAAGAAAAAAAAAAAAAAACTCCAATGAAGGTTTATTGAGTAGCATTTTGCTAAATAAATAGACATTTAATGGACATCCGTTAGTAATGGAAGTTGAGACACATCTACTGCAGATGATACAAAATATTGAAACGCTATTTGATTAGAACCGTTAATGGAATACTTCCGGCGGTTTCATTTGATACTCCGAATCAAAAGCATTATCATATGTAAGAGATTAAGGTACACAGGTGTTAAGCACAGCTATTAAGCCAGTGAGCTATCCTATGGAACACGGATACGCTATAATGGCAGAGATAAACGACGTTACAAACGTGTTTAGCCATTTATGTACTCATCATTGAATGAGGAGAAAAAAAAAAGAAAAAAAAAAAAGGTTGACGAATTCGTAAGAAAAATAGTCAATCATAGACGGGAAATAATTAAAGAAAAAATATGCGCATGTATAAACAGAGAGAGTAATTATGATATATACAGAAAAGTTCGCCGAGATGATGGCGTATACAAATAAATAAAGTAATAAGTAGGTACCTAAATAATGACAATTGTCTTTATATATTATTACGGCAGATAAAATGAAATGATTCATGATGTATCTGTGAGAAGATTGACTCAATTTCAAATGATTACCATTTGATTTCACATGAAGCTTCGTATTATTACGAAAAATGTGTCTACGGCCAATATAAAGATTCCGTTTATATATCAATATTTTTCCAATAGTTCGCAAAGGAAAATTTCGAATATACGAGATAGAACAATTTCCTATTCCCGATAATGAGGATATCAAGAACAATGATGCCAATATTTTAACATCAAATCCATGGTATTTCATTATTAACGAAATTGATCATTCGTTTATGGTATCAGGTGTAGATTTCATCAAAGGATTGCGAAGAATTTGGACAATTTATTTTATATAAGAAAAGGAAATCTAATGTATTCGGCTAATGAGTCAAACTGTTATTCGAAATTATATCGCTACGACGATAAATCGAATATCAACACCATATGTAACTATGGTAAATAGTAAAGAATATGCTGAAACCGTGCTTCAAGACGGTAATAGCATAAATACAATCAAACGTGAGTGATTGTATTGAAAAAAAACAAAACAACATAATCGCGAGTTTGGTATAATACTAGTGAGAATCCCTTGTCATTAAGATTTAAAGTTTTTTTTTAATCAAATCACAAATCACAATTTCAAGAATTGTGTAAACGGAAAGGACAGTTAACGTCCTTTACCTAATTAATGTACCTCTCTTAGGATCATATTTTAATGGCATGATAATAGATAATGTATTATCAAGTAATAATATAATGGAGCAAATAGCTATCTCACTTCCAAAATACGAAATGTTTGAACATACATCTAGGGAAATACTAGATAAATGAGGAACGGATGAACTCTCATTAATTCACTTTGCTTGAAAGTCGAAAAGAATGAGAAGAGAAAAAAAACTGCTACTTTAACCAGTTCATCTATAGCGGAAATACACCGATACGAACGAGGATAACATCCATGTTGTAACAATCATGAATACTATTACTACTACCGTAGGTACGCTCTTGTCACAAACACTTTATCATATGGAATACTATTGTTGCCACAAGATTAGAATATCTTATCCAAAAACCGTATCGCCTTCTGGTATCTTTCTTAATTTTTTTTAAAGAATCCATACAATGTGAGCATGGAATTGAGCATTATCTTTATTACGATGACCATCCTATCTCACACACTGCGCCAAAAGTAAGAAACAGAGATAACCACGGTGTTATGTTACACCTTACGGACAGACTGAGCTACATTTATGTTAAGATAACAATCGAAATGCTTGGTTTGCTTTTTTTCATTGACATGAAGGTTTCAATTGTTAAAACTGCTGTATTATGTTTTTTATTATGTCAAATATTATTCAAATATTGAATAATAATCCCCGGAGAATTTTATTTCTAAGCACCAGAGAGAATACGACTATATTTATATATATGTGTAACAAAGATTGCAGACCGATGTTATTAGCTTATAGTATGACAATAATTTTGTCGTATAATTCTGCAAATTGCGTTAAAAGTGATTATAAATATTCTCTCTCGTGTGGGGAAGTGTGCAGTGCTATGGTGTGTTTTTGGTTATTCATTTTATTATTTATTGTTAATATATATGAATTGTAGAAATGGCCTTTGTAAAAAAGCAATGGAATCTTGAGAAATTAACGGAACACTCTGAATATTTCAAGCTACTTAAAAAAAAAAATACAACATAAACGAAATAATTGATATTTTTCGCTTGAAAATTGTTCATTAGATAATTAAAACAATAATACCTCTTGTTTTGACAACTCAATATTCCATGCTTTTATGCCATTTGTTTTTCTTAGAATTGTATTTCTGGCAGTTATTATTATATGATTTGTATTGAAAAAAAATTTTTTTTTTTCATTGTATATTATATTTTTTTTTATTAAATTAAAAAAAAAAGGGACTTTTTTCAAATAGGCATAGGGGGAGATGATAGGCCTTATAATACTTCATTTATATACAAATACAATAAAGAGCCAATGTACAAAGCGTAGCACGGAAAATTATACACAATAGGACATATATATATATACTCTGCCTACAGTAACACACAATCCAATAGCAACATACAAGAAGTATGTATGCACGTAGCCTCAACCCTGGTAATAGGTAAATGAGAATGAAACTAGATCAGGGGAAACTGACCCCGTATACACAGGGTAGAGAGAGATAAGGTCACATTCCTGGCTGGCCGGGGCAGCACGCATATGAAAAAATAGAATACCCCACTGTCTAGACTACGCTGAGTTTGCATGGTACAAAAGTAACAAACAATACGAGCTGGCCATTTGTGGAAAGTGATTCTGCAGGCGGCAAACCATTTTTGGGAGGCAATTCTTAGAACCACAGACCAGTTCGCTGAACCCATGAACCTAATTCATTGCCGCGGTGCGGGCGGTCAATATATAAACAAAGGCGAGAATATTTTCAGTTCAAAGATACTGAAAAGGTATTTCGTCTTCTAGGTAAGCTAAATTTATTTATTTATTGCCGCACTTTCTAAATTAACTTTTGGGTTTTAGCGTATTTATGTTAGCTTATATTTAACTGACTGGTTATATTATTTATAGGGATATTTAAGGTTATTCAAAAGACTCTTTTTATTAAAATTGTGTTTTGCAAGGAAATATTGTTATTAATTGTATTTTGTATGTGAGTATTTTATTGATAATTGTCATTTAATTTCTATTTAAATATTCTTATTATTCATGCTAAGAATTTTTTAATTTTTTTTTAAAATTTTGTTTTTTTTATTATGGATTGTTTTAAAATAATTATATCAATAAAAGAAAAAAAAAGATACTGAAAAGGTATTTCGTCTTCTAGTTTTCAGATTGATCCCTGAAATTAATAGAGGTCCGAGGAGTCCTCTAATTCCCCAGGACTACCTCGCGACAATATGGCAAAAAATGGGATCCCGCGACCGCGATAACTTTATAATAAATTTTATAAGGCATGTATATAGTCAGGGTGGTGATGCAGAGTGAAAGTTCTCATTTCTCATCAACAAGACTAAAGACTAAAGAAAAACATTTTGGATCAGGCAAGGTAACTATTATTAATTCTATTTCTTGCATCTGTCTTGCTTGCATGAATTGTATAGTGGGCACAGCAGAGACAACAACTCTACATGTAAGTCTTGCTTAAATGGTCATAAACTTAAATATTCCCTTACATTTACTTTAACCAAAGTCTTGTTTTTCTTGGACCAAAATTCTGGTTGGTGTGGTAATGGAAAAATTATGCACCTCACCGGTAGGGGACTCATGTGTTGCTTGCAACACAAGTTACTTGTTTATTTTTGGAATATGGCTTATTTCAAAAAGTTCATGCATGAGAAGTCCATACGAAAAAAAAGTAAAAGGTAGGGAATTTAATATATATTCTTTTAACGGAATTAATCTTTATATTTTTCAATGTTAGCAGAAAGTCCTATCATTCGTATAAATTTTTTTTTTTTTTTTTTTTAAGGTTTTTTAATCGTCCTAGGAGGATAAAATTTCGATGGCATATTATTCATATGCGTAATTAAAAAATTCTATAATTTTCAAATGCCTATGACGTCATTATGACGTCACACTTGGCAAATTGCTACAAAAGTTTGTACGCGGTCCAGAACGATAATTAATAAACCGATTTTTATCAAATTTTCACAGAATGTGTATATTACGTTCTAGTTGTGCATCTCGGTGTCCGTTTTTCAAAATTCGAAAAGCACAAGGTTCTATGGCGAATGCAAGATTCAAACCAAGGACGTCAAATTAATAAATGCTCATAAAATTGTCCCTAAATGAGACAGAAGGTTGATATTTTGTCAGTATATAGATCTCCGATAGATTTAAATATTTTGTGAAAATAGATGTCTTGTGACGTCATATGACGTCATCAAATTCCCAATTTTTAAACACCAAGGACAATGAAATTTTGATGTCTTATTCTCCAAGAGATGTTATTTTGATTTCTATGATTTTCATATAGCTATGACGTCAAATGACGTCACACGTGAAATAAGCTACAAAAGTTTGTACGCGGTCCAGAACCATTATTAATGAACCGATTTCATCAAATTTTCACAGAATGTGTATATTAAGTTCTAGTTGTGCATCCCGGTGTCCGTTTTTCAAAATTCGAAAAGTCCATGGTTCTATAGCGATTCAAGATTCGAACCAAGGTCGTAAATTTTAAATCTTATAAAATTGGTCTATTTGAGATAGAAAGTGATATTGTCAGTATTATAGGTCTCTAGGAGTTTAAACATTTGTGAAAATAAATGTCATATGACGTCACGTGACGTCATTATATGATAATGTATTTCTAATTCTAACAAGATTATTTTATATGTTGAAATTTTGAAGGGCAATGAAATTTAAATGCCATGCTTAACGATGAAATTTGATTTCAATGATTTTCAATGCCTATGACGTCATATGACGTCACATTTGAAATTTGTACAAAAGTTTGTACCGGTCAAGCCATTATTAATGGCCGATTTTCATCAAATTTTCACAGATGTGTATATTAAGTTCTAGTTGTGCATACCGTGTCCGTTTTTCAAAATTCGAAAAGTCCAGGTTCTTAGCGATTCCAAGATTCGAACAAGGTCGTAAATTTTTAAATGCTTTAAAATCGGTCCTTTTTGAGATAGAAAGTGATATTGGTCAGTATATAGGTCTCTAGAGTCTTAAACATTTGTGAAAATAAATGTCATATGACGTCACGTGACGTCATTATATGATAATGAATTTCTAATTTAACAAGATATTTCTATATGTTGAATTGTCGAAGGGCAATGAAAATTTAATGCCATGTTCAGACTGAAATTTCGATTTCAATGATTTTCAGAAGCCTATGACGTCATATGACGTCACATTTGAAATTGATACGAAAGTTTGTACACGTCCAGAGCCATTATTAATGGCCGATTTTCATCAAATTTCACAGAATGTGTATATTAGTTCTTATTGTGATCCGGTTCCGTTTTTCAAAATTCGAAAAGTCCAGTCTTGGCGGATCCAAGATTCGAACAAGGACGTCAATTTTAAATGCTTTAAAATTGTCCTATTTAGATAGAAAGTTGAAATTTGTCAGTTAGTAGGTCTCTGGGTGTCTTAAACATTTATGTGAAAATAAATGTCATATGACGTCACGTGACGTCATTATATGATAATTTTTTCTATTCTAACAAAATTATTTTAATATGTTGAAATTGTCCGAGGGCAATGAAAATTTATGGGTATGCTTCAATAGTGAAATTTCGATTTCAATGATTGTCAGAAGCTTTGACGTCATATGACGTCACATATAAAAAATAGTAAAAAGTTTGTACCGTCACAGCCTATTATATGGCCGATTTTCAAATTTTCACAGATGTGTATTTGTTATGTGTATACCGTTCCGTTTTCAAAATTCGAAAGTCCAGTCTAGGCGATCAAGATTCGAACAAGGTCGTCAATTTAAATGCTTAATGAAAATGTCCATTTGAGATAGAAGTTGAAATTTTGTCAGTTAGTAGGTCTTGGTCTAAATTGTGAAAAATAAGTCATATACGTCACGTGACGTCATTTTATTATAATGATTCTTTCTTAACAATATTCATTTAATATGTTGCAATGTTAAGGACGATGAAATTTTATGCGCTTTTGAACAGAAATTGATCAATTTTCAGCACCCTATGACGTCATATGACGTCACAGCTAAAAATGAAAAATGGTGTTCGCGCTCTACGCCGCCATTTATGATCGGATTTTCTTCAAATTTTCACAGATGGTACATCTTGAAACTAAGGTGTGATATCCTGTCAGCTAACCGAAATTCCGAAAGACCGAAGTTCTGTGGCTGAATAAGATTCGAACATAGGACCGAAAATTTCATTTTAGGATTAAAGAGCTTCGATGAGATAGAAAGTTGAAACTTACACAGTTGTAGTTCTGCAGAATTTTTACATATATTTGAGTCGTGACGTCATATGACGTCATGTGACGTCATAAGCATACTTCTTAATTTACATTTTAGGCAATGATTTGACATGATGCCATTTGTTCAGAATAATGAAATTTCAGAGTTAGACAGAAAGATGCGCTTTTGAACAAAAGTATCTTCAGCACCCTATGACGTCATGTGACGTCAGAGCTAAAATATTGAAAAATGGTGTTCGCGCTCTACAGCCGCCATTTATGGCGGATTTTCTTCTAATTTTCACAGATGGTACACCTTGAAACTAAGATGTACATATCTTGCCAGCTTACCAAAATTCCAAAAAACCGAAGTTCTGTGGCTAAAATAATATTCGAACATAGGACCAAAATTTCATTTTAGAATTGAAGAGTTTCAGGTTGAGATAGAAAGTTGAAATTACACAGTTTGCAGTTCTGCAGCATTTCTACAAATATTTTGAATCGTGACGTCAGAGACGTCATAAGATACCACTTAATTTTAATTTGGGGCAATGATTTCGATATGATGCCAGTTGTTCAGATAATGAAAATTTCAGAGTTATTGCAGTAAAGTATGCGCTTTGAGCAACAGCATTTTCAGCACCCTATGACGTCAAGTGACGTCACAGCTAAAAAAGTGAAAAATGGTGTTCGCGCTCCACAGCCGCCATTTATGATCAATTTTCTTCAAATTTTTACAGATGGTACATCTTGAAACTAAGGTGTGAATATTTTGTCAGCTAACCTTAATTCCGAAAAACCGAAGTATTGTGGCTGAAGTAAGATTCGAACATAGGACCAAAAATTTCATTTTGGGGTTTTTTAAAGAACTTCGGGATGAGATAGAAAGTTGAAACTTACACAGTTTGTAGTTCTGCATAATTTCTTAATATATTTTGAGTCGTGAAGTCATATGACGTCATAAGCATACTACTTCTATGCTACTTATTTTTTTTTTCTTCATAACTAAACGCTTTTTTCGGGGAATATAATGTCAATTTGTTCAGCATGAACATGAAATACTACCAGAGGTGAGTCATTACATGAAACTTCTATCTCCTGCTTGCAGAAAGTCCTATCATTCGTTTAGACGAATGAACATCTAGTTTTTTCTTTTTTTTTCTCTTTATTTGTTTTAATTTCGATGTGTTGCCATTGACTAAAGAACAATGAAAATTTTATGGCATTATTTCAAACATGAGCTTTAGGGTGCAATAAATTTTATATTCATATGACGTCATATAACGTC
The DNA here is from genome assembly GCA_021229015.1 of Solen grandis. Taxonomy (NCBI): domain Eukaryota; kingdom Metazoa; phylum Mollusca; class Bivalvia; order Adapedonta; family Solenidae; genus Solen; species Solen grandis. The sequence continues at coordinate 110,407,860 of CM037777.1, read as the reverse complement.
AGACTTGACGTCGGTGAAAAAGTTTGTACCGGTCTACAGCCATTATTTCTTTACTGATTTCATCAAAGTTTCACAGAATGTGTATGTTAGGCTCTAGTTGTGTATCCCTATGTCCGGTTTTCCAAATCCGAAAAGGCAAAGATTCAATGGCAAATCCAAGATTCTAACCATTGACATCAAATTTTGAATGCGTAAAAAATCGCTTCCAGATGAGCTATAAAGTGATATTTTGACAGAATATAAGTCTCTAAGATTTCTTTATATTCTCAGAAGATCAACTTCATATGACGTCATAGGGACGTCATGAGGTGAAAAATAATTTCTATTTTTACCTGTTAACTTGTATATGTTGGAATGGCCCGAGGACTTTAAAAATTTATAGGCCTATGCTTCAGATAGAACATTTTGCATTTCATATTATTTTCATTTTCCTATGACGTGTTTTGACGTCAAACTTGACGTCGTCATAAATGTTTGTACGCGGTCTACAGCCATTATTTCTGGGCGATTTTCACAGAATGTGTATGTTAGGCTCTAGTTGTGCATTCGGTGTTTCGTTTTTCAAAATTCCCAAAAGGTAATGGTTCTATGGCGAATCCAAGATTCGAAACCATTGGGCGTCAAATTTCAAAAAGCGTATTAACTCGCTTCCAGAAGATCTATAAAGCTGTTATTTGGACAGAATATAAGTCTCTAAGATTTCTTTATATCTTAGAAGATGAACTTCATATGACGTCAATATGACGTCATGAGGGGAAAATTAATTGCTTATTTTTTTACGTTTTAATTTCTATATGTTGAAAATGTCAAAGCACCTTGAAAATTTTAAGCCCATGCTTCAGATAAAACATTTTGCATTTCAATGATTTTCATTTGCCCATGACGTGTTTTGACGTCAAAGTTGACGTCCCTCGTAAAATATTTGTACCGGTCTACAGCCATTATTTTTTGGACCGATTTTCATTCAAAATTCCACAATAGAAAGGCAAAAGTTTTTGGGGAATCCAAAATTCGAACCCTTGACGTAAAATTTTCAATACTATTAAATCGCTTCAAAATTTACTAGAAAGCTTTGTTGGGGAAAATTATAAGTTTAAGTGTCCCATACATTTTTGGAGGGTTAACGCATTTACCCATAGACGTTTAAGGTCAAAAAAAATTTCGGTATTAGCGTTAATAAAAAACATGTTTTAAAGTTCTAGGACCCTTAAAATTGAATGTCAAAAACATTTAAACCCGTGCTTTTTAATGAAGGTATTCATATAATGTAATGTTTTATTACGAGATGTGCGTCGAACAAAAAGGCTTTTGCGTTACAGCCATTTTTTCTGGACCTTTTTAAACAAAAATTTCCAGAATTCATATGCAAAGCTCTAGATGTGTACCTGGTGTCCCGGGTTTTCAAATTCGAAAGGGCAAAGGTTCTATGGCGTACAGTTTGAACCCCTTGCGTCCAAAAATTTAATACGTATAAAATCGCTTCGATGAATTAGAATGCTGATATTTTTACTGAAAATTAGTCTTTAAAATTCTTTATTTTGTGAGGACAAATGTCATTTGACATCATATGCGGCATAGGTCAAAAAGAATTTTGTATCTACGCGTTAATTTTTTTTTTGAAAGGTCCCGGGCATGACAATTTTTTGCTTTTTTAAGATAATGAATATTTATTTCATTGATTTTTATGTTAGACTAAGACATAAATTTTTTTTTATAAAGTTTTTACGCGGTTACAGCCCTTTTTTGGGCGGTTTTCATCAAAAATTTTACAGAATGGTATGTTAGTTTGTTGTTGTTTTCCCAAATTTGAAAAGGAAAAGTTTTATGGCTTCCAAATTGAAGATTGACGTCAATTTTAGAATTTTAAATCTT
>CM037777.1:110393660-110405888 GCA_021229015.1 Solen grandis | reverse complement strand
ACATTACCACGGCCTCGTGCAATAAACGCACTTTTTGGAATCCTTTAAATTTTGAATTTTGATGTAAGAAAAAAGATAAAAAAAAAAAATACATTTTTATTTTTCCATAGTAGATCTAAATAAAACCCAAAATTGACGAATATTTTTCATACTGTTTAAAAAAAAATTTATGCCCCCCCCCCCCCCCCCCCCCCCCCCCATATCCATCACTCACCAATTTCCGTTTTCTGAGTAATCTTCCCTTACAGTGCCCCACTGCCTCTCGGACAAGTAGGGGCCCCATCTCTTCCAGTTCTTCAGTCTGACCTTGTCCTCCTTAAGGCGCTTGGTCTCGAACCCCACACACGGCACTTCGAACATCATCCCTCGACCGTGCTGCAAGTGTAGCAAACCAATGGTCAATCTTGGTCCGTCAAAACAAATACTCCAACACATTGTAAGACATGAATGACACAGTTCCTCGTGAAAAATATACAGGGTCGGTCTTCAATGGAAAACCCAATATCCTGCGCCACAAAAACATACTTCACCTACTTACGACTGTAAAAAAAAATATCAACCATGGCACACGCGTTATGACTCAGGTAATCAAATGCTTAACCATAGATATTCCTTTTATTATAGAAACTAATATAACACAATCTGTATGCACACGTCGTCAGTGCTATAAAAAGTAAACTGTATATTACTTATGTTAAAACAACTAGATAATATACGCATACTAAACACTGCTGACAGAATGAAAATAGAGTGGGGGAAGTCGTGCAGATGGTTCATGTGTATAACCAAAAAGTCGGTCAACGTCTGCCACCGAGGCAAAGTCAATACAATATTCTGTTTTATGTGCATTTTCAGCATCACGTTACACACAAGTAAATATGCACCTCAGTTGTTAGCCCTTACAATATGTATAAATCGAAGGTCAAAAGTTCGATACCTTTTAATGCGCACATTCAAACTTTATGAGGTAATACTATGAAATACATGTATGAGTATTGTTTTACTGACTATTTTTTAAAGCAGAGCATAAATATAAGAATGATTGTAAATAGGTGTTTGGATGGTTGACGTGAGGATAGATTAGCTGGCAGCTAGCTAAAGAGAGAAAGAGATAGAGAGAGGGGTGTGAGGTAAAAATGGAAGGAAGGAGTAGTAAAAAGAAAAGAATACTCAGTTCGAGGGCATAAGAACAGTATCTATCGAAGCTACCATTCGCTTTTTAACCTTCGTCGACACAGAATCCGTTCTCCGCTAGGCCTACTTCACCTAACATGAACTCTACTCTTGTCTACATGTAGATTTACCTGGTTATACCAGTCCAAACCACAGCTGTTGAATGATACTTGCTGGGATCAGTGGCACAGAAGAGTTGTGTTTTTGCAATTTGTTGGTATCCTTGGTTTTAACGTCCCGCCAACATGTCAATCCTTTGAGGTCTGAGAACACACCGTGTATCTGCAACATCACGTGTGGTATAAGGAATCATACCGCGTGGTATTTATCTGTCACGAGACCAATGAGTGATACACGGTACCATACCATATTGTGTTAATCTGCCACGAGACCAACAAGAGAAATACAGTATCATAGCCTGTGGTAATAGTCTATCGCGAGACCAACAAGGGGTATACGGTATCATACTGTCTGGTTTAAATCTATCACAAGACTAACAAATGGTAAAAAGTATCACACCCGATGGTACTAATCTATCTTGAGACCAATGAGTAGTATGCGGTATAATACCGTGTGGTATTCATTTATATCAAGACCGACAACCGGTATACGGTTGTTGTTGTATTGGGGTTTACCGTCACTGCGATAGTATCAAACAGTATTTTATCAATCTGTCACGAGACCAACAAACCAAGGAACTACCATATACGCTGAGCGCAAACCAACGTGTTGTTGTTGTTTACCCGAGCGTCCACGCGAGCGTTTCGCTCTCCCTCCCATTCCCTCCCTCCCCCTCTCTCTTTCGCTCTCTCTCTCTCTCTCTCTACTATTTGTTGTTGTTATTGTTGTTGTTGCTGTCGCTGCTGCTGCAGATGACACCACGGTAGGATCGACATGCTTTAATGTCAAGTGACTCAGGCCACTACGGCATTAGGCTAATATATCGGTCACTGAACGGGTTTACCTAAAATAGGTCGCACGCATTGAAGCCAGTTTGTTGACTGACCTAAATGTTTAGATTTAACAATGCGCAATAGAGTGTAGCGCAGTACCCGGGTTTACCTTGTTGAAATCTGCAGAGTAGGCTCTTTCCAACACACCGATTTTAAATACATATATATAAATGAGAAAATGATAACGGTTATGTATGGGCCACTGTTTAATTTAGGTTATATCTATCCCGGTTAAAGAAGTTGGCAGTGTGGCGAGAATGTTTGTAGAAACATGCGAAATACGTATTTTTGTGCCTCTGTCCGTATATAAATTTGATACACACACACACACATACACACATATATATATATTTTTATATATATATATATATATATATATATATATATATATATATATATATATATATATATATAATATGTATCTGCCATTCGGAACACTTCGCCCATTACCACCAACGGATTGTATATGCACTTGAAATAGTGCTGATTGGAACTCTTCAAATACTCATAAATACTCGCTTCGCTTTTAGAATAATCAGGTTCAAGTATCGTGTTCGCCTTTGGGTCGATTGGACACAGGTTCAATCACTGACCGCGACACGCTATGCATTATTACCTACTGGTATAGCTCGTTTGCCTGAAATTTAAGTTTGAATTAGCGAGTCCAGTCACATGCACCATGCAGTGATCAGAAACATTGATTTTTTACTTTTGTATGCATTCTATTTTCACCGGTCCCGATGGCCGAGTTGACAGAATGTATGCATTTTAACCAGGAGTCGTGTGTTTGATCCCCCGTCGAAACTTTGTGAAGCCGTTGAAAATGGTATTGGTATATCTCTTTTATGGTTTGTAGTTCCAGGTCTGGACTGGTTGGCTAAGTGTCAGGATAATATGACTGTATGTCAAGGGCCATGATAATATGACTGTATGTCTAGTGTCATGATAATATGACTGTATGTCTAGTGTCATGATAATATGACTGTATGTCTAGTGTCAGGATAATATGACTGTATGTCTAGTGTCATGATAATATGACTGTATGTCTAGTGTCATGATAATATGACTGTATGTCTAGTGTCATGATAATATGACTGTATGTCAAGGGCCATGATAATATGACTGTATGTCTAGTGTCAGGATAATATGACTGTATGTCTAGTGTCAGGATAATATGACTGTATGTCTAGTGTCATGATAATATGACTGTATGTCAAGGGCCATGATAATATGACTGTATGTCTAGTGTCAGGATAATATGACTGTATGTCTAGTGTCATGATAATATGACTGTATGTCTAGTGTCAGGATAATATGACTGTATGTCTAGTGTCATGATAAAATGACTGTATGTCTAAATGTCATGATTATATGACTGTATGTCAAGGGCCATGATAATATGACTGTATGTCTAGTGTCATGATAATATGACTGTATGTCTAGTGTCATGATAATATGACTGTATGTCTAGTGTCATGATAATATGACTGTATGTCTAGTGTCATGATAATATGACTGTATGTCTAGTGTCATGATAATATGACTGTATGTCAAGGGCCATGATAATATGACTGTATGTCTAGTGTCATGATAATATGACTGTATGTCTAGTGTCATGATAATATGACTGTATGTCAAGGGCCATGATAATATGACTGTATGTCTAGTGTCAGGATAATATGACTGTATGTCAAGGGCCATGATAATATGACTGTATGTCTAGTGTCATGATAATATGACTGTATGTCTAGTGTCATGACTATATGACTGTATGTCTAGTGTCATGATTATATGACTGTATGTCAAGGGCCATGATAATATGACTGTATGTCTAGTGTCATGATAATATGACTGTATGTCAAGGCCATGATAATATGACTGTAATGTCTAGTGTCATGATAATATGACTGTATGTCTAGTGTCATGATAATATGACTGTATGTCTAGTGTCATGATAATATGACTGTATGTCTAGTGTCATGATAATCTGACTGTATGTCAAGTGTCAGGATAATATGACAGTATTTCTAGTGTCATGATAATATGACTGTATGTCAAGTGTCATGATAATATGACTGTATGTCAAGGGCCATGATAATATGACTGTATGTCTAGTGTCATGATAATATGACTGTATGTCTAGTGTTGGATAATGACTGTATGTCAGTGTCAGGATAATATGACTGTATGTCAAGTGTCAGGATAATATGACTGTATGTCTAGTGTCATGATAATATGACTGTATGTCTAGTGTCATGATAATATGACTGTATGTCAAGTGTCAGGATAATATGATTGTATTTCTAGTGTCATGATAATATGACTGTATGTCTACTGTTTGGATAATGAATTGTATATCGAGTGTAAGGATAATGTGACTGTATGTCAAGTGTCATGATAATATGACTGTATGTCAAGTGTTGGGATAAGATTGTATGTCGAGTGTCAGGATAATATGACTGAATACCAAGTATCAGTATTATGTTATTGTGTGTCGAGTGTCAGGATAATATAACTGTATGTCTAGTGTCAGGATAATGTGATTGTATGTCTAGTGTCAGGATAATGTGATTGTATGCCTAGTGTCAGGATAATGTGATTGTATGTCTAGTGTCAGGATAATATAACTGTATGTCTAGTGTCAGGATAATGTGATTGTATGCCTAGTGTCAGGATAATGTGATTGTATGTCAAGTGTCAGGATAATATAACTGGGTATCTAGTGTCAGGATAATGTGATTGTATGTCAAGTGTCAGGATAATGTGACTGTATGTCAAGTGTCATGATAATATGACTGTATGTCAAGTGTCAGGATAATAGACTGTATTTCTAGTGTCATGATAATATGACTGTATGTCTAGTGTTGGGATAAGATTGTATGTCGAGTGTCAGGATTATATGACTGAATACCAAATATCAGTATTATGTTATTGTGTGTCGAGTGTCAGGATAATATAACTGTATGTCTAGTGTCAGGATAATGTGATTGTATGTCAAGTGTCAGGATAATGTGACTGTATGTCAAGTGTCAGGATAATGTGATTGTATGTCAAGTGTCAGGATAATGTGACTGTATGTCTAGTGTCAGGATAATGTGACTGTATGTCAAGTGTCAGGATAATATGACTGTATGTCTAGTGTCAGGATAATGTGATTGTATGTCGAGTGTCAGGATAATATGACTGTATATCAAGTGTCAGGATAATGTGACTGTATGTCGAGTGTCAGGATAATGTGACTGTATGTCGTGTGTCAGGATAATCTAACTATATATCAGGTATCAAGATAATGTGATTGTATGTCGTGTGTTAGGATAATCTAACTATATATCAGGTATCAGGATTATGTGACTGTTTGTCGAGTGTCAGGATAATGTTTATATCAGGTATCAGGATGATGTGACTGTATGTCGAGTGCCAGGCGTCAGGTCGGTGGTTCTACCCGGATGCCTCCGTGCATTCGGTGTCTTCCTCCACCTGTAATTAGCTGGACGTCGCTATATGACTGAAATACTGTCGAAGCGACGGTAAAATCAAATAGTCAAGTCAAGTCAGTCGAGTGTCAGGATAATCGGTATAATGCCTCTTGTCCTCGGCATGATATTGCATACCATATCAATGGTCTTCATGTGGAAAGTTTAACATTCTATTTTCCTACACAAGTGTGTATAGTAATTGTTTGTTTTGGACATAAGTAATACTTGGAATGGGTGAAAAAAATATTTTAACATAAACGCATAAAATTTTCGCGCAGTTGCCGATAACGTTAGATAAATCCCGCATCATTTACACATTGATTTCTTTAAGTATTATCTCCCTGATATGCAACGAAAGTACATACCCAACTTTATTTTAGCAATTATGGTATAGGGCCATAAGGGGTTTTTTTTTGGCAAAGTGAAATTAAATTCTAACCATTGTTGTTGTTTTTTTATCATTATTTATTACTATATAAGGAAATCAAAGCGCCTGAAGGCACTGAAGTTGTATGAGTCTCAAATGAAAGAGTGTTTGGGAAAAGCTGCAAGGTCGATCACCATATTTAAATTAACTTTTATAAACAAAAGAAATGCGGCATTCCGTTTTTCAGCGTATCAGAGCTTTTTTTTGTTTTTTGCAGTACCTTTTTACAACAGTTATTTTAAAATTTAAGGAATTATGCAAATATTCGCAAGGCAAGGAGGCTCTGAATTTTGGTAGTAGATATAAAGGTTTCGGTCTTTCAGTGTAAAAATAACCCCTTGGAAATATTGAGGTCGAAGATTGATGTGATTATTAGTATTTTCAATGATTTGTTTTTGGGCTTCTATGGGGAATTGTAACGCCTATAATGACCCAACGCTGCACTTTACTAAAAAATTTATTTGCGAGCCACCCTTTTCATCGAAAAAAAACTATATTCTGCATTGGAAAAATGATACGTGGTAAAAACAGTTTCGTTACATAGCATAGAAAAATAGGGCCCATAATGTTTTTTATGTCACAGGGATTTTTTTTAGCCTTTAAACATTTATTTTTTACACAGCATTGATTTTTCAGCTTTTTCTTAATTTTAGTATATTTGTTGTAGGTTACATACATGTTCGTTTATTTAACTATTGAGAAATTTTTCGGTTTTAAATCTGGGGGAACCGGGTTGAAAACGTTTTACATATTTGGGTGTGATGACGTCACACAAACTAATTAGCGACCTCTGGAAAGGGGTGGATTTTATTATCATATAATTATAGTAGAGTGTTATAGGTTAAAAACATAGTGTCCTGAAATAAATTCCTATTTGAATATATGGGGGGGACCCCAGTTTTTGCCCTTGTATTACAGCTTGTAAAAGGAATCAAAGGAGTTATGTTAAAAATTTATAAGAATTTGATGGCATGTGAGAAAAAAAAATTTTAAACTTTTCGAACTTTATATCCAAAAATTTTCCCTCAACAGGTCCGGTTAGGACTTTTTTTTTGCGCTTGTTGAACCCGCGACGTGCTTAACGGGGACGGTATAGCTAACCACTGTATTATTTTATTATCTAAAAACCCAAAACCCAACAAGATATTTTATTATTTATTTAATATACATCTTACATGTATTTTATTCTTTCGATTGTATGTCCGGGACGCACGAAATTACGATTTGCTATAGTATTTCTTTTGGCTCTCGAAAAAGGTGGGGCCATACCAAAGTGGAATTAATCGTCATTTTCAGTAATGAAAGCAGCTTTTTTCCCCCGATTGGATGAAAAATGAGTTTACACATTGTTTCTTTTTTATTTTCATATTTGGTCAATTTTAAAGTGTGATATAGCGCATGTGAAGAGAAAAATTGTCCCCCTAATATTATTTTGTCGATGTACAGTTTACTTATATTAGGGAAAAACCTTCAGAGTTGTGAAAAAATCGTTATTTCGAAAAACGATCCTAATAATGTTTTCCAGAATGTTGTGAAATATCACTATTGAAAACGAATCATTGGGGTTTAAAATTTTAAGGGTATGATTTTCCCCCTGAATGGTTCCCGGTTTTATGATAAGAGATTAGTTTGGTGTTATAGCCTTCTATACTGTTTGATATATGGAAATCTGCATGTGTAAATAATTTTCCCGAAATTGATTAAAAGCCGTGGGGGTGGATATTAAGAAAAAACAGGAAAGCATTCCATTCAGAAAGACATAGAACTTTAATAGCATTAAAAAGGGAAAAAGAATGCAAAACTTTTTTTTCTTGATCGAACGACCCGTTTTAAAAGGGAAACGCTATTTAAAAATTATTGAAAGGTGATTAAATCAGTCGTATGTAGAACTTATTATATTAATTTTTTGATTGGCCACGGGGAAAAAAAAACACTTGATAAACAAAATACGGAAATATAAAAAAATACGGCCCCCAATTTCAATGTCTGTATCCACAAAATATTTTACTATTTGCAAAGGTAAAAAGTGATTGTCCGCCCATTATTTGTATTCCAGTATAAAACCCCCATAACTCCCGCATACCCCCCGACAGCCCGCTTAAATCGATGCAGCTTCAAGTAATGATAAAGTATACCCGTTCTTTTTTTTTTTTTTTTTTTTTTTTTTTTGTCATGATCTAAAAAACGAAACTGTCAACATACGCCGTTTGAAAATGAGTATTAAAGGATATTTAACGATGCCCCGGGGTTAGTTTACCCGGTGTGTCAATCCGGTGGACCGTTTGTTCATAAACACCGGAAACTTTATAAAAAACAATTTTGCCATTCTCGACACCCGGATATAGGGGTGATGGTTCAAATCAAATACTTGGGGTTTTCTCTGTTGGGATACATTTAAATTTTAAAATTACAAAAAAAAAAGTTGACTTTATTGGAATTTATTTAAATTTTTTTGGTAATTTTTTTTGTTGTTTTTTTTTTCAATATATTTAATTTTCAAATTTTTCTAAAAATACGTATGGATACAAGCTTAAAAAAAAATTTTTAAATAATTATAAGATTTTTAAAATCATCAGAAAAGTTAAACCCTTTTGAATTTAAGAAAAGGGAAAGAATAGAAAAAAATAAATAATTTTAGTTTACCCATGCCAAGTAATCTCCAAAGATTTTCCCAAACCAAGCGAAAAAAGTAACTTTCATTTTTCAAAAATAATATAAAAATTTTTTGTAAAGTCCGTTGAAAATTTTGAAATACTACAGTGTAATAAATATTATACTCAAAACGGGGTCTGCGGGTTGGTAAAAAAAACGTTCCCCTTTTAAACAAAACCGGAAAATTTAATAAAGAAGGAATTCTTTCTCCCCTAAATATTTTTCTATAAAAATTTTTTTGAACCTTTACGCTTTTTTTTTTTTTTTTTTTTTTTTTTTGTTTTTTTTTTTAAATTTAAAAAATGCGATCTTTAAAAATTTAAAATAAACTTTTTAAATAGCCCCGGGACTTTAAAATAAATTTAATGTAAAAAGAAAAATGAATAAAAAACTTTTTTTTACTCTCCCCCCTTTTTTTCGGCGAAAACAATCGTTAAAAATTTTTCATTTGGGGACTCTAAAAAATTTTTGTGTTTTTACCCCGTATGGATCATTTCCAAATTTAATTTAGAAAAACATCCTACGAAAAATGAAAAGTTTAAATTTTTTAAAAGGAAAAATGGGTTTTTTTTGTACTGGAGTCTGCTTCAGCACCCCAAAGGGCAAAGGGCCGTAAGACATTTTCGTATTTCCCCTTTAAACAGGTTTTTTTTTTTTTATTTTTTTTAAAGTAAAAAAAAATTTTGGGGAAAAAAAAAAAAATTTATAAGAATTTTTTAAAAAAAAAAAAAAAAAATTTTTGGGGCCGGGGTTTTTCGGGAAAAAATTTTGGGGTGATTTTTTTTGGGGTTTTTATTTATTTTTAAAATTTAAAACTATTTATACACTAGTATCAAATATATAAAAAGACTTGGCCCTAGTTAAACAGGGGTTTCATTTTTTTAAAATTTTTTCTCTGAAAAAAATTTACACCCAACCCATTTTTAAATCTGGGGGCTGATTTGGGGGGGGGGGTCATGCCCCCCCGGGGGTTTTTCTTTTAAAAAAATCCCCATATAGAGTAAATATTTGGGAAAAAAAAACCCCCAACCCTTCCACCACTTTTTTTTTTATGTTTTTCTTTTGGCCCCCATTTGAAAAAAAAAATAAAATTTTTTAAAAATTTGAATAAAAAAAATATTTTTTGGGGGAAAATGTACAGATATAATGATAATTTCCATTAAGGTTTTTTCAGAAATTTTTTTTTTTTTTAAATAAGCTTTTAACCATGCCGTATTTTTTGTATCTTCCCAAAACTTTTGGGAAATTTTACGGAAAATTTTTGAACTTATTTAAAATTTTTTTTTTTTTAAAAATTTTAAAAAAATTATCAAACGAAAAACATTTTAAAGAAAAATTTTTTCGGCAAAAAAAATCAAACAATACCTTAAAGTAAATACATTTTAAAAACCTCCCGAAAATGCTTGTTACATTTTTAACCGGGTTGATGCGCGCTCGTTAGCAAAAAATTTTCTTTAAAACCCCCTAATTTTTCCCCCCCTTTTTCATTTTCAAAGCTTTTTTTTAAGGAAGAAAAATTTTTTTTTGAAGTGGACCCCAATTTCCAATTTTTCAGTGTTTGGTGTAAAATATCCCGGGGGTTTTTGACAAATTTTTGGGGGACCCCATTCCAAAAAAAAACGTTACTGCAGGGAAATTGTCGGCAAATCGAAACGGTCCCCATTTATAAAATCGCACTGCTTTTCTTCCCCTTTTGGGCCAAAAAGTTTAAGAAAATTGTTTAAAGGGCCCAAAAGCCTGTGGTGAAACTTTCCGGGCCCTTGTTTGGGAATTTTTTGTTACCACAAAGGGCCCCCTGGGGTTTTTAAACCCTTTTCTCGACCGTAAAAAATATTTTTGGGGAAAAATTTTTATTCATGGACGTTTAAAAATTAAAAAGGATTTGGGGGTTTTTTTTGGGGGCCCATTTGTGTCAGAAATCGCTTTTTCATAAATTTGGGGGGAATTAATTTTTGTTTTTTATAATTTTTTTTTCTTTGGGGGTTTCGCCCCCGAGAAAATTTGCTTTTTGAAGTATTTGGTTTGGATTAGAAGGAAAAAAAAGCTTTTTTTTCTTAAAACTGGGACAGTCACGCCCAATGCATAAAAAAAATGGGAAAATTCAAAATTTTAAAAAAAATTTGGGGTTGTTGAAAAATTTGTAAAGCAAACCCCTTTCCCAACGGGTTCGGACAAAGGGGGAAAAAAATTCCCAAACGGATACGAAGCATAAAAACATTAAATTTGGTGGGGCAGACAAACCAAAAATTTCAACTTTGCTCAAAGAAACCCCGGAAAAAAAGTTTTTTCCAGTGGCCCCGGGCGGCGGAAAAAAATGGGGAAAAAAGGGGGTTTTTTTTTTGACGGGAAACCACAGGGAATTTTCCCTGTGTTTTAAATTTTACAGACTTGGGGGAAAATTTTTAAAAACCCCGCGATGTATTTTGGGGCCCGGGGCAAGGGAGAAATAAAATTTTGGGGAAAAAAGGATAAAGACCCTTTGAAAAAGTTGGGGTAAAATATATTATTTTGGGGAAACAATGGAAAAATTTTGGGGAAATTTTGGGGGCGGACGAAAGAATAAGACCAAATTTTTGTAATTTTGTCCCCGAAGCAAACATTTAAACCCCCGGAACCCCAAAACCCCGGCTTGGGGGGCTCTTCAGGACCCTTTTAAAAATCCCCCCCCCGGGTTTTGGTAAAATTTGGGGGCCTTTTTTTGGCCCCTTAATTTTCTTTTTCCCCCTTTTAAGAAAACCCAAAATTTCCCCCCCAAAAACTTAGCGCTAAGAAACTTAAAAATTTTTAAAAAAAAGCCGATTAACATTCCCCCCTTTTAAAATTTTATGAAATATTTAAAATTTCTTTAATTTTAATAAAATGAATTTTATTTTTAAATTTTTCCCCAAATTTTTTTTATGAAATAAAATTTTCTCTTAAATTTAATTTTTTAATTAGGCAAAAAATTTTGGTGGAAAATTGAAAAAGGGCCCTTTAAAACCCCCTTCGGCCTTTTTTTTTGCCCTTTAGGGGGTTTTTTGTCGTTTTCCATAAATTTTATCCCCGTCGAAAAGGGGTGTGGGGCCGCAAAAAAACCCAAAGCAGGGTCCCCCCTTCGCCGCGGTCACTTTTTTAAAATTTTTTACTATTTAATGAAATTTTTCATTTCCCCAGGGCTTTTTAAACTGTATGTGGATCATAATTTTAAAATACAGTCCCAAAAGGTAATTTTTGGGAAAAATTTTCATGCAAAAAAATGAAGGGTAGTGGCGAAATAACCACATCGAAAAACGGTTTTAAAGCCGTTTTTTCCCCAAAGCCGTTAAAGGCAATTGGCCCCCCAAAGCCCAACACTAACGTAAAAGCGCAAAACCCCCGCAAAAAAACCCCCAAAAAGGGCCCCGGGGCCCCCAAAAAAACGCAACGTTTTAAAGCTAAACGTCGCAAAAAAAGACTGCCCCCAAACGTTTGGGACAAAATTTAAAAACAAACGTGCACTTAGTAGGGAGGTTCAAAATCGAACCCAAAAACAAACATAATTCAGAGTAATACTCATGGTTTTTATAGC
>CM037777.1:110368249-110393560 GCA_021229015.1 Solen grandis | reverse complement strand
AGTAGTGATTATACGCAGGAATTTTGTTTGGTCAATTATGCTTCAATTAAAATTTAAAAATATATAAAGGAAGTTGACGATAAGTTGAATTTAGAAGGATATTAAAATCTAAAATCGGAATTTAAAAAGGAGTATTAGTTTGGATAGGGTGAACGAAAATTCAAGTTTAAAAAAAGGCGTATTTGTTTCCCATGGCGTCCAAAGCAGGAAAAAAGGGGGGGGGGAAGGGATTGGTGGTTAAATGAGTCTTAGGAAATGTGCCGGGAAAGATATGCTTGCTTATTTTAAATTATATTAGGTTTTGACCCAGGCGAAAACATTTCTTTCTTTTTTTTTTTTTTTATTATTTTTCCCTTTTGTGCGGAACATTTTTATTTTTTTTATATTTTACCTTTTGAAAGATTACTGAGAAAATTTTAATTTTTTCTTTCCCACGTTTTGAAAATTTAATGGAAAATTATTTATTTTCTTCAAAAGGGTTTTGCATTTTCTTTTATGCAAATAATTTTTAGGTTCGAGACGGTTTGAAGTTTTGAGCAAAATAATGTCGGAAATCGCAAAAATGAAGAGGTGTTCGAAAAAACCTTCATTTGTAGGTCGAAAAATCTTTTGTGAAAGTTGAAGATTGCCAAATATTGGGGCAATTAAAAATTATGGTTTCCGAATTAAATTATTTTTGAAAATTAATTTAAGAAGTTTTAGTTCAATTTTTTTATCTTCTGAATTTTAAGTTATATTTTATTTAAAGGGATTAATTAAAAGAAAATAAATAAAAGTAAATTTAGAAGGTTTTTTGGCCCCTATAAAATTTATTCAGAGTAATTAAAATTTTAGATTGAGATTTTATTAAATTTATTTTTATTGAGATTGGCTATTGGCATCCAAAGTTTCCTTTTTGGAATAATTGTTATCATTTTTGCTTAAAATGTGATATATAAGAATAGAAAGTTCGACTTGGCTTGTATATTTATTGAACTGTTCTTGCTGTCTAATAAATTTAACCTTTTGTTCCCCACCCCCACCCCCCCCCCCCCAACCAAAACCCCTTTTTTTTCCCCCCCCCATAAAAACAAAACAAAAACAAACAACCCCCCAAAAACCTAACCAAACCCCTTTTACCAAAACCCAAACCTTTTTAAAAAGGTCAAAAACCCCCCCCCCCCCCAACCCAATTTGAAATTTTCTAACATTTTTGTTTACTTATTTTAGCTTTCATGTTTTACATTATGTATGTTATGTTAAAGGTAATTAAAGTTTAAAAAAAATGAAAAGTTAGTATAACGATTTTTGGATTCGCCCCAAAACTCAAATAAATTTCTAGAAATTCAAATTTTAGCTCAAGAGTTCTGTGTAATTTTTAAGACTTGAATTTAGGTTTGGGAAAAAAATGATTTTCTGAAACGTATTCATAATTAGAAAATTAATTTCTCGGTTGCCTTAAAAATTGTTCTCAGATATTTTTGTAGTTATTTGATAGGCTATTAAAAGTTTAAAAAAATAATAAAATCGCAATACGTTTGGTTAATTGCAAAGGTCCAAATCAAAATTCTGAAAAATCAATATTCTTCAAACTTCAGATTTTGTTTTGGATGGTTGAGAAATTTGCGTTTAAGGAAAGGCTTTGGGTTACCCTGGTTCTGGGAATATTTGAATTTTATTGAGGTATTTAAATGAGTGATTTTAGGCAATGTTAACGGCCGATAAGCATTTTTTGTCAAGTTTAAAATTTTATATTCGCATGCAGTGGAAGACATTGTCTTTGTTATTCTTTTTTTTTATTATTTTAACCTAAAAAGGGATATCCATGTGAAAGGCTGTAGAAATTTACAGTTAAGTAGAAAAGACTAGTTGGTTTTCCTTATCACTTTTCCGGAGGGCGTTTGATGAATTTCTATGGTATACATTTATGATGTCAAGGCGTTTTGCATTTGTCCTTGTTATGCAAATATATATAGGTTTCGATACGTGCGGAAATATTTCTTGGGTTAATTTTTTTTAAAATTTCAATAGTTTGTTACGAAACCTATATTGTAAGTCAATAGAAATTTTTCATATTTCAGCTATAGAAAATATAGGTGGAATTTAAAGTTGTTTCTCGGAACGTTTCATAAATTTGATTAAGTAAAACTTTTTTATCGCTTCTGTTTTTTTTTGTTTTTTATATATTTAAAGTAGTTTGTTAGTGTGCTGAAAGTATTAAAAAGTTAAAATTGAAATCAAAATTCATAGGTTTTTCGGAAAATACATTTTAAAATAAAAATTCTTGGATATTGACAAAGAAATTTGGGGCTTTTAAATGTTTGTTTGTCCTGAAGGTCAATTACCATAAATTTTGATTTTTTAAAATTTTTATCTTTGACTTAAAATTTTAAATTAGTATTCAATTTGTATTTATTGAAGGGTTCTCATTGTAGATAATGAAATAATCATTTTTGTTTTCATTTTGCCGCAGGGGCCCTAAATATTTTGGATATAAAAGTTAGATTCAAGCCTTTTATTATGTTATTTTGATAGCATAAAATTTGATTTATTAGAGTCAAAGTTTGATTTTGGAATTGAGTTGAACCTGCAAAATGAGATGATAGTAGAAAACTATCATTGTTAACTTATGAAATTCTGTTGCGATATTAAAATTATCAAATTTTTATTGCGATTATAAATGCGTTTTCTTAGAACTAAACTTCATAAATTAGATTAAATTTTCATTTTTTTGTGTCCTATAATTTGATCTTCAGTATTACGAGTTTGGTTAGTTGAAGGTAATTAAATAAAAAATAAATGAAAGGTAGGTATTACGAATTTTTTTGCCCAAAACTCAAAATAAATATTTTCAATGAAGTATATGAAAAAATTTAGTCAAAGTTAAGTGATGTTTGTTTGAAACGGTTAATTTAATTTTGGAAAAAAAAATTTACTAAAGTTTTTCGCTTATTTATTTTAGTCAAATTATGATTTTCAATTAGATGATAGTTGAAGGTACGATAAATTTTAATGAATAAGTCATAATTAAAGTTATTACAAAATCCAAACTAAATTTAAATTTGAAAGTTTTGTCTTCAAAGTCTAATTCAGTGATTTTCAACCGGTGAATTGTTTGGATAGGGAAAGGAAAATCTGATTAAGAAGAAAAGGGTTATGGTTGGTATTTCCGGATTAAAGCAGGAAAAGTGGGTTTGCAAGGTAATTGTGGTATTTAGGATATGCTTTTAGGAGAATTTTAAAAACATAATATGCCTTGTTACGGCTTAATTATTTAGGTTCGACCTCGTGGAAAACCTTGTTTCTGTTTTATTTTTTTTTATTATTTTTCATTTTTGTGAAGGATATACCTGAAGAAAAAGCAATGAGAAAAATCGTTATTTCGTATTAAAGATCCTACGAGAAATTCTTTAATATTCCCCATGGGGTTTGATGAATTTATGATGGCTTAATATTTAAGGCCGATAATGCGTTTTGCTTCTGTTCGTTTTCCAAATAATATGAGGTTTCGGCGTCGCGAAATATTTGTCTTTGTTAATTTTTTTTTAACTTCAATATTTGTTACGAAACCATCCATTTGAAATCAATAGAAAATTTGTTTTCATATTTGCAAGACTAACGAAAAATTTATGGGGGATTTGAGTTGGTTTGCTTGAAAGGTAAATCATAAATTTTGAAGTTAGTTCAAAGGTTTTTTTGCTTCTGCTTTTTGCAATTTATGATATTCAAGTTTGATTTTGCTAAAGGGTAGTGAAAAACTTAAAAAATAAATGAAAAGGTCAAGGTCATTTTACGATTATTGTGTTTTTATTCGGCCCCAAGTAGCTCAAAAACTAAAAATAATTCATTGAGAGTATATGTACAAAAGTTTTAGATCTTGAAGACCCCTTTTCATTAATGTTTAGTTTTTGATATCGGACTTGATTTGGTCATATTACGGCAGTCCAAAGTTTGATCCTTTTTTGGAATAATTGTTATCCCATTTTATGCTTAAAATTGTGATATATAAGAAATAGAAAGTTCGACTGTGCGACTTGTATACTTTATTGAACTGTTTGCTGCATTGTAGGTACCTAATGGTAAAATTTTAATCAATTTTGTTTCTCATTTTGCCGCTAGGGGGCGCTTTGCTTTGAAATCACTCTTTTGCTTATAACTCAAAAGTTGAAGCCTGATTCAAATGCGGTTTGTTGCATTATGTTCATTGTGTGTTAGCCTAATAAAAAATTGGATAAATTCAAGGTATGAGTGACTGAAAAGTTTGAGTTAGTAACGGAAGGTTGAGAGTTCGAACCTCGCAAAAAAAACTGCAGATGAGGGGTAGGTCTACGAAAAACCTATCCATTTTTGTTAGACATCAGATGAAGAATTCTGTTTGCTGCAAATTATTTACAAGACATATATGCAAAAATATATGAGGTGGCGAAATTAATAAATGCATGGTTTTTCTTAGAAACGGTCAAACTTCACTAAATTTTAGGAAAAATTAAAATTTAAATAAACATGTTTTTTGTCGCTCCTGACTTTATTTTAGTTCTTCTTCATGATATTTTCACAAGTTATGTATTGTTATGTTTGAAAGGGCCTCACAATTAAAAAGTTAAAAAATAAATGAAAAGGTCAAGGTCATATTACGATTATTGTGTTTTTATTCGGCCCAAAGAGCTCCAAAACTACAAATATTTCAATGAGAGTATATGAACAAAAGTTTTAGTTCTTCAAGAGCTCTTTCCAGTGATGTTAAGTTTTTGAAGATCGGGGTTGAATTGTTTGAGTTATGGCAGGAAAGGCGAAAAGTGTACTTTTAACAAAATTGAAACGCTGTAGTTTCATGACATTTGAGTCAAAAATTATGATTTTCTTCAGGATTAAGACACTGAAAAGTGAAGTGATGTATACTGCAAGGAATATTTGTTTGGTCACGTGATTATGGACGTCATGCATATTTAAGCAAGATTATTAAAAAAATCATATAAAATCGCAAGTTGACGTATGAAGTTGAATTTGCAGGAATGCCGTATGCCTACGGTGTGGCAAAATGTCCTGAAAATTTCAGATGATTCCTTCAACAAACATGGCAGGATATTCATGTTTTTCGGATAAGGGCTTGTACACGAAAATCTAGCAAGTTGAAGTAGAAAAGAAGGCGGTTATTGGGTTGGTTACCCTCTATCCGGACGTTCCTACGCAGGAAATAGTGCCGTGTTGAAAGGTGAATTGCGATGCGTATTTGAGAGAATGAGGTGCATTTTAGGATGCAAATTGTGTACACCAGGACCGATAAGCATATTGCCTTTGTCATTACGGCTTTCTCCAAAACATTTTATTATTAGGTTTTCTGCACCTCGCAGTGCGAGAAACCTATTGTTCTTCTTCTGTTTTATTTTTTTTTTTTTTTTTTATTATTTTTCTAACCTTTTTTTGTGAACGGCATGATTCACCATGATAGAAAAAAGTCACATGTATGAAATTTTTATCAGTTATTACCACGTATTTGAAAAATGATCCTAACGTTGAGAAAATTTTTCATTTATTGTCTTACTTTTCCCGCCAGGGGGCGTTTTGCATGAAATTTATTAATGGCTAATAACTTCATTTATTTGAGGTCCGATTCAAATGCGGTTTTTTGCATTCTGTTCTTGTTGATAGCCAAATAAAATATGATAGGTTTCGAGGTACGTGTCGCTGAAAAGTATTTGAGCTTAGAAGGTTAAATGTTCGAACCTCGCAAAAACTGTGCAAATGAGGGGTAGGTCTACGAAAACCTATTCCATTTTGTTAGAGATCAGATAGAAGGAATTCTGTTTGTGCAAATGATTTGGCAAGACATATACGCACAAAATATATGGGTGGTGGCGAACTTTAAGAAATGTATGGTTTTGTCCTCTGGAAACGGTCAAACTTCACTAAATTTAGGAAAAGTTAAAGTTTCAAAGACATGTTTTTTATCGCTTCTGACTTTATTTTTTGTTAATTCTTCATGATATTTTCACAAGTTATGTATTGTTATGTCTGAAAGGGGATCACACATTAAAAAGTTAAAAATAAATGAAAGGTCAAGGTCATTTTAAGATTATTGTTTTTTTTTATTCGGCCCCAAGTAGCTCCAAAAACTAAAAATAAATTCATTGAGAGTATATGTACAAAAGTTTTAGATCTTGAATGAGCCCCTTTTCATTACTGTTTAGTTTTTGAATATCGGACTTGATTTGGTCATATTACGGCCAGTCCAAAGTTTGATCCTTTTTTGGAATAATTGTTATACCATTTTATGCTTAAAATTGTGATATATAGAAATGAAAGTTCGACTAGTGCGACTTGTATACTTTATTGAACTGTTTGCTGCATTGCTAGGTACCTAATGGTAAAATTTTAATCAATTTTGTTTCTCATTTTGCCGCTAGGGGGCGCTTTGCTTGAAATCACTCTTTTGCTTATAACTCAAAAAGTTGAAGCCTGATTCAAATGCGGTTTGTTGCATTATGTTCATTGTTGATAGCCTAATAAAATTGGATAATTCAAGGTATGAGTGACTGAAAAGTTTGAGTTAGTAACGGAAGGTTGAGTGTTCGAACCTCGCAAAAAACTGCAGATGGGGTAGAGTCTACGAAAAACCTATCCATTTTTGTTTGACATCAGATAGAAGAATTCTGTTTGCTGCCAATTATTTACAAGACATATATGCAAAAATTATGAGGTGGCGAAATTAATAAATGCATGGTTTTTCCTCTAGAAACGGTTCAAACTTCACTAAATTTTAGGAAAATTAAATTTATAAAACATGTTTTTTGTCGCTCCTGACTTTATTTTTAGTTCATTCTTCATGATATTTTCACAAGTTATGTATTGTTATGTTTGAAAGGGCCTCACAATTAAAAAATGTTTAAAAATAAATGAAAAGGTCAAGGTCATATTACGTTTATTGTGTTTTTTTTCCCGGGCCCAAAGAGCTCCAAAACTACAAATATTTCAATGAGAGTATATTGAACAAAGTTTTAGTCTTCAAGAGCTCTTTCCAGTGATGTTAAGTTTTGAAGATGGGGTTGAATTGGTTGAGTTATGGCAGAAAGGCGAAAAGTGTACTTTTAACGAAAATTGAAACGCTGTAGTTTCATTGACTTTGAGTCAAAAAATTATGATTTCTTCAGGATTAAGACACTGAAAAGTGAAGTGATGTATCTGCAAGGATATTTGTATGGTCACGTGATTATGACGTCATGCATATTTAAGCAAGAATTATTAAAAAAATCATATAAATCGGCAAGTTGACGTATTATGAAGTTGAAATTGCAGGAATGCCGTAGCCTACGGTGTGCAAATGTCCTGAAAAATTCAGATGGAGATTCCTTCACAAACTGGCAGATATTCATGTTTTTCGGGATAGGGCTTGTACACGAAATCTAGCAAGTTGAAGTAAGAAAAAGAAGGCGGTTATTGGGTTGGTTACCTCTATCCGGACGTTCCTACGCAGGAAATAGTGCCCGTGTTGAAAGGTGAATTGCGATGCGTATATTTGAGAGAATGAGGTGCATTTTAGGATGCAATTGTGTTCCCCAGGACCGATAAGCATATTGCCTTTGTCATTACGGGTTTCTCCAAACTTTTATTATTAGGTTTTCGCACCACGCAGTGCGAAAACCTATTGTTCTTCTTCTGTTTTATTTTTTTTTTTTTTTATTTTTTTCTAACCTTTTTTTGTTGAAGGCATATCACCATGATAGAAAAAAGAAACATGTATGAAATTTTTTCAGTTATTACCACGTATTTGAAAATGATCTAACGTGAGAAAATTTTCATTTATGTCTTACTTTTCCGCAGGGGGCGTTTTGCATGAAATTTATATAATGGCTAATAATCATTTATTGGGTCCGATTCAAATGCGGTTTTTTGCATTCTGTTCCTTGTTGATAGCCAAATAAAATATGATAGGTTTCGAGGTACGTGTCGCTGAATGATTTGAGCTTAAGAAGGTTAAATGTTCGAACCTCGCAAAAAAACTGTGCAAATGAGGGTAGGTCTACGAAAAACCTATCCATTTTTGTTTGAGATCAGATAGAAGAATTCTGTTTGCTGCAAATGATTTGCAAGACATATACGCACAAATATATGGGGTGGCGAATTTAGAGAAATGTATGGTTTGTCCTCTGGAAACGGTTCAAACTTCACTAAATTTTAGGAAAAGTTAAAGTTTTCAAAAGACATGTTTTTTATCGCTTCTGACTTTATTTTTTGTTAATTCTTCATGAATTTCACAATTATGTATTGTTATGTCTGAAGGGGATCACAATTAAAAAGTTAAAAAAATAAATGAAAAGGTCAAGGTCATTTTACGATTATTGTGTTTTTTATTCGGCCCAAGTAGCTCAAAATAAAAACTAATTCATTGAGAGTATATGTACAAAAGTTTTAGATCTTGAAGAGCCCTTTTCATTAATGTTTGTTTTTGAATATCGGACTTGATTTGGTATATTACGGCAGTCCAAAGTTTGATCCTTTTTTGGAATAATTGTTATACCATTTATATGCTTAAATTGTGATATATAAGAAATAGAAAGTTGACTAGTGCGACTTGTATCTTTATGAATGTTTGCTGCATTGCTAGGTCCTAATGGTAAAATTTTAATCATTTTGTTTCATTTTTGCCGCTAGGGGGCGCTTTTTCTTGAAATCACTCTTTTGCTTATACTCAAAAAGTTGAAGCTGATCAAATGCGGTTTGTTCAATTTGTTCATTGTTGATTAGCCTAATAAATTGGATAAATTCAAGGTATGAGTGACTGAAAAGTTTGAGTTAGTAACGGAAGGTTTTAGAGTTGAACTCGCAAAAAAATGCAGATGAGGGTTAGGTCTACGAAAACCTATCCATTTTTTAGACATCAGATAGAAGAATTCTGTTTGTCTGCAAATTATTACATAGACATATATGCAAAATATATGTGGTGGCGAAATTAATAAATGCATGGTTTTTCCTCTAGAAACGGTCAAACTTCACTAAATTTTAGGAAAATTAAATTTCATAAACATGTTTTTTGTCGCTCCTGACTTTATTTTAGTTTCATTTTCATGATATTTTCACAAGTTATGTTGTTATGTTTGAAAGGGCCTCACAATTAAAAAGTAAAAAATAAATGAAAAGGTCAAGGTCATATTCGATTATTGTGTTTTATTCGGCCCAAAGAAGCTCCAAAACTACAATATTTAATGAGAGTATGATGAACAAAGTTTTAGTTCTTCAAGAGCTCTTCCTCAGGATTGTTAAGTTTTTGAAGATCGGGGTGAATTGGTTGAGTTATGGCAGAAAGGCGAAAAGTGTTACTTTATCGAATATTGAAACGCTGTTGTTTATGAACTTGAGTCAAAATTAGTTTCTCAGGATTAAGACACTGAAAAGTGAAGTTGTATACTGCAAGGAATATTGTTTGGTCACGTGATTATGACGTCATGCATATTTAAGCAAGATTATTAAAAACATCATATAAAATCGGCAAGTTGAGTATGAAGTTGAAAATTTTCAGGATGCCGTGCCTACGGTGTGCAAAATGTCCTGAAAAATTCAGATGATTCCTTAACAACATGGCAGATATTCATGTTTTTCGGATAAGGGCTTGTACACGAAAATTAGCAAGTTGAAGTAAGAAAAGAAGGGTTATTGGGTTGGTTACCCTCTACGGATGTTCTACGCAGGAAATAGTGCCCGTGTTGAAAGGTGAATGCGATGCGTATTTGAGAGAATGAGGTGCATTTTGGATGCAATTGTGTACCCAGGCGATAAGCATATTGCCTTTGTCATTACGGCTTTCTCCAAAACATTTATTATTAGGTGTTCGCACCTCGCGTGCGGAAAAAAACCCATTGTTCTTTTCTTTTGTTTTTTTTTTTTTTTTTTATATTATTTTTCTAACCTTTTTTTGTGACGGGGAAAATCCCAAGATAAAAAAAAAGTCACTGTATGAAATTTTTATCAGTTATTACACGTATTTGAAAAATGATCCTAACGTTGAGAAAAATTTTCATTTATGTCTTACTTTTCCGCCAGGGGGCGTTTTGCATGAATTTATTAATGGCTAATAACTCTTTTTTTGAGGTCCGATTCAAATGCGGTTTTTTTTGCATTCTGTTTCCTTGTTGATAGCCAAATAAAATATGATAGGTTTCGAGGTACGTGTCGCTGAAAGTATTTGAGCTTAAGAAGGTTATTAAATGTTCGAACCCTGCAAAAAACTGTGCAAATGAGGGTAGGTCTACGAAAAACCTATCCATTTTTGTTAGAGATCAGATAGAAGAATTCTGTTTGCTGCAAATTATTTGCAAGACATATACGCACAAAATATAAGGGGGGTGGCGAATTTTAAGAAATGTATGGTTTGTCTCTGGAAACGGTCAAATTTCCCCACTAAATTTTTAGGAAAAGTTAAAGTTTCAAAGACATGTTTTTTATCGCTTCTGACTTTATTTTTTGTTAATTCTTCATGATATTTTCACAAGTTATGTATTGTTATGTCTGAAAGGGGATCACAATTAAAAGTTAAAAATAAATGAAAAGGTCAAGGTCATTTTACGATTATTGTGTTTTTATTCGGCCCAAGTAGCTCAAAAACTAAAAATAATTCATTGAGAGTATATGTAAAAAGTTTTAGATCTTGAAGAGCCCTTTTCATTAATGTTTAGTTTTTGTATATCGGACTTGATTTGGTCATATTACGGCAGTCAAGTTTGACCCTTTTTTGGAATAATTGTTATACCATTTTATGCTTAAAATTGTGATATATAAGAAATAGAAAAGTTCGACTAGTGCGACTTGTAATTTATTGAACTGTTTGCTGCATTGCTAGGTACCATATGGTAAATTTTAATAAATTATGTTTCTCATTTTGCCGCTAGGGGGCGCTTTGTTTGAAATCACTCTTTTGCTTATAACTCAAAAAGTTGAAGTCTGATTCAAATGCGGTATGTTGCATTATGTTCATTGTTGATAGCCTAATAAAATTGGATAAATTCAAGGTATTGAGTGACTGAAAAGTTTGAGTTGTAACGGAAGGTTGAGAGTTCGAACTCGCAAAAAACTGCAGATGAGGGTAGGTTACGAAAAACCTATCATTTTTGTTAGACATCAGATAGAAGAATTTGTTTGCTGCAATTATTTACAAGACATATATGCAAAATATTGAGGTGGCGAATTAATAAATGCATGGTTTTCCTCTAGAAACGGTCAAACTTCACTAAATTTTAGGAAAATTTAAAATTTCATAAACATGTTTTTTGTTCGCTCCTGACTTTATTTTTAGTTCATTCTTCATGATTATTTTCACAAGTTATGTATTGTTATGTTTGGAAAGGGCTCACAATTAAAAGTTAAAAAAATAAATGAAAAGGTCAAAGGGCATATTACGATTATTGTGTTTTTATTCGGCCCCAAAGAGCTCCAAAACTACAAATATTTCAATGAGAGTATATGAACAAAAGTTTTGTTCTTCAAGAGCTCTTTCCAGTGATGGTTAAGTTTTTGAAGATCGGGGTTGAATATGGTTGAGTTATGGCAGAAAGGCGGAAAAGTGTACTTTAACGGGAAAATTTTAAACGCTGTATTTCATGAAACTTTTAGTCAAAAATTATGATTTCTTCAGGATTAAGACACTGAAAAGTGAAGTGATGTATACTGCAAGGCAATATTTGTTTGGTACGTGATTATGACGTCATGCATATTTAAGCAAGAATTATTAAAAAAAATCATATAAAATCGGCAAGTTGAGTATGAAGTTGAAATTTGCAGGAATGCCGTTAGCCTTCGGTGTGCAAAATGTCTGAAAAATTCAGATGATTCCTTCAACAAACATGGCAGTTATTCATGTTTTTCGGGATAAGGGCTTGTACACGAAATCTAGCAAGTTGAAGTAAAAAAAGAGGCGGTTATTGGGTTGGTTACCCTCTATCCGGACGTTCCTACGCAGGAAATAGTGCCGTGTTGAAAGGTGAAATTGCGATGCGTATTTGAGAGAATGAGGTGCATTTTAGGATGCAATTGTGTACACCAGGACCGATAGCATATTGCCTTTGTCATTACGGCTTTCCAAACATTTATTATTAGGTTTTGCACCTCGCAGTGCGAAAACCTATTGTTCTTCTTCTGTTTTTATTTTTTTTTTTTTTTTTATTATTTTTCTAACCTTTTTTTGTGAACGGATATCCCATGATAAAAAAAGTCCAGTATGAAATTTTATCAGTTATTACGTATTTGAAAATTGATCCTAACGTTGAGAAAATTTTCATTATGTCTTACTTTTCCCGCAGGGGGCGTTTTGCATGAAATTATTAAAGGTAATAACTCATTTATTTGAGGTCCCGATTCAAATGCGGTTTTTTTGCTTTCTTTTCTTGTTGATAGCCAAATAAAATATGATAGGTTTCGAGGTACGTGTGGGGCTGAAATTTATTTGGCTAAGAGGTTTTAAATGTTCGAACCTCGCAAAAAAACTGTGCAAATGAGTGGTAGGGTCTACGAAAAAACCTACCCATTTTGTTGAGATCAGATAGAAGAATTCTGTTTGCTGCAAATGATTTGCAAGGACATATACGCACAAAATATATGGGGGGTGGGAATTTAAGAAATGTAGGGGTTTGCCCTTTGGAAAGGTAAAAACTTCACTAAATTTTAGGAAAAGTTAAAGTTTCAAAGACATGTTTTTTATCGCTTCGACCTTTTTTTTGTTATTCTTCATGATATTTTCACAGTTATGTTTGTTATGTCGGGAAAGGGGATCACAATAAAAAGTTAAAAAAATAATGAAAAGGTCAAGTCATTTTACGTTATTGTGTTTTTTTTCGGCCCCAAGTAGCTCAAAAACTAAAAAAAAATTTTCATTGAGAGTTAATGTACAAAATTTTTAGATTTTGAAAAACCCCTTTTTTTCATAAGTTTAGTTTTTGAATATCGGACTTGATTTGGTATATTACGGCAGTCCAAAGTTTGATCTTTTTTGGAATATTGTTATACCATTTTATGCTTAAAATTTGTGATATATAAGAAATAGAAATTTCGACTAGTGCGACTTGTATACTTTATTGAACTGTTTGCTGCATTGCTAGGACCTAATGGAAAAATTTTTAAACCCAATTTTGTTCTTTTTGCCGCTAGGGGGCGCTTTGCTTGAAATCACTTTTTTGGGCTTATAACTAAAAAAGTTGAAGCCTGATTCAAATTCGGTTTGTTGCATTATGTTCATTTTTGATAGCCTAATTAAAATTGGAAAAAATTCAAGGTATGAGTGATTTTGAAAAGTTTGAGTTTAGTAACGGAAGGTTGAGAGTTCGACCCTCGCAAAAAAAACCTGCAGATGAGGGTTAGGTCTACAAAAAAAAACTATCCATTTTTGTTAGACATCAGATAGAAGAATTCTGTTTGCTGCAAATTATTTAAAAAGCATATATGCAAAAAATATTATGAGGTGGCGAAAAATAAATGCATGGTTTTTCCTCTAGAAACGGTCAAACTTCATAAATTTTGGAAAAATTAAAATTTATAAACAGTTTTTTGTCGCTCCGACTTTATTTTTAGTTCATTCTTCATGATTTTTCAAAGTTTATGTATTGTATGTTTGAAAGGGGGCCTCACAATTAAAAAGTAAAAAATAATAAAAAAGGTCAAGGTCATATTACGATTTTTGTGTTTTTATTCGGCCCCAAAGAGCTCCAAAAACTACAAATTTTCAATGAGAGTATATGAACAAAAGTTTTAGTTTCAAGAGCTCTTTCCAGTGATGTTAATTTTTGAAGATCGGGGTTGAATTGGTTAAAGTTATGGCAGAAGAAGGCGAAAAGTGTACTTTTAACAAAATTGAAACGCTGTAGTTTCATGAAATTGATTTAAAAAAAATTATGATTTCTTCGGATTAAGACACTGAAAGTAAAAGGGTGTATACTGCAAGGAATATTTTGTTGGTCACTTTATTCTGAGTCCTGATATTTAAGCAAGAATTATTAAAAAATATATAAATCGGCAAGTTGAGGGATGAAATTGAAATTTGGGAGGAATGCCCTAGGCTACGGTGTGCAAAATGTCCTGAAAATTCAGATGATTCTTCAACAAACATGGCAGATATTCATGTTTTTTAGGATAAGGGCTTGTACAGAAATCTAGCAATTGAAGTAAGAAAAGAAGGCGGTTATTGGGTTGGTTACCCTCTATCCGGACGTTACGCAGGAAATAGTGCCCCTGTTGAAAGGTGAATTGCGATGGAATTTGAGAGAATGAGGGCATTTTTGGATGCAATTGTGTACACCAGGACGTTTAAACATATTGCCTTTGTCATTACGGCTTTCTCAAAAATTTATTATTAGGTTTTCGCACTCGCAGTGCGAAAACCTATTGTTCTTTTCTGTTTTATTTTTTTTTTTTTTTTATTATTTTTCTAACCTTTTTTTTGTGAACGGCATATACCATGATGGGAAAAAAATCACATGTTGAAATTTTATCAGTTATTACCACGTATTTGAAAATGATCCTAACGTTGAGTATTTTATTTATGTCTTTACTTTTCCGCAGGGGGGGGTTTTGCATGAAAATTTAATAATGGCTAATAATCATTTATTTGAGGTCCCATTCAAAATGCGGTTTTTTGCATTCTGTTCCTTGGTTGAAGCAAATAAAATTGATAGGTTTCGAGGTACGTGTCGCTGAAAGTATTTGAGCTTAAGGAAGGTTAAATGTCGAACCTCGCAAAAAAACTGTGCAAAAAGAGGGTAGGTTACGGGGAAAAAACCCATTTCCCTTTTTGTTAGAGATCAGAAAAGAAGAATTCTGTTTGCTGCAAATGATTTGAAGACATTTTACGCACAAAATATATGGGGTGGGGAATTAAGAATGTATGGTTTTTCCTCTGGAAGGTCAAACTTCCAAATTTTAGGAAAAGTTTAAAGTTTCAAAGACATGTTTTTTATCGCTTTCAGACTTTATTTTTTGTTAATTCTTCTGATATTTACAAGTTTTGTATGTTTGTCTGAAATGGAGGGGACACAAATAAAAAAGTTAAAAAATAAATGAAAAGGTCAAGGCATTTCAGTAGTTTATTTTAACAGTATTGTGTTATTATTCGGCCCCAAGTAGGTCAAAAAAAACTAAAAAAATAATTCATTGAGAGTTATGTACCCAAAAATTTTGTCTTGAAGAGTTTTCATTAATGTTTAGTTTTTGAATATGGACTTGATTTGGGTTTCATATTACGGCGCCCAAAAATTTTGACCCTTTTTTGGAATAATTGTTATCCATTTATGTTTAAAATTGTGATATATAGAAATAGAAAGTTCGACTAGTGCAAATTGTTTTCTTTATTGAAGGGTTTGCTGCATTGCTAGGTACTAATGGTAAATTTTAATCAATTTTGTTTCTCATTTTGCGCTAGGGGGCGCTTTGTTTGGGAAATCACTTTTTGTTATACCAAAAGGTTGAAGCTGATTAAAAATGCGGTTTGTGCATTATGTTCATTGTTGATAGCCTAAAAAAATTGGATAAATTCAAAAAAATGAGTGACTGAAAAGTTGAGTTAGTAACGGAAGGTTGAGGTTCGAACCCTCGCAAAAAACTGCAGATGAGGGTAGGTTCGAAAAACTATCCTTTTTTTGTTGACATCAGATAAAAAGAATTTTTGTTTGCTGAAAATTTTACAAGACATAATGCAAAAATATATGAGGTGGCCGAATTAATAATGAAATGGTTTTTCCCTAGAAACGGCCCAAATTTCCCACAAAAAATTTTGGGAAAAAATTTAAAAATTTCAAAAAACATGTTTTTTGGTCGCTCTGACTTTATTTTTAGTTTTTTTCATGATTTTTCAAAAGTTATGTATTGTTATGTTAAAAGGGCCTCACAATTAAAAATTTAAAAAAAATAAATAAAAGGAAAGGTAAAATACGATTATTGTGTTTATTCGGGCCCCAAAGAGCTCAAAACTACAAATATTTAAATGAGAGTATATAAACAAAAGTTTTAGTTCTTAAGGCTTTTCCGTGTTTAAAGTTTTTGAAGTCGGGGTTGAATTGGTTTTGGTTATGGCAAAAAAGGCGAAAAGTGTACTTTAACGAAATTGAAACGCTGTATTTTCCCATAAAATTTGAGTCAAATTTGATTTCTTCAGGTTAAGACATAAAAAGTGAAGTGATGTTAAGCAGGAATTTGTTTGGTCAACGTGATTATGACGTCATGCATATTTAAGCAGAATTATTAAAAAAATCATTAAAATGGGCAAGTTGGTATGAAGTTAAAATTTTCCCGGAATGCCGTAGCCTACGGTGTGCAAAATGTCCTAAAAAATTCAGATGTTTCCTTCAAAAAACAGGGCAGATATTCATGTTTTTCGGATAAGGGTTTGGTACACGAAAATGGGCAATTTGAGTAAGAAAGAAGCGGTTATTGGGTTGGTTTCCCTTTTATCGGACGTTTCCCACGCAGGAAAAAAGTGCCCGTGTTGAAAAGGGAATTGCGATGCGTATTTGAGAGAATGGGTGCATTTTAGGATGCATTTGTACACCGGACCGATAAGCTATTTCCTTTGTCTTTCGGGGTTTCTCCAAATTTATTTAGGTTTTCGCCTCGCAGTGCGAAAAAAAAAATTGTTCTTTCTCTGTTTTATTTTTTTTTTTTTTTTTATTATTTTTTAACCTATTTTTGTCGGGTACCCAGATAGAAAAAATACAGTATGAAATTGATAGTTTTCCCTATTTGAAAATGTCCTTAAGTTAAAAAATACATTTATTCTTATTTGCCGGGGGCGTTTTTCCTGAATTTTTTGGTAATAACTCAATTTTACGATTAATGCGGTTTTTTCATTTGTTTTTGTTGAAGGCCAATAAAATTGATGGTTTCCGGTAGTTCGGGGAAAATTTTCTTTGGAAGGTTAAAAGTTCGGGAAACCCCCCGCAAAAAAAAAAATGAGGTAGGTCTCGAAAACCTACCATTTTTTTTAGAGAACAGATTTGAAGAATTCTGTTTGCTGCAAACGATTTGCAAAAAACAAATACGCACCAAAATATTTGGGGTGGGGAAATTTTTAAGAAAGTTTGGGTTTTTCCTCTAAAGGTCCAAACTTCACTAAATTTTAGGAAAAATTAAATTTAAAACATGTTTTTTTCGCTTCTGACTTTAAATTTTTTTTTTATTCTTCTGAATTTTAAAAGTTTTTTTTTGTTTTTTGAAAGGGCTCACCATTAAAATTTAAAAAAAAGATGAAAGGTCAAGGTCATTTTACGATTATGTGTTTTTATTCGGGCCAATAGCTCAAAACTAAAAATAATCAGGAAAAGGGGTATGACAAAAGTTTTAGTCTTAAAAGCCCCTTTTTTTAAAGTTTGTTTTTGAAATCGGACTTGTTTGGTCCCTATTCGGCGTCCAAGTTTATCCTTTTTTGGGGAAAAATTGTAATATTTTATGCTTAAAAATTTATAATAAGAAAAAAAAAGTTGACTGTGCGACTTTATACTTTATTAAAAATTTTGCTGCTTGCTAGGTACCTAAGGGTTAAATTTTATCAATTTTTTTCTCATTTTGCCGCTAGGGGGCGCTTTCTTGGAATCATCTTTTGCTTATAACTCAAAAAGTTGAAGCCGATTCAAAGCGTTTTTGCTTTGTTCATTTTTTGTAGCTAATTTTAAATTGGAAAAAATTCAAGGTCCGGTGCTTTAAAAATTTTTTAGTAAAGGAAGGTGAAGTTTTGAACTCGCAAAAACTGCAATGAGGGTGGGTTACGAAAAACCTATCTTTTTGTTAGAATCGATAGAAGAATTTGTTTCGCAAATTTTTAAAAGACTATACAAAAAATATTTGGGTGGCGAATTAAAAATGCTGTTTTTCCTCTAGAAACGGTCCAAACTTCACTAAATTTTAGGAAAAATTAAAATTTAAAACTGTTTTTTTTCGCTCCTGACTTTTATTTTTAGTCATTCTTCATGATATTTCACCAGTTATGTATTGTTATGTTTGAAAGGGCTCCCCCAATTAAAAGTTAAAAAAATAAATGAAAAGGTTTCAAGGTCATTTACGTTTAAATTGTGTTTTTATTCGGCCAAGAGCTCCAAAACTACAAATATTTCAATGAGGTCTATGAACCAAAGTTTTAGTTCTTCAAGCGCTCTTTCCAGTGATTTTAAGTTTTGAGATCGGGTTAAATTTGGTTGAGTTATGGCAGAAGGCGAAAAGTGTACTTTTAGCAATTGAACGCTGTAGTTTCATGAACTTTGAGTCAAAATTTTTGATTTCTTCAGGTTTTAAGCACTGAAAGTGAAGTGATGTATACTGCCAAAAAGGAATATTTGTTTGGTCACGTGAATATGACGTCATGCATATTAAGCAAGAATTAATAAAAAAAAATCATATAAAATCGGAAAGTTGACGTATGAGTTGAAATTTGCAGGAATGCCGTACCCTACGGTGTGCAAATGCCCCTGAAAATTCAGATGTTTCCCTTCAACAAACATGGCAGATATCATGTTTTCGGATAAGGGCTCTTGTACACGAAATCTAGCAAGGGTTGAAGAAAGGGAAAAAAAGGCGGTTATTGGGTTGTTACCCTCTTCCGGACGTTCCTACGCAGGAAATTGTCCCCGTGTTGAAAGGTGAATTGCGATGCGTATTTGAGAGAATGAGGTGCTTTTAGGATGCAATTGTGTACACCAGGAACGATAAGAATATTGACTTTGTAATTACGGCTTTCTCCAAAAATTTTATTATTAGGTTTCGCACCTCGCAGTGCGAAACCTATTGTTCTTTTCTGTTTTATTTTTTTTTTTTTTTTATTATTTTTCTAACCTTTTTTGTGAACGGCATATCACCATGATAGAAAAAAAGTCACATGTATGAATTTTTTATCGTTATTACCAGTATTTAAAATGACCCTAACGTTGAGAAATTTTCTTTATTTTCTTACTTTTCCCCGCCAGGGGGCGTTTTGCATGAAATTTATTAATGGCTAATAACTCATTTATTTGAGGTCCGATTCAAATGCGGTTTTTTGCATTCTGTTCCTTGTTGATAGCCCAAAAAAAATATGATAGGTTTCGAGGTACGTTTTCGCTGAAAGTATTTGAGCTTAAGAGGTTAAATGTTCGAAACCTCGCAAAAAACTGTGCAAATGAGGGTAGGTCTACGAAAAACCTATCAATTTTTGTTAGAGATCAGATAGAAGAATTCTGTTTGCTGCAAATGATTTGCAAGACATATACGCACAAAATATATGGGGTGGCAAATTTAAGAAATGTATGGTTTGTCTCTGGAAACGGTCAACTTCACTAAATTTTAGGAAAAGTTAAAGTTTCAAAGACATGTTTTTATCGCTTCTGACTTTATTTTTTGTTAATTTTCTTTGATATTTTCACAAGTTATGTTTTGTTATGTCTGAAAGGGGATCAAAATTAAAAGTTAAAAAATAAATGAAAGGTCAAGGTCATTTTACGATTATTGTGTTTTTATTCGGCCCCAAGTAGCTCAAAAACTAAAAATAATTCATTGGAGTATATGTACAAAAGTTTTAGATCTTGAAGAGCCTTTTCTTTAAATGTTTAGTTTTTGAATATCGGGATTGATTTGGTCATATTACGGCAGTCCAAGTTTGATCCTTTTTTGGAATAATTGTTATACCATTTTATGCTTAAAATTGTGATATATAAGAAATAGAAAGTTCGACTAGTGCGATTGTATACTTTATTGAATGTTTGCTGCATTGCTAGGTCCCTAATGGTAAAATTTTAATCAATTTTGTTTTCATTTTGCCGCAAGGGGCGCTTTGTTGAAATCCCTCTTTTGCTTATAACTCAAAAAGTTGAAGCCTGATTCAAATGCGGTTTGTTGCATTATGTTCATGTTGATAGCCCAATAAAATTGGTAAAATTTAAGGTATGAGTGATGAAAGTTTGAGTTGAACGGAAGGTTTGAGAGTTCGAACCTCGCAAAAAACTGCCAGATAGGGTAGGTTACGAAAACCTATCCATTTTGTTAGACATCCCGATAGAAGAATTCTGTTTGCTGCAAATTATTTACAAGACATATATGCAAAAATATATGGGTGGCGAAATTTAAAAAATGCATGGTTTTTCTCTAGAAACGGTCAAACTTACTAAATTTTAGGAAATTAAAATTTCATAACCATGTTTTTGTCGCTCCCGACTTTATTTTTAGTTCATTCTTCATTATTTACAAGTTATGTATTGTTATGTTTGAAAGGGCCTCACAATTAAAAAAATTAAAAATAATGAAAAGGTCAAGGTATATTACGATTATTGTGTTTTTATTCGGCCCCAAAGAGCTCCCCAAAAATACAAAAATTTTAATGAGAGTTATGAACAAAAGTTTTAGTTCTTTAGAGCTCTTTCCAGTGATGTTAAGTTTTGAAGATCGGGGTTGAATTGGTTGAGTTATGGCAGGAAGGCGAAAGTGTACTTTTAACGAAATTGAAACGCTGTAGTTTCCCGAACTTTGAGTCAAAAATTATGATTTCTTCAGGATTAAGACACTGAAAGTGAAGTGATGTATACTGCAAGGATATTTGTTTGGCAGTGTTATGACGCATGATATTTAAGCAAGAATTATTAAAAAAATCATATAAAATCGGAAGTTGACGTATGAAGTTGAAATTTGCAGGAATGCCCTAGCCTACGGTGTGCAAAATGTCCTGAAAAATTCAGATGATTCCTTCAACAAACATGGCAGATATTCATGTTTTTGGTAAGGGCTTGTACACGAAATTAGCAAGTTGAAGTAAGAAAAGAAGGCGGTTTATTGGGTTGGTTACCTCTATCGGACTTTTCCTACGCAGGAATAGTCCCCGTGTTGAAAGGTGAATTTTGCGATGGTATTTGAGAGAATGAGGTGCATTTTAGGATGCAATTGTGTACCAGGCCCGAAGATATTGCCTTTGTCATTACGGCTTTCTCCAAACATTTATTTTAGGTTTTCGCACTCGCAGTGCGAAAACCTATTTTTCTTCTTCTGTTTTATTTTTTTTTTTTTTTTTATTTTTTAACCTTTTTTGTGAGGGCCCATATCCCCATGATGAAAAAGTCCATGTATGAAATTTTTATCAGTTATTACAGTATTTGAAAATGATCCTAACGTTGAGAAATTTTATTTATGTCTTACTTTTCCGCCAGGGGGCGTTTTGCATGAAATTTTTTAAATGGCTAATAACTCATTTATTTGAGGTCCGATTCAAATGCGGTTTTTTGCATTCTGTTCCTTGTTGATAGCCAAATAAAATATGATGGTTTCGAGGTAGTGTCGCTGAAAGTATTTGAGCTTAAGAAGGTTAAATGTTCGAACCTCGCAAAAAACTGTGCAAATGAGGGTAGGTCTACGAAAACTATCCATTTTTGTTAGAGATCAGTTTAGAAGAATTCTGTTTGCTGCAAATGATTTGCAAGACATATACGCACAAAATATATGGGGTGGCGAATTTAAGAAATGTATGGTTTGTCCTCTGGAAACGGTCAAACTTCACTAATTTTGGGAAAAGTTAAAGTTTCAAAGACATGTTTTTTTTATCGCTTTGACTTTATTTTTTGTTAATTCTTCATGTATTTTAAAAGTTATGTATTGTTATGTTCTGAAAGGGGTCAAAATTAAAAGTTAAAAAATAAATAAAAAGGTCAAGGTCATTTTCGATTTTTGTGTTTTTATTCGGCCCAAGTAGCTCAAAACTAAAAATAATTCATTGAGAGTATATGTAAAAAAGTTTTAGATTTAAAGAGCCCTTTTCATTAATGTTTAGTTTTTGAATACGGACTTGATTTTGGTCATATTACGGCAGTCCAAAGTTTGATCCTTTTTGGAATAATTGTTATCATTTTATGCTTAAAATTGGTATATAAGAAATAGAAAGTTCGACTAGTGCGCTTTTTATACTTTATTGAACTGTTTGCTGCATTGCTAGGTCCCTAATGGTAAAATTTTATCATTTTGTTTTCATTTTGCCCCTAGGGGGCGCTTTGCTTGAAATCACTCTTTTGTTATAACTCAAAAGTTTAAGCCTGATTCAAATGCGGTTTGTTGCATTATGTTATTGTTGATAGCCAAAAAAATTGGATAAATTCAAGGTATGAGTGACTGAAAAGTTTGAGTTAGTAACGGAAGGTTAGAGTTCGAACCTCGCAAAAAACTGCAGATGAGGGTAGGTCTACGAAAACCTATCATTTTTGTTAGACATCAGATAGAAGAATTCTGTTTGCTGCAAATTATTTACAAGACATATATGCAAAATATATGAGGTGGCGAAATTAATAAATGCATGGTTTTTCCCCTAGAAACGGTCAAACTTCACTAAATTTTTTGGAAAAAATTAAAATTTTAAACTGTTTTTGTCGTCCCGACTTTATTTTTTGTTCATTCTTCATGATATTTTCACAAGTTTTGTATTGTTATGTTTGAAAAGGGGCCCCACAATTAAAAGTTAAAAAAATAAATGAAAGGTCAAGGTCATTTTACGATTATTGTGTTTTTATTCGGCCCCAAAGAGCTCCAAAACTACAAATATTTCAATGAGAGTATATGAACAAAAAGTTTTTGTTCTTCAAGGTCTTTCCGTGATGTTAAGTTTTTGAAGTGGGTTGAATGGTTGAGTTATGGCAGAAAGGCGAAAAGTGTACTTTTAACGAAATTGAAACGCTGTAGTTTCATGAACTTTGAAATCAAAAATTATGATTTCTTCAGGATTAAGACATGAAAGTGAAGTGATGTATATGCAAGGAATATTTGTTTGGTCACGTGATTATGACGTCATGCATATTTAAGAAGAATTATTAAAAAAAACATATAAATGGCAAGTTGACGTATGAAGTTGAAATTTGCAGGAATGCGTAGCTACGGTGTGCAAAATGTCCTGAAAATTCGAAAGATTCCTTCAACAAACATGGCAGATATTATGGTTTTTTTGGTAAGGGCTTTACCGAAATTAGCAAGTTGAAGTAGAAAAGAAGGCGGTTATTGGGTTGGTTACCTCCAAACGGACGTTCTACGCAGGAAATAGTGCCGGTTGAAAGGGAAGCGATGGTATTTGAGAGAATGAGGTGCATTTAGGATGCAATTGTGTACACCAGGAGATAAGCATTTGCCTTTGTCATTACGGCTTTCTCCAAAAAATTTTTTATTAGGTTTTCGCATCGAGTGCGAAAAAATATTGTTCTTCTTCTGTTTATTTTTTTTTTTTTTTATTATTTTTTTAAAATTTTTTGTGAACGGATACCATGATAGAAAAAAGTCAATGTATGAAATTTTTATAGTTATTACCACGTATTTGAAAATGATCTACCCTTGAGAAAAATTTTATTTATGTTTACTTTTCCCCCAGGGGGGTTTTGCATGAAATTTATTAATGGTAATAACTTTTTTGGGGCCATTAAAAGGGTTTTTTGATTTTTTCCCTTTTTGAAGCCAAATAAAAAAGAAGGTTTGAGGAGTGTCGCTGAAAAATTTGGGCTTGAAGGTTAAATTTGAACCTCGCAAAAAAATGTAATGGGGAGGTTCGAAAACCTATCCATTTTTTTTAGAGAAGTAAAGAATTTGTTTTCTGCAAAAGTTTTTAAGAAAAAGCCAAAAATAAGGGGTGGCGAATTTAAAAATGTTGGTTTTTCGGAAAAGGTCAAACTTCAAAATTTTAGGAAAAATTAAAATTCAAAGACTGTTTTTTTTCGCTTGCTTTTTTTTTTTGTTAAATTTTCTGATTTTTCACAATTATGTATTTTATGTTGAAAAGGGGGTCCAATTAAAAATTAAAAAAAAAATGAAAACGGTTTTTACGTTATTGGTTTTTTTTTGGCCCCCCAGTCAAAAAAAAATAATTCTTTTGGGGTTAGTACAAAAGTTTTAGTTTGAAAAAGGCCCCCTTTATTTTTGTTTTTTTTTTGAATATGCTAACGTTGAAAAATTTTATTTGTCTTATTTTCCCCCCAGGGGGGGTTTTGCATGAAATTTATTAAGGTATAACCCCTTTTTTTGGGCCATTAAAAGCGGTTTTTTGCTTCTTTCCCTTTTTGAAGCCAAATAAATTGAAGGTTTTTAGGACGGTCGCTGAAAGTATTTGATTAAAAAGGTTAATGTTGAACCTCGCAAAAAAAATGAAAAGAGGGG
Source organism: Solen grandis (assembly GCA_021229015.1). Lineage (NCBI taxonomy): Eukaryota > Metazoa > Mollusca > Bivalvia > Adapedonta > Solenidae > Solen > Solen grandis. The sequence continues at coordinate 110,369,482 of CM037777.1, read as the reverse complement.
GTCTACGAAAAACCATCCATTTTTGTTAGAGATCAGATAAAGAATTCTGTTTTAGATCTTGAAGAGCCCCTTTTTATTTAAAGTTTGTTTTTGAATATGGGGGTTTTAAATTTTGGTTTTTTTTTTACGGCAGTCCAAAGTTTGATCCTTTTTTGGAATAATTGTTTTTACCATTTTAAAGACTTAAAAAAAGAAAATAAGGGAAAAAGAAAGTTGAAATAGTGCGATTGTTTACTTTATTGAACTGTTTTCTGCATTGTGGTACCTAAGGTAAAAAATTTTTAAAAAAATTTTTTTTTTTCATTTGCCCCTAGGGGGCGCTTTGCTTGAAATCATTTTTGCTTATAAAATCAAAAAGTTTAAGTGATTCAAAAACGGTTTTTGATTTTTTTCATTGTTGTAGCCCCCCAAAAAATTTGGGGGAAATTCAAAAGGGGGGAGTGACTGAAAAATTTAGTTGTAAAAGGAAGGTTGAGAGTTTGAAAACCCCCCAAAAAAAAAGCGTGGGGTTGGTTACGAAAAAACCCATCCATTTTTTTTAGAATCGATAGGGAAGGGTTTTTGTTGCTGCCCAAAATTTTTTAAAGAAAATATGCAAAAAAAAAGGGGGGCGAATTTTAAAAAAAGATGGTTTTTTTTCCCCCAGAAACGGTCAAAAATTCACTAAATTTTTTGGAAAAAAATTTAAAATTTTTAAAAAATGTTTTTTTTTCGTCCTGTTTATTTTTGTTCATTCTTCCCGAATTTTACAAGTTAGTATTGTTAGTTTGAAAGGGCCCACAATTAAAAAAAAAAAAAAATAAAAAAAGGTCAAAAAACATTTACGAAAATTTGGGGGTTTTTTTTCGGGGCCCCAAAAAAACTCCAAAACTACAAAAATTTCAATGAGAGTTTGAAAAAAAATTTTGTTTTCAAAAGGGGGTTTTTCCCTGATGTTAAGTTTTTGAAGTCGGGGGGTTTTTTTGGGGTTTTTTTTGGCAGAAAAACGAAAAGTTTTTCTTTTAACGAAAAGAAAGCTGTAGTTTCATGAAAATTTGAGGGCAAAAATTATGATTTCTTCGGTTAAAACACGAAAAGTGAAGTGATGTATAACCGCAAAAGGGAAAAATTTTTTTGGGCATGATTTGACGTCATGCATATTTAAGCAAGAAAATTTTTTAAAAAAAAATTTTTAAAAAAAGGAAATTGAAATATGAAGTTGAAAATTTGCAGGGGAAAAACCCAAACCACGGT
>CM037777.1:110334194-110368149 GCA_021229015.1 Solen grandis | reverse complement strand
AATATTTTTCTATATTGACAAACATCTTTTGAACAGCTCTTGCTGTCACTGTGATCTTAACATTTTACCTGTAGACCTCAAAATAGGGGAATTAGTAGGTCTTCACATGGGTTTCATATCTATAATCACTTCTAACATGTCTTTTTTACCAAAAAATTTCTTTTAAAAATGAATTATTCTACTCTTCAACACATCTTCTAACAAGCAAGCATTCGTCAGGGGCATGGCTCTTGTTCTCTTTTTAGCTCACCTGAGCATAGCTCAGGGTGAGCTTTTGGGATACTTGATTGTCCGTCGTCCGTCAACAATTTTGATGTTTACACACTAGAGGCCACAATTTTGATCCAATCTTCCTCAAACTTGGTCAGAATGTTTGTCTTGATGATATCTTGAATCCTTTCAAAAATGGGTCAGGTTGGATCAAAAAGTAGGTCAGTAGGTCAAATCTTAGAAAAATCTTGTTTACACACTAGAGGCCACAATTTTGATCCAATCTTCCTCAAACTTGGCCAGAATGTTTGTCTTGATGATATCTTGAACCCTTTCGAAAATGGGTCAGGTTGGATCAAAAAGTAGGTCAGTAGGTCAAATCTTAGAAAAATCTTGTTTACACATAGAGGCCACAATTTATCCAATCTTCCTCAAACTTTATATTGAACCCTTTCGAAAATGGGTCAGGTTGGATCAAAAAGTAGGTCAGTAGGTCAAATCTTAGAAAAAATCTTGTTTACACATTAGAGGCCACAATTTTTATCCAATCTTCCTCAAACTTGGTCAGAATGTTTGTCTTGATGATATCTTGAATCCTTTCAAAAATGGGTCAGGTTGGATCAAAAAGTAGGTCAGTAGGTCAAATCTTAGAAAAATCTTGTTTACACACTAGAGGCCACAATTTTGATCCAATCTTCTTCAAACTTGGTCAGAATGTTTGTCTTGATGATATCTTGAACCCTTTTGAAAATGGGTCAGGTTGGATCAAAAAGTAGGTCAGTAGGTCAAATCTTAGAAAAATCTTGTTTACACACTAGAGGCTACAATTTTAATCCAATCTTCCTCAAACTTGGTCAGAATATTTGTCTTGATGATATCTCAAACCAGTTCGAAAATGGGCCGGGCTGGACCGAAAAGTAGGTCAATAGGTCAAATCTTAGAAAAATCTTGTTTATACACCAAGGGCAACATTTTTGGTCCAATCATCCTCAAACTTTGGCAGAATGTTTGTCATGATCATATCTTTTGTGGATGGGGTCAGAAAATTCCTGAACATTGTTTCACCTCATCATCTTAATTCTAAAGCAATCTGTTTTGTACAGGCAATGAATGATACTTTTCTCAGGTGAGCGATCTAGGGCCATCTTGGCCCTCTTGTTTGACTATCATTATATACAGGGTATTTGAAGGGCAAGAATTCAAATAGATTTCATTTGATTTCCCAACAAGCATTTCAAATAGTTGAGCATGTTGTCCTTTGACAGCTCTTACTCCCTGAGTTATGTCAACCCTAAAATGATTTTTTAGCTTTCTTTGTCCGCGCTATTTCTCAATAACTACGGAATGGATTTCAATCAAACTTCACAGGAAGTTTCACTTGCAAGCACAGATGTGTATATTGTACAGATGTTATGGTTGAATGATTTCTTTTTCTGAGTTTTGGCCCTTTGATGAATTTTTCTGAGCATTCTTTGTCTGCGCTATTTCTCAATTACTGCTGGAAGGATTTCAATAATTACTATCTTTTTTATCTTATTTGTCTGCAGTTTTGCTAAACACAGATGTATATAATTATACTGTTAAATTTGTCATTTTTTTATGACCATTATGTGAATTTTCTCCCTTGTTCCATTTTTCAGAGCAGTAGCATCTCTTTCCACAATGTTATCATTGTTAACAGAGTGCACCATGAGAGGAATGGAATGTGAGCACATTTTAGGTTGCTTTGCAAAGTTTCTCTTTGATCTACCTGTTATTGTCATAGTTTTCATTAGCTGTATCAAATTCTGCCACTTTTTGGAGAGCAATTTTATGACAAGAAGTGGTGTTGGGGTTTTTCATCAACTTTAGTGATAGCTCTAGTTTCAATTTTTCCTAAGCCTTGACACCTTTGGCAAGTAGGTCCAAGAATGTCTGACTCAGTCTGTCCTTGACCTTTTGCACTGCTTGACTTATTGTTGACCACTTCTTGCCAGTTTGGGTCTCTATTCCCACCTGCCTGGTCTTAATATTGCTTAACATTGTCACCAACCTCAGTTTAAACTTATAGGAGAGGGATGTCAGAGGTAACTGTGTCGTGTTGCTTTATCAGCCATCTGTTTTTGGGAAGGTAACTACTTTGTCATAGTTTGTTTTACCTTGACAGAAGGATTTAATTATTTTTTTTTCTTTTTCAGGCAGATGTTTTGGTGAATTCTACAAATGAAGAGTTCAGCTTTCTTGGTGCAGTTGGTTCATCCCTTCTTAGCAAAGCTGGTCCAGGTATTGAGCTTGAGGCCAAGTTTAAGTATAAGTCGAAACTGAAAGCTGGTGATGTGGCTGAGACTAGTGGACACAATTTGCTATGTTCAGCAGTTTTTCATGTTGTGCTAGATGGTTGGAATACTCGCTCGAAAGAAAAACAAAGTCATTGCTTTAAGGTATGTCTGTTGGTACATTTTTAAACTCCTGTCAAAAACAGGATGTATTATTGATTCACCTGTTGTGTTTTAGCGGGCGGCGTCCACTGATGTTTTCCATTCTCTAAGTAACTAAAATAAACATGGACCAATATTTACCAAACTTAGTCACAGTGCATATGTGTACAATATCTCAATTCCTTTTGATAAACAGCCAGATTGTCCCAAGCTCTCTGGAGATATGGCCCTTGAGTTGATGAAAAATGGATACATTGTATATTAACAATGTCTGCTCTCTAACTCAAACAAACCTGAATTTTTATACGCCGCCAGAGGTGGTTGTAAATTGATGTCATCTTCTCTGTTCATCGGTCTGTCCGTCCATTTCTTATGAACGCAACTTGGTCAATGTCATTACTATAATGGGTAGATGTGCAAGAATTTTATGGTTCATTGATTTTTGCAAGAGTCATGTCCTTTGAAACTTTGTCTCTGTAGCTGATTGATATTGCAGCATTGTGAACGCAACTTCTCTTATGTGTCTGAACGGATCTTTATGAAATTTGGACAATGACATTACTATAATGGGTAGATGTGCATGAAGCGCACATTTTCTAGTTCATTGATTTTTGCCAAAAGTTATTTCCTTTGAAACTTAGTGTCTATAGCTTATTGATATTGCACCCTTATGAACGCAACTCTTCCTACATTTCTGATTGAATCTTTTTATAAAACTTTGTCAGTGTCATTACTGTTATGGGTAGATGTGCGTGAAAGAGCAATTTTCCAGTTTCCAAGAGTTAGTTATGTCCCTTGAAAATTAGTCTCTATAGATGATTGATATTGTAGCCTTGTGAACGCAACTCCTCCTAAGTTTCTGAATGGATCTTTATGAAACTTGGTCAATGTCATAACTATAATGGATAGATATGCATGAAGCAGGGATTTTCAGGTTCAGCATTTTTTAAACGCTGCCGGACGCGGTCGTATATTGGCGTCATCTTCTCCGTCTGTCCTTCCATCCATAAATCCGTCAGTACGTCTGTACGTCCATATCTTGTGAACGCAACTCCTCCTTTGTTTCTAAATGAATCTTTTCAAAACTTGGTTAATGTCATAACTGTAATGGGTAAATGTGCATGAATTGGCGATTTTCCGGTTCATTTATTTTTACAAGATTTGTGTCCCTTGAAACTTAGTCTCTTTAGCTGATTGATATTGCAGCCTTGTGAACGCAACTCCTCCTACATTTCTAAATGAATCTTTTTAAAACTTGGTCAATGTCATTACTATACAGTGAAACCTCGGAAAACCGGACCCCCAGATTACTGGAATTCCCGGAATACCGAACAATCATGCTGGTCCCGTTTTTTTTCCTTCTTATTTTCATGTTTTTAAAGTCCCAGAATACCAGAACCTCGGAATTCCGAAATCAGAATGATTATCCTGTCCCGAAATGCACTTAAACTACATAAACTTACCCCACAAAACCGAACTGCCGAAAGTTGTTCACACGTTCACACGTCTAGACTTATCGAGTGTCCAGCATGTCAAACTGGTATAAAATGGCACATTGTGTACTGTCAGCAATTTGTGTATACAAGCTGCACTAAGGTGTCAGCAGAATAACCTTGCACGTGCCGTAACAAAGGGCAAATTTCAAACATGTTAACACATTTCTGTTTTGGACGGTATGTTTTTTTGTAAGGGTTTACTGTAATCAATAGGAAAGTGAAAACGAGGTGTGATAATTAGAAACGACGATTATAAAAGGTTAAATCCTTTAATGATGGACATCATTTGGTCTTAACGGTTTCGCTGGCGGAATTTAATTACATAAGTGAAGTTAAATGTGTTAATTAGAATTTGTTTGGTTTCAGATTAATTTATTTGAACTTTAAAGATGCACCGCATGCGAAAAATAATTGATGTTACTCGCTACATTTTTCCCTTTGTAAATAAAATGTATTTAGATCTAATTATTGAGTTATCATCACAATATATTCAACGATTTTTAATTTTTTGAAACATTCTTTGGTAACATTTGCTAAAGCAATCATGACCAAACCCTCTAGTAAACGTTGACAGGTTGAATTAACTCTAGAAGATAAAGTTAAGCTTTTGAAAGAATCAGAGTTTATTCTTTTAAGAATACAAAAAAATATTTATACAGTTATAATAAAATGAAACAAACACAATGAACACACAAACTAAGTGAGTGAGTGATTGAGTGAGTGATGGAGATAGTGAGTGAGTAAATTAATACACTGCAACACTGTATATGTACACTGTACTCATATTTGAAAGAAACCCCACAAAACCGAACACCTCAGAAAACCGAACTTTTCACCTGGTCCCGAGGGGGTTCGGTATTTCGAGGTTTCACTGTAATGGGTAGATGTGCATGAAGTGGCGATTTTCCAGTTCATTGATTTTTACAAGATTTTTGCCCTTGAAACTTAGTCTCTTTAGCTGATTGATATTGCAGCCTTGTGTATGCAACTCCTCCTACATTTCTGAATGAATCTTTTCAAAACTTGGTCAATGTCATTACTTTAATGGGTAGATGTGCATACGCACGTCCATATCTTGTGAATGCAACTCTTCCTTTGTTTCTGAATGAATCAAAACTTGGTTAATGTCATAACTATAATGAGTAGATTTGAATGAAGTGGCAATTTTCCGGTTCATTGATTTTTACAAGATTTGTGTCCCTTGAAACTTAGTGTCTATAGCTGATTGATATTGCAGCCTTGTGAACGCAACTCCTTATACATTTCTAATGAATCTTTTCAAAACTTGGTCAATGTCATTACTTTAGTGGGTAGATGTGCATTAAGTGGCGATTTTCTGGTTCATTGATTTTTGCAAGAGTTGTGTCCCTTGAAACTTAGTCTCTGTAGCTGATTGATATTGCAGCCTTGTGAACACCACTCCTCCTACATTTCTGAACGAATCTTTTCAAAACTTGATCTGTGGCATACAATAATGGGTAGATGTGCATGAAGTGGCAATTTTCTGGTTCATTAATTTTTGCAAGGTTTTTGTGCCTTGAAACTTAGTCTCTTTAGCTGATTGATATTTCAGCCTTGTGATTGCAATTCCTTGTATGTTTCTGACCTAATCTTTTCAAAACTTGGCCAATGTCATTACTTTACTCAGTAGATATGCACAAAGCAGGGATTTTGATGTTTATCATTATTTGCAATAGTTATGCCTTTCTCTAAACATGGTCTCTTGAAAACACAACTCAAGTTTCTAAACAGGTAAAAGTGCATAAAGCAGGGATTTTCTGGTACATTGATTTTTGCAAGAGTTATGCCGAGAAAGAAAAAAGTATTCATATTGATACTTCTATTTGACCTACTGTCATATTGGAAGCATTTTTAGGGTTCTATCTCTGTTCAGCTAAATTAATTGGTCTCACAGACTTCATTATGAGCTTATGCTTACAGAAATGTTAAAAGCAATAATTAAAAGGACCCGTGGCGGTGTATATTGTGGCAGCACTGGCACTCTTGTTGCAATAGTTATGCCTTTCGAAAGTTGGTCTCTATAGCATATTTAGTTGAGAACGCAAGTTTCTGAAGGGATCTTGATCAATGTCATTACTTTAATTGGTAGAAGTGCATAAAGCAGGAATTATTGGGTTCAGTGATTTTTGCAAGTTTTATGCTCAGGTGGAAAAAAAGGATCATATTGACACTGCCATTTGACCTACTTTCTTATCGGAAGCCTCTATAATCTTGATCTTTATATTTTGTGGTGGCTTATATTGTGGTGGCACTGGCGCTGTTGTTGATTTTTACCAAACTTAGTCACAGTGTATTTTGGTGCAATATCTTGGTTCCTTTTAATAACCAGCCAGATTGTCTCAGACACTTTGGAGTTATTGCCCTTGAATTGGGTGAAAAATGGTTAAATTAACAGTGTCTGCTCTCTGATGCAAAGAAACCTGAACTATTCTTTACCAACCTTGGTCACAATGTATATGAGCAGTATCTCTTGGCCAAGTTATATAACCAGCCTAAAGTCCCAGACACTCCAGAGTTTTTTGTTTTTTTTGTTATAAGATATTTGAAAAAGTTTTTAACTGCTGATATAGGAGGTAGTTATAACATTTTAGGACACATATTTCACTTATCTTTACACTTAAAATGATGAATGTCTTCTGAACTTATATTTGCACTTGTACATTTTTTATTATTTTGTGATGTACTGTGCACGGAGAAAAAAGGAGTTTGATGTTTGCATAAAAATATTGTGTGTTTCTAAGGAAAAAACAACACCAAAAAAAACATGATGCATTAAAGATGAATTTTACGGCTACATGCACATTATTTACGTCACATTTGAGAAAAATTGCTGTAATTAACAGACTGACTTTGAGCCCTAAAACAGTATATATCCATTTTTGCCCTTTTTAAACTCAGTGTAATATTATATTTTATTAATGTTATTCAGCAACTACAAACTGTAGTGACAAAATGCTTGCGGAAGATGGAAGACAAGGGACTTACTTCAATAGCATTCCCGGCACTAGGTACAGGTTTACTTAAGTACCCATCAGCAGAGGCTGCCGCTGGGATGATAACTGCAGTAGAAACTTACCGAGCTGTTAATCCATACACAAAAATTACAGATGTTACCATTGTAGTTTACACAGGAGATGAGAAATTATTTCAGGTAAGAATGGAATTTTCTAATATCTTAATATACAAAATGTAATATCCACATGCTATATATACTGGGATATCATGTGATAATTTATTGACCTGGTTTTCACAAAATAACACATTCTTTTTTCTTGTGATAGGGATTGTGAGCAGTTATTAAGAAATAATCTTTTGGTAGTAGGTAAAGGTGGGGCTAAAATTCTCATTGCAAAAAATGGAATTGTATGGTTGAGATTTCTAATGAATTTGTTTATACCATTTTATCAGAAATATAGAACAGACCATAAATGTACTTCATGTGTTTGCAGTAAGACAGTAAATTTTCAATTTATAATTTATGGAAGGTTATTGAGAAAAAAAAAGCATGAAAATAATAAACTGTTACATATGGTTTATAATTGTTGCAAAAAGTAAAATTGGCTTTTACATACTTGTTGGACGGACACATTTTCTTCCGGACCTACAAATATCAGCTTGACAAACACTTTTTTTTTCAACTTTCACAATGTCTTTTAACACATACGTTGAAAGATTGTTATATTTATTATGTTTTATTTTTGTTATATTAATGCAAAATCCCTTTATATGTAGTAGATCTATATTTAGTATTTGATTTCACAGGATCAGCCGAAAAGAGCCAGTATTAATTTCAATTAATTAATTAATTTAATTAATTTAATATTGCCCCCCAAAAAAGGAATTAATATAGTCTAGTATTTGTATGTGAATTCAAATTTGCCGCCTGAACATACCAATGAAAATAGTATAATGTTTCGATTGAATCACCTGGCTGCTGCTATCTAAATTTGACAACTAGATCAAGCATACATTCAATGTCACATAAGTCAGAAATGTAGGATAATTATGAACAAATTTATTCATAAGACAATAGATCTTCAGTGAGAGACGCCTAACAAATCATACATGTTCATGAGACAAAAGTAGTTCTGGGAAGCATTATTACAATGTGTCTCAATACTTAGCTGAACATTCCATAATATTTACAAATATCAAAATTACTATTTGTTGTACTCCTAAATACTAAAAATAAGTACACATCAACAGCTTTCAATGAAAGTTTAACCTACATCATATCACTACTCATTTTTTAGAAAAGTAAACATTGCCACATGATTGTCAAAATGCAGACATCAAGAGGCCTAAAAACCATACTTATTAACACAGGGATGAAAGTGTATAAAAAAATTGATGTTATTAAATGATATTTATAAGGCACAATGAGGGGATTAATAGTGTTAGAATATGACAGTTTGGTTCTTTAAAATGTTATCATTTTTTTGGTCACTTGCACAGGTGCTTGACACACATTTATTGGCTGTTATATATGATTAAGATTATTATACATATATAACTGCCAATCAATGTGTCAAGCATCTGTGGTCACATGGTTGATTTCAATGACTTAACCATTGGGTTACAAGGTAAACAGACATCCCAGCAATAATATAAATATATGAGACATAAATTCATAATACTAACATAAAATAAGCTTTCATGGACCTTTATTAATTAATTAGCATTATTAATACTTACTCCACCTACTTTTTCAAAAATAATCCTGCATAAAAATCATGATCTTAACATTGACTTATTATAAAAATGTCATAAGCAATGAAAACTCAGTATGTCAGTGTTGTTCAAACTACATTGTTTTACTAAAATACGAAAAATGAGGAACAATATTAATAAGAACTTTGTGCTAATCAAATATTATGTATTCTATGTGCTATTAGAAAGCTAACTATATTTCCAAATAAAATGATAAAATTGGGATGAAGTATGATATCAGTCAAGAGTATTCATTTGAATATGCAACATATTTTTTTGAGTCTAAAATTAACATCATTCATGTCAGAACTTCAGTTTGATGGGCATTATTAATGATTCCAAATTGTTCCAGAAAATAAAAGTGGTAACTTCCTGGTTAAACTGTCCTTTTAGTTGGGTTTTCTTTATACTTTGATGATAACCCCTTTACCACATGAATATGTATGAATTTATGACATAATAGATATTGATTTACTTAACTATAAATGGTTTGAAACAATGGATTTTTTTTTTTTGCTGTGCAGACTGTAGAATCTGGGCTACAATATTGTAACGTGTTTGTTTATTAAAAGGGTCACCCCTATTGAAAGGGCCAGCCAGTTTTGACTTATGAGACACCTCTTTGCTTTCACAAATACCTCCCTGGTTTCCTCCAATATACCAGGCACCAGTTAGGAAGACAACCACCAACCATTATTTAACTAGCTGGCTGCTCACCAACCGACAACTTTAAGATCAGAAGCCTTTATAGGGTTCTGTCTCTGTCTATTTGTATCCAATTTCCTTCTTGACTAAAATAATTTGTTGAACTGGACATTAAGCACCAACAATCCAATCCAATATTTTGCTTGCTGTTTCTTTTCCATTAAATGACTGTTTTACCATTTGGTCATTATAATGGTAGTTTTGTGATTTTTTCCATGAGATTACCATTTTTTATACCCCCACAAATGAAGTTTGAGAGGGGGTATATAGGAGTCAGTCTGTCGGTCTGTTGGTTTGTCATTTTGTCCATCCGTCCCAAAAACTTGTGACGCAAACTACTTCTACATTTCTTAAATGATTCAGTTCAAATTTTGCGTGTGCATTGATAATCAGCTAGTAAGGTGCATGACATATATTTTAGTTGAGTTGTCTGCAAGGATGGCAGGGCTACTGCTCTGGTCCCATTTTTGAAGTGTCTCCCTGTGTTTAATTCTGTTTTTTCTTGTCTGGAACATAACTCAAAATTTGTACAACGTATTGACTTGAAACTTAAAATGTAAACAGATGGCGACTAGGAAAAGTGCAGTTCCAAGAACTGTTACTCTGCTTGTTTCAATTTTTAGCTCACCTGAGCACTTTGTGCTCAAGTGAACTTTTAGGATCGCCCTTCGTCCGTCGTGCGTGGTCCGTCGTCAACAATTTTCTTTAAACGACATCTCCTCTGAAACCGCTGGACAGAATTTAATGAAACTTGGCAGGAATGTTCCTTGGGTGAGGCTCTACAAAAGTTCCTAAAATAAAGTTGATCCATGAAGAACTCTGGTTGCCATGGCTACAAAAAGAAAAATAATTTGAAAACTTTAAAAATCATCTCCTTCAAAACTACTGGCCAGATTTCAAAATAATTTTGTACAGATGTTCCTTGGGTCAACCTCTACCAAAGTTGCTAAAATTATACCGATCCGTAAAAAAACATGGCCGCCAGGGGGGGGTTTTTTGTATATAGAGAAACCTTTAAACAACATCTCCTCTGAAACCACTGGACAGAATTTAATTAAACTTGGCAGGGATGATCCTTGGGTCAACCTTCACAAAAGTTGCTAAAATAAACTTGATTCATGTAGAACTCTGGTTGCCATGGCAACAAAAAGAAAAAAAATGAAAACTTTAAAAATCATCTTCTTCAAAACTACTGGCCAGATTTTAAAATAAATTGGTACAGATGTTTCTTGGGTCAACCTCTACCAAAGTTGTTAAAATTATTCTGATCCGTAAAAAACATGGCCGCCAGGGGCGGGGCTTATTTGCCTTATATGTATATAGAGAAACCTTTAAACAACATCTCCTCTGAAACCACTGGACAGGATTTGATTAAACTTGGCAGGGATGATCCTCGGGTCAACCTTCACAAAAGTTGCTAAAATAAACTTGATTCATATAGAACTCTGGTTGCCATGGCAACAAAAAGAAAAAAAGTATGAAAACTTAAAAAATCATCTTCTTCAAAACTAGTGGCCAGATTTTAAAATAAATTGGTACAGATGTTCCTTGGGTCAACCTATTTATCTCAGGTGAGCGATTTAGGGCCATCATGGGCCTCTTGTTATTATCTCCCTTTGTTAAATTGCTTTTTTTTGTCCCGAACATAACTCCAATATTATACATGGTATTTACTTGAAACTTAAATTGTAAACAGATGACGACTAGGAGAAATGCAGTGTCCAAAAACTGTAACTCTACACTTTTAAACTACTGTGCCAAACAACCATAACTGACTCTCTGTCCACTTTGAATAAAAACTTTACTTACTTATTGCTTACTATCAATACCAATATACTATATATACATGTTCTTATCTATGCTCCACCTGGAGTCTAGCTTCCCCTGTATCAAAGCATTTTGCTGGGGTATTAAACACCTTCAGTGATAGCTTTAGTTTGGTTTGGCCAATTTCCAATTGTTGATTTTTTTTATTTTTTTTTCATGAAATTACCAGTTTTTTGGTTCAGCTATTTTGATAGACATCTAACACTTGATCTTTATTTTTTGTGGCAGCGTATATTGTGGCGTTCCTGGCATTCTTGTTAATACCAAGGGAACAGATAGGCTGCAGATTTGGGTACAAAATTAAAAACAGCTAAATACCCAATTATTTGTCATCCATGAGTAACAAAACTTAATTAAAACCTTGAATATTCAATTAATTGTATAACCATGGCATATTGCTACTTTTGTTAGAACCAATATTGATGCCTTTAAGGTAGCGACATTGGGTAATAACGGTAAAATGCATCAAAATGGGTTTTTAACGGAATAAAATACTTCACACCTTCTTCTAATGATCTGTGAAAACAAAAATCCAATATCTCACTTTAAAATATGCGATTTATGGCCCTGAATAACCAGACCCCATATAGCCGAAAAAGCAGTCCGCTATTTCGATCACGTGACGTCGAGTAGGCGGGGCTTTCAGAGGCGCCGTGTAGGGAAATCAGTTTATACGCTAGGAAGATATTAGTTTGTCGTTTGTCAAATAACTATCAGTTACTATAGCAGCAGGTTAATGTTTATTATCACCTGAAGTAAATATGGGAAATAAAAGAAATAAAAAGAGTAAAGTTCATATTGTAATAAATGAAACTAAGAATAGTTTGTTAACTTATAGTGCAGTATGATAAAAAGCAAGGACCGGTAGCTTAGAGACGATTTCGTATAAAATCCCTATAGATTATGACTTGATTTGTCTGGGTCGGGTTAATCAGTGTCCCCTGAAAACTGGTTTCCTGTGTGTACTGCACGTGTGCTTTTATTACCGTGTGCCGTTTGGTCATATATCACACAGTTTACTGGACTCGGGACCTGAGCTGTCACCTAGTATATTACGTAATAGACTTCCTGTCCCCAGTGTAACTGGCTACATGTTGACAACTAACGGGCCTCGAATTTGTTACTATTTGGGTCTCTAAGAGACCGCGTGTAGCCGTCATACACGCGCAATAATTTTACAATGACAAAGGCCTTTTCGACAAACTATTACGGACCATGCCCATAAAGTAACTTAAAAAATCAATCATTTTCTTTTAATGTTGAAGCGGGAATCGCATTTAACGGTTTCAGATTTTATCCTAATTTCACGATTTTTTTTAATTTGTGATAATGATTTGAATCTATTACTGCTGCGTTTGCCAAGCTGAACACATATTTTAGATCGTACAGCTGCCACCAGTAGATATATAAAATGAATTTTGTGTAAAACAGCCTCGAAACACTTTGTTTTATATGCACTAGTGTACTAGTGTGAACAATACCTCTCGTGATATTACGATAATATTGTTCCGATGCGTTTCAGGAATGAAATGTACACATTGGTGCTATAGATATGCAAACCAACCCAGAATCTGTCTGAATAATCTCAATACATACTTGCGAGACAAGAGAATGTTATGCTTGTAATATGACCTCTTTTAGTACTAGTAAGCTTACACACTCCAGATTACATCTTATAATTTTTTGCAGTTTAAATAGATCTTGTATCATAATGATAATTATCATTATTATTTTTTAAGATGTACAACGTAAAAGACAATAGATGAAATAATACAAAAGCCTTATTTTCGCGAAAGTTTAATCGAACCAACAATTGCAGGTTAAAAATCAATATAACATTCCAAGAACAAAAATATATTTGTACTGATAAAGTGTAATGAAAAAAAAAATGAAGTTCATTTCGATATTCAAATAAAAGGACAAATACTTTAAGATGTTGAGTATATTAAATACTATTGAAAAGATACAATGGTAATGACCGGTTGAAAGATCATTAGAAGAAGGTGTGAAGTATTTTATTCCGTTAAAAACCCATTTTGATGCATTTTAGCGTTATTACCCAATGTCGCTACCTTAACCAAAACCCTAATTATGTATCATATTGAAACAGGCATAATATCAAATAATAAAATACGGTATATGTAATTAATAAATGCAAAAAACACATTTCAATCATACCGTGCCCCTACGACTGCTCGGCTTAGTGCGGCTTCGGTATCCATTATTTCCCTGTGTGGGGCCCCTTATCTCGACGCTTGAAGATAGTCACGTGACTTTTTATGTGTTATATGCCGTGTGCACTATGACACTAGATGACTTTATGGGATGTAAACCAAAAGTTTAGGTACTTATATGTTCGGAAAGTGTGAATAATGGACGATGTATCAAACAGCTAAACTACTGAGCAAAAGAATTTAATTAAGGCTGAACAGTTATGCGATAATCCCATTTAATTAGCACATTTTGATCGTTTTATCTTTCAAGCTAATTTTCCACACACTGGAATTAGCTTGTGGTGGGGGTGTTTGGACAGTGATTACAAAGTTGATTGTTGTCCGATTTCAAAGCGGTTTTCGTCTGTCGGAAGGTCTTTGATCCGTCTAGTGATCCGTGTCTCAGTTTTTCGATATTTGTTTTAGTTTTGTTACAATGGTTAATTAATTGACGAGCGGCGTGTTTCGAAGCGAAAATAAAAAGTTAAGTTAAATAACTTTTGAACAGAAAATTTTAAAAGAAATTTGAGACACGGATCACTAGTTCATTTGTATAGATACAGTTTAATACAAAAACGAAGTTATTTAGTGAAAAAATGACTTAGATATCGCTGTCCGAAATTTTCGAAAAATGTGTGCAATATGGGGAATAACAAAGGTACTAATTATAATTTGTCGACTCTGAGAACAGATATCTTGACATAAGATAGGGGTATAACTTTTGTACTAACTATGTTTATACTCAGGTTATTCAAAACCAGTAAATTTGATAGTTGTCCATTACCCAGTGTCGCTACCTTAACTCATGGTATTGGATTTGACTTGCTCAAATTATAAGATTATTAAACAAGTATTGGAAAACCAATTTATGTGTTATAACTGTGTATTAAACACTCATATTCAGTTTTTTTTCATCGTCAATGCTTGTAATTGAAATAATTAAAGATGACATGATAGCTAGATTATTCAGTTATTTTTATGGATATTTAATTACTTTTTAAAGTGATGGCTAAAACTGATAATGCTTATTATTATTTAAAATGAGCTAATATGCTGTTACCAATCAATCCATTTTTTTCGAAATAAATACTACATTTTTTCCATTAAAGTCATGTTATCACAGACATGTATATTTTGATAATGATAATACTCTTTTTTCTCATTAATAGACTTTTCAGAGAGAGCATACAAAGTCGCAGTCAAATTCAACAGCCTCTTCTGTCCATAAAGGTATACATGAATCAAAGTGTTTCTTTCTAGATATCTTTAAAAATTATTCATCTTATCTCTTGCAAGAAGAAACCTATACATAACTTTAACAAAAAACTTGGCCCTGTTTTAAATACTTCAGCATTGTTATCTCAACTTGAGATTTTATCTTGGACACTGAGCCTGGTCTGTTGAAATCTTGCAAAATGTAATATTGAACCATATCTAATTCATCATACTCTAATTACATTGTCAAAACAAACAAATTCCATAAAAAACAATTGAATCAAAACTATTCACAGTAGTAAAACTATTGTATTAAAATTTTTAGCTCACCTGAGCACATGTGCTCAGGATAAGCTATTAGGATCAGTCAGTCTGTTGTCCTGAATTTGTTTGTTTGCACTCTAGAAGCTTCATTTCTTAAGCAATCATCTTCAAATTTTATGACATTATCAATTACCATAATCTCTCAGCCAAGGTCAATTATAGCTGAGAAAGGTCAAATAGGTCAGGAGTAATGCCCCTTTTAATATAAAAAATGCCATATTTCACTTTGTTCGCACTCTCAGTTATTGCTGATATAGCCAATTAGGTTAGGAGTTAGGCCTTTTAATATTACTTTTGACATTCTTATGCTACAACCCTCAAATTTTGACCACATGTACTGTAATAATATATAATATAAATATAATTTATTATTTTGTATATACTGCATTTATTGTCTTTTTGAAGCAACTGATGCAGTGTGTTTGAGCTTCATACATGAACAGTAAAACTTTTATTATGAGACCATCATTTTTTTTTTCCAATGAACTATATAAATAATAAATATATATAAGCAACTGTTTTGCTGAAATATTTTCAAATTGTCTGTGTCTTAGGAAATCCTGCACTTGACTTTAGGACTGCTTCAAGAAAGAGCAGGGACGACGAATGGGTAAAGGTTTTCCTATTTATTCATAATGATAAAAGTTTTATCTAATAAGGTAATAATCACTACTTGAAAAGCAGTCATTTTTTGAAAGCTATCTTAATATGGTTTTCCTCTGTTATGCCTATAGTAAAGGACTGGAATATTCATAAAGTAACCGAATATCATGCACCTTAAGAGATAATATGGTTTATAAAATCCTTTTCATGCTGATAAAAGTGTTTACATTCTTATTTCAAAGTAACAGCCTTATGACTATATCTGGTCAAAAAATTAATTTCAAATCATTTAAAATTTGCCATATATTAGTTTTAAAGTTTCTCATGGGAAATTACAAAGACATGACAGCAGGGAAAAGGGAGAATGGAAAAGCCCGATAAAACAACATGAAATATATAAAAGCTTTACAGGGTATTTATAGCCATATTATATTTATTTCACTTGTCCTAGAAAAGCTTCTTGTAACAACAGAATAAACTAATACATGTATTCTCTTTGACTTACATCTTCAGCAAACACCCCCTTCCAGTCCAGTGGAATATCCAAGTAATAAGGGAACAAAACCACACAGTGCTGGTACGTTTGCTTTTGCTTTTTAACTTCAAATTTATTTTTGGAAATAAAATACAATTTTTTTATTGCTTTTTCATGAATCTGAAATATACTGAACTATATGAATGCATTAAAATTACCAAGGTGTCAATTACATGTTTACAGTAAACTGAAAAAAGATTTATCCATATGAAAGAAAAAAACTAATGTATTTATTTTATATGATTTTTTGTGTTTCAGGCAAAGCTGTGATTGATGATGACAATTCATTTGGAAAGAAAAGGAATGAAGCATGGGTGAATGTCTTATTTTTTTGCAACTTCATTGTACCTCCTTCTTTATAGCTTGGTTTCTTATAATTTTTTAGCTCAGTTATTCGAAGAACATGAATAGTAACGCTTCCAAATATTTTTGCATATGTATGGCCTTTTTGGACTTAGAAAAATTTGAAACTTTGTTCAACATTGCTGTTATCTCCAGTTTTACTTAGTGAATGTTGGGCAAACTTCACACATGTTTTTATCATCATTAGAACAACCAAGAAAAACAGCAACAGTAACTCTTCCAAATATTTTTGCATATTTATGGCCCTTTTTGGACTTAAAAAATGTTTAACTTTTGTTTAACATCGCTATCATCTCCAATTTCTTTCCATGGATGTCCCTCATATTTCACACATGAAATTGTCTACCTGTGTTGAGGGTCAGGCTCTGTCATGAATTTTTAAATAGTTATGACCATCACCTTTACTTGTACATGGCAAGAGTACATAACACTCGCTTGGATTTGACCTAATTATGCCCCTTTCCTGACTTGATTAATCTTTTTGTACTAACTCATTCTTTCACTGAACTCTTTTAGATAGTGCTTTAAAACTTGGAGCACATGTTTATTGCTCTTGTGTATATTTTGAGATTCTCATTTTGCCTTTAACTGCAATATTTATTTTTATTGACAAGCAGTCGAAAAGTCGAGCATGCTGTCTTATAGACAGCTCTTGTTTAGTAGACTTTTCAATATAGAACAGTTTTGCATACATTTCATTACTCAAAAGAGTGTTGTTGTATTGGGGTTTACTGTCGCTGCGATAGTATTTCAATCATATAGCGACGTCCAGCTAATTACAGGTGGAGGAAGACCCCGAATACACAGAGGTACCCGGGTAGAACCACCGACCTACCGTAAGCCAGCTGGAAGGCTTCCTCACATGAAAAATCCGAAGTCCCTACCGGGATTCGAACCCACAGCGGTGAGGGGCTGAGAGATTTGTAGTCCACGACTGTAACCGCTCGGCCACAGCGGCCCCACTCAAAAGAGTGTTCCTTTGTGCTTGATATTTTGTTGTAAATATTCTAAGTTTGCTTGCTTGTTATTATTATTATTATTAAATGATGTATAGTTTATTTGTTTTCATGGATTTCCACAAAGGCAATTTTTGTGTCACCTGCTGTAAGCAGAGGTGACACATACGGATCACTTTTCTGTTGTCTGTCCGTCCGTCCGTCCGTCTGTGTGCCTGTCCATCCACTTTTTCCATCACACTTCAGCAGATGACACGTGTGTTCCAGAGAACACTCTTGTGATTGGAATAATTGCTATAAATAATTTACTTTTCTCAACAAATTTGTTTACTCCCTGATAGATTTACTTGGCACAGGATAAGTGAAATCAGTAAAATAAGATTGTATTGTTTACATCTTTTGATCTATACTCAAAGGAAAAAGAAACACAGGGTTATAGATCTATACCAGTACATGCCTCCACTTTGAATATACAATAATGATATATAGCTTTTTGTGTACACATAACACCATAACTGTTTTTTTCCTATATTGATTTAATTTTGGAAATTAATCTGTGCTTAGCAGAGTTATGGTCAGTTGCATATATTTCTAGTAGTACTATGGTTTACCAACTTAAAATCTCCCACACAAGGTATGAACTTTTAAGCTTGTATCACAAAAAAACCTTTGTTCCTTGTGACCACTAAACAATTTACCTAAGACTTATTCTGTCCCTTAACTACACTGTTCTTTCAGAAAAAATGTCATATTCATTCAGTATGAAAGCACATCAGTTTGAAAGTACCTCAGGAGTTAATACCCTTGATTTACTGAGCATTTCCAGATTTCATTTTT
Organism: Solen grandis; assembly: GCA_021229015.1. Lineage (NCBI taxonomy): Eukaryota > Metazoa > Mollusca > Bivalvia > Adapedonta > Solenidae > Solen > Solen grandis. The sequence continues at coordinate 110,349,717 of CM037777.1, read as the reverse complement.
TTACACTTTAGCATCTGCATTTATGTAGCAATCTAAATTAAAATTAGTCCCAATATAAATGTCATTAATATCATTGCATCTTAATGAATATCAGTAATACTCAAGAAAGCAATAAATTGCTATCATGGTCCTTTTGAACATAATTATTTGGTGACATCAATATTCTCTTGGAAGGGGAAAACACTGTGTCCGATATTGTCAACCAGTGGACCTTAGTAATAAAGGATGAAACTAAAATGGCATGATGATAAACCTTGTTTATGCTTTTTTTTAATGCTGAACCTATACACAGTCTTACATAACTTTTGACACAATTGGGACTGACATGCAAATTTGAATTATTACATCAACCATGAAAGCGCATTGTGCATCTGTTAGTGTAAGAAATACTATGCCATTATTAATAAGTTGGTGAAGTGTAAGGTTTGCTAGGTATTTGTTTTTCTCACACTTATATAAATACATATTATATTCAGCATTGTTAATTAATCTGTCGTTAAAATTTAAATTTTTAATGAGGATAACTCCTTTTTGCGTGCACCCACATAAAGTGTTTTGTGTGTGTGTGTGTGTGCCAAAATAAAAAGGTAATTCTGTTTAAATATGGAAATGATTGATTGCATTTCAGAGTTATTGCATTTTTTTCACACCTGATCACAAATCATTCTATCAATCTACAATGTATTTTGGTACTCACACAGATATTCCTTAGGAAAGCTTCTACCAAGAATGTTCAAATTATGATGATCTATAAAAAATGTTGCTGCAAGATATGGAGCAAGTTTTCCCTAATATAAAAGTAGTGAAAATAAAAATAAAAAGTCTTCTCCAAAGCTACAGGCCAGATTCGAAAGTATTTTGGCAAAGATCTTCCTTGGCTGATAACTTGGCTACTTCAGAGTTACGATTGCTTTAAAAAAAATGGGTGAACATTCAGGTTCTTCATGGCCCTCTTGTTTCTTCATGTGAGATGTTTCAGGAAAAGACTGGACCAGCCTTTATGTATAAGTTAGATTGTGTGTTTGTTTTGTTGGGTTTAACGTCCCACCAACAGTATTTCAGTCATTTGGAGACGATGTCTACTTGAGACAGATATAGTGCTGCCACATTGAGTATCAAGCCGTTGACATGTGGCATGATGCCACACCCAGTCACATTATCCTGACACCGGATCAACCAGTCCTGCAACTACCCTTATATGTTGAGCGCCAAGCAAGGGAGCTATAACAGTACCTTTTTTTATGACTTAGGTATGTCGCAGCCAGGGATCGAACCCACCACCTCCCACTCCCGAGGCGGACGCTCTAACCACTCGGCCACCGGGGACGGTATGAGTTAGATTGTCAGTATTTGTATTCAATCATTATTTTTGCAGGAAATGCCCCCCTCCAATCTAGGGATGCATTCCAGAGAGAAAGGAGCAATACCAAAGACCAAGGGTACTTGTATGCTTGTTTTAGAAGTTAAGCTTACCAATCTTTTAGGTCTTTTAAGTCCTGGTATTTTAGATGCATAGATGGATTGCTAATGGTTATGACATTTTTATTGTTTCTCTTGCATAATATAATGATATGTGTGGAAATACATCTTATGCTGACTGTTTTAGTTCATATAATAATAAACCAAAAGTCAAATGAGATACCTTTTACTAATTATACTTTCTTGTCTAACACAAGTTTCTTCTCATCAATTTCCTCTCCATGTGATAATATCAGAAGTGAGTTTTAATTTTCCTGTTAAGTCTGCATCCAGTTATACTTCAGTATGAAAGATAGGGGAGGTTACTCCAGTCTATAATGTGTAGACCTGATTATTAGTCCCCTACCGGTGTTCACACCGGAGGGGACTATAGGTTTGCCCTCCGTCTGTCCGTCCGTCCGTCTGTCCGTCTGTCTGTCTGTCCGCTCAAATCTGGATCCCGCAATAACTTAATAACTAAGCAAGCTAACTTGATGAAACTTGGTTTATGACTAGATGCCAATGTGTAGATTATGCAAAAAGGGTCCCGCGAAATTTATAACTAAGCAATAACTTGATGAAACTTGGTATATGACTAGATGGCAATGTGTAGATTATGCACATTGTTTTATTTTTTTTATTCGACTAAAATTGTGGTTGCTATGGTAACTGAAATAGTGAAAATATGGCAAAAAAATGGGATCCGCGATAACTTTATAACTAAGCAAGCTAACTTGATGAAACTTGGTATATGACTAGATGGCAATGTGTGATTAGCACATTGTTTTATTTTTTTTATTTGACTAAAATTGTGGTTGCTATGGTAATGGAAATAGTGAAAATATGGCATATTGAGTCAAGGTGGAGCCGGTAGGGGACTACAACACCAGTTACTTGTTTTCACATGTTTTCTTCTTCAGAATGGGAAACAATCAGTATAAGTACACTGCATACACATATTTGCATAGTTACATTTGTACACTTTTTGAATTTTTCATTATTATTACAAAATTTAATCTTTTTTAACCTTACCCTTAAAATTCCATCAACCCTAGATTTTTAATGCTTTTTTACACTGTTTGAAAGTTGTTTATTGGTAGGACGCCCCATCAGATGTCAGTTCATGTGTGGTTGGACATCTGTTGAAATGGACCAATTCCTTGGCAATCACACCCATGTTACTCAGAAAGAAGCACAGTTACATGCCTATAAAATCTCTCCCACGCTGGCATCTGATTTCCATCTGTTTCCAATCATGAAGTCATTTTTAAGGGAAAAGTAATCTTTTTATGATAAAGTTTCATGTCTGAAGTCAAGGCATCATTTCAGGCCCAACCTGCTGAGTTCTACAGTAGTGTTCTCCATAGCTGCATTAAGCAATTGGAGAAGTGTGTCACCCTCAGATGAGCCTATGTAGAGAAAGATATATACATGCATGTGCCAAGATAGGTTTCTCTCTGCCTATCTGAAGTAGGTCAGGGGAAATCGTTTATGAATACACCTCATCTAAAATTGTATACTGTTTTTACTCTATAAGTAGAGGATGAAAGTTTTATGTATTATCATGAGATAAGCTTCAATAGACAAAATTGAGACAGTATGAACCAGTTGTGTGATTGAAAGGTCCAGGCTCAAGTCCTGCCAAGGACACTGCTAATTTCATTGATCAAGAAATTTACTCCACATTGTTTCACTTCACTGAGATGTCAGTTAGTACCAGAGAGTGCCTTATGATTCCGTGGCACTAATACTTGGTTACTAGTAGCCTGATGACCAGGAGTAAAAGCTGTAAAGTCAGTGAATGTGCCAACGGCATGACTCTTAACCCTTTCCCTCATATAGACTCATTTTGACACACTCAGTAGGTACCACATAAAGCCTGATCTGCAGAAAGCCAAACTGAAACCTTACCAAATTTAATTGAAAAATCCTCATTACCAGACCACTGAGGAGCAGCGAACAGCATAAAACCTGATCAGCCTGCGAGTTACTCGCAGGCTGATCTGGTTTTATGCTGTTCGCATTGGTCTTTTCATGGTATCCTCTATGAGGGAAAGGGTTAAACTATAAATGCCTTTACTTACATTACTTACATGTAACATTCTCATATCTCAAAATTTCATTGAACACAAGTCATAAGGATTACTTTATATCATTAAATATCTTTTTTTTCATTAGATGTATACAACAAGACACAGAATGCTGACAATAAAGCTACTGCCTCCAAACCATCAACTGTGGTAAGTTAAATTGTAGACAGTGGTATGTTATGGACATTTTCTTAGAAGTCTCACAGATTATATGTTTGGATGTCAAATCATTGTTGGGCTGGTTTAGTCATAAGTTGGAGTGTTGAATGCTTAATCTCTATTAGTCTATTAAAACAAAGTATGACTGTATATTTTACGTGACAGAAATACATTCATGAACATTTTTAATTTACACTATCAATATATGTGGAAAGCATATATATGTCACGAAGAAGTACTCTAGTAAAAGTGGGAAGATGTCAATTATCCCCATCTCTCTAGCTCGTCTGTTTTTTCAAAGAAAAACTGTCAATGTATTGTCATCACTCTGGTGTCATTGTTGTTAATGTCCTCGTCCTGGTGAAAAACTTAAACCTTGGCCATAAATAATAAACAATTAAAGCGTATATCCCCAGACTTCATATACTTGTTTATAATCTCATGGGCTACATTCCCATCAAGGGCCTTAACTCTTAGGTCCATTTTGACAAATTTTAGCTCCCTTTTTAAAATAAAATACAGTGAAAAACTTATAAATAGATATATTTTTTAATTAAACTATAAAACTGTCATCAAACTTCTCATACTTGTTAACTTTCACTAGGGCTACATTTTCCTAAATGGTCATAACTCTTATGTCCATTTTAACCTAATTTATCCCTCCCAACAACAACAAACAGACGAGCATAATTTGGCATCCATATGCAATGCTCTGGTAACGGCAGCTTCCTGAAACTACATGTATGCATGTTTTATTTATAATTTTGAGATGTACAAAATGTATAATTATTCTATATATATATATATATTGAGGTCAAGTTAAAAAAAAAAAAGTCTTACAGCTAATTAATATTTTATATAAATGTTTATTTACAAACCTGGCATTACCAATGTAACCATATCTAATGACATAAATAGCAATACAAAGATATATAATGAGTAAACTAATGATGTAATGATGTGTTTCAGAGATCATTAATTAACGATAGCTTTTTATTTCCAACTTTTGATATTTCAAAATTAACAGTGTTATAATGTTACTGGCAGAATGAAAGATTTCGACACAGAAGCGAAGATCAGAGTGAAAATGTAAACAGAGGATTTGACCATCAAACTGGAGGTAGGTGTACCTGTATAAGTTGGACAGTTAGAAATTGATCAGACATGGCATGCAGCTTCCAGCCATTACATTATTGTTACTGACTGTGCAGCTTGATATCTATTCTGTACAGCAGGTTTATGCCCAACTGTCCCACTTTTTGATATTTTGTTTCCCAACTGTCCCACTCAAGATTTTTAGCACCTTGCTGGGTGTGTTTTGATAAGGGATTATAATCTATTTCAAACTACAACACATTAAAATGAATTGAAGTTGTATTATCTGATTTTGTTTCTGATTTTTTTTTTGATTTTGTATTTTAAGAGGTAAAATTTCATGTTTTAGTTATATTGTATTATTTCTTTCTAAAATGTGTTTATTAAGGTCCATTAATTAGGGTTACTAAATTAATTGTAATTTATAGTGTAAACATGCATTCCTTTGATCTCTGGCTTTAAAGCTTATGTGAATTGATAAAGATAAAAAATAATTTGAACTTATTAAGATAATTATCACCTCTGCTACTTTTTTCTTTAAATTGTGTTAATTGATTGGTCCAACTAAAGTCCATTTATCCTGTATATATTGCTAAGTGATTGGATTAAGAAATACAAACAAGTCCTTTGATCTAGCAGTTTACTACTTAAGGTAAACAATTTGATTTGAAGTAATTAACATTTTTGGTTATCAATTTATTGTGACTTTCAAACTGTGATATCTCATTAATGAACTGAACTGTATCAGATACAATATATTTACATTCTGATGTAAATGTCTTCATTTGATAGTAAAATTTCACTAAGTAACATCGTCTGAAATTATAAGCTAAAATGGCAAATGCACAAGTGAGTGTGCAGTTTGTCAAGAACCAACGTGGTGGTGATAGTCTGGTTTACAATGGATTCAGATACCAGGTCAAAAACCGAAAACCAACAAGGGTGTACTGGGTCTGTCATGTCCGAACCTGTTCTGCTAAAATCACAACAGCTGACAACATTCCAGTTTCTGTGACCAATACCCATAATCATGCAGCCGAACACATGGAACTGAAGCGCCATGAAATAAATCAACTCATGCGAAAGAGGGCACGCGAAGAAACCACGCCGATTCCGTCAATATATGAAGAAGTCATATCCAGTCTGAGAGACAGAGAATGGGACGAAGATGCAGAACAAGTCTGCAAAGGATTACCAACCTTCCCCTCCACCAAGTCATCTCTATACAGGGAAAGAGGTGCATTGAGACCGGGGATACCAAAGTCCAGGAGTGACATAGATTTGGATGGAAAATGGACTGAAACGCACACTGGTGAGCAGTTCCTACTGGTTGATGAGGCAGAGAATGACAACAGGATGCTGATTTTTGCTACAAGAACAAATCTCCAGCATCTGGCACAGAACCCAACCATATATGGAGACGGAACATTTTATGTGTGCCCAGACATATTCAGCCAGGTCTACACACTCCATGGATATATTGATGGACACATGTATCCGTTAGTGTTTGCCCTTCTGCCTGGAAAAAGTGAAAGGATTTACTGCAGACTTTTTCAACATCTTCAACAGAAATGCAGGGAAATAGGAATGGAACTGGGACCAGACACACTCCTGATAGACTTTGAGGCAGCAACCAAGCAGGCAGCTCGCAGAGTGTTTCCAAATGTGAATGTGAAAGGGTGTTTTTTTCATTACACACAGTGTGTTTGGCGGAAGATACAGAAGCTTGGCTTAGTTGGACTGTATTCTGAGAATGAGGACTTTAAGAAACTAGGAAGAAGAGCTGCAGTTCTGCCTCTAGTCCCCATACAACATGTTGAAGATGTGTGGTTTGTCGCACTGACGGATGCTGAAAATGCAGAGATTCCAGTGGATGTTTCAAGGTTCACAGACTATGTCACTGAACATTGGGTTGAGGGAGACAAGGACAACTGGAACCATTTCGAGACAGAAGGACCAAGAACAACAAACAACTTGGAAGGCTGGCACAACAAACTAAAGAAAAGTATGAGACAGTCACATCCGAACATTTACAAGTTCTTGGAAACAATACAAAGGATTGAAGCTGCCAATGCTATCAAAATTCTTCAGCACAGTGCCGGAGGAGTGAGAGAAAAGAAGAGGAGGAAATACCGACAACTTGAACAGAGACTGTCTGCCCTGAAACACAAGTACATGGCTGAAGAAATCACTGTGATGGAGTATGCCGATTGTGCATCGCATTTGATTCGGTTTGACGAGTAACTCTGTATAGAACAGATCAGTAGGGTGGAATGTCACAGTTGTTTAAATGAAATGCTTGTTTTCAAATTAAAACAAAATACAATAAATTGTACCACATCCGAATATAGCCCTGTCTTTATTTGATTTGTTCATGACACATGAAATAAAAATAATAAATATATGAAAACATAAAGAGTTTGTTTTCTTCATTTCAGAGAGAGAGAGAGAGAATACTGACAACATCCTAAAACATAATAAGTATTATAAATACTTATTATAAATAATTTTGCTAATAGCATATAACTTATTATAAATACTAATGCAATATATTATATGAAAACATAAAGAGTTTGTTTTCTTCATTTCAGAGAGAGAGAGAGAGAATACTGACAACATCCTAAAACATAATAAGTATTATAAATACTTATTATAAATAATTTTGCTAATAGCATATAACTTATTATAAATACTAATGCAATATATTACTAACCATAAATACTATTGCAAATTGCTCTTAATAATATAAGACAATAAGACAAATAATTGCACTGAAATATTCCATCCATTTAGGTAAAGACTATAGTCACTCATCCATGACAGTCTATTGTTATCCAATTAAGCATGATTCCCAACTGTCCCACCTTGATTTTTACTGTTTTATATAAAAGTGGGACAGTTGGGAAGACACCGTACAGGTTTATGCCCAACTTATTATAAATAATTTTGCTAATAGCATATAACTTATTATAAATACTAATGCAATATATTATATGAAAACATAAAGAGTTTGTTTTCTTCATTTCAGAGAGAGAGAGAGAGAATACTGACAACATCCTAAAACATAATAAGTATTATAAATACTTATTATAAATAATTTTGCTAATAGCATATAACTTATTATAAATACTAATGCAATATATTACTAACCATAAATACTATTGCAAATTGCTCTTAATAATATAAGACAATAAGACAAATAATTGCACTGAAATATTCCATCCATTTAGGTAAAGACTATAGTCACTCATCCATGACAGTCTATTGTTATCCAATTAAGCATGATTCCCAACTGTCCCACCTTGATTTTTACTGTTTTATATAAAAGTGGGACAGTTGGGAAGACACCGTACAGCATCATTACTATTTTTGTTGTTTGTTTATACTGTTGTATTAAAAACGTATACATTTCATGTACATTTTTAAGTTGGTAAAAGAGTTGTCAAACATTTTATATGCACAGCAACTACTTCGTTAAATTAAACGGGCCCAGGCTTCACATTTTTATACGCCCATCTTAAGATGTGGCGTATTATGTGAACACTCATGGCGGGTGGGCGGGCGTGGAACATTTGTTGTCCGGGCTCTAACTTCAATACCGTTTGTCCAATCCTTTTCAAACTTTCCACACATGTGCATGGCCATAATATCTCGGATGAGTTCGATATCCAGCATTATCGCGTGAATGACTTAGAAGTTATGGCCCTTGACATACACAAAATACTTGAAATTGTGATTGTCCGGGCTCTAACTTCAATACAGTTTGCCCATTTCTTTTCAAAGTTTTCACACATGTGCATGGCCATAATATCGCGGATGAGTTCATATCCAGCATTATCGCTGAAAGACTTAAAGTTATGGCCCTTGCGTACACAAAATACTTGAAATTGTGATTGTCCGGGCTCTAACTTCAATACGTTGCCATCTTTTCAAATTTCCACACATGTGCATGGCCATAAAATCGCGGCTGAGTTCGATATTCAGCATTATCGCATGAATGACTTAGAAGTTATGGCCCTTGAACACTTGAATAAGTCAAAAGAGACATTTTCCTTCAAATTAATGGAAATGTTTCAACATGATTGTTTTAATAAGTAACATTCATTAACTAATGGGATTTAGGAGACAATAGCTTGTTTCTCTGAGCTATTTCTGAGAGTCCCCATACTGTGATGGACGTATTTTGTGGCAGTCCTGACCCTTGTTTTAATTGATATTAATGAGCTACATATTTGTTAACACAGTTTGACGTTAACCTTTGCCATAGACCCCAACATTACCTGCCCTTTGCTGCATTGTTTGGATTCTCATAAAATATTTACATTTGTCACCGTAATATTCATGTATTTCCTTATCAAATCATGAAAAAAATATGTGTTGAGTATCTAGAAAAAACTCTATATCAAATCTGCTTGCCTACCTTAAGGATTATGTTACTGCTGATGACCTCATGGTTACTTTGCTTTTTTAGGGCAATCAGGCCGCAAACCAGTGAAATCAGACGATGTGAATACCTCTGAAATACTAAATAAAGTGAGTAGTTATCTGTTCTTTACTACCAGTAACTTGCCCCATCTGAAAAGACTGGAGCTGTTTGCCTAATTATCCTTTGAGTGGGGATGTATATGAAGCTAATTATAATAGAGAACATCATTATAATAATATATGCTATTAGGCTTGAACATAAAGTCCTCCATAAATTAATTTCAGCATTGAAATGTTAACATTGGAAGCTGATAAAACAACTAAATCATCAGTGAACATTTTTATGTCTATTTAACCCTTTCCCTCATAGAGGAAACCATGAAAAGACCTATGCGAACAGCATAAAACCAGATCAGCCTGCGAGTAACTCGCAGACTGATCAGGTTTTATGCTGTTCGCTGCTCCTCAGTGGTCTGGTAATGAGGATTTTATAATTAAATTTGGTAAGGTTTGAGTTTGGCTTTCTGCAGATCAGGCTTTATGTGGTACCTATTGAGTGCATCAAAATGAGTCTATATGAGGGAAAGGGTTAAAACTTCTAGAAGAACTTATTTGTAAAAATAATTGTGGTCTTATGTTTATGTTTAATTGATAAATTGAATTTTTTTATAATAAACTGGAATTTATTGTTAGCACCCAGGAGGTGCAACAGAAGTTTCAAATGTGGCAGCAATATCATATTTTTCCTTAAATCAACTTATTTATTTCAAGCTTTTTATACTTAATGTTTCAGTATTTGACCAATTTTGAAGTGGTGGTTAGCACAAATAAAGCAGAGAACTTAAAAACTTGGCAGGAAACAGTCAAAGCAAAATGTGGCATAGAGCTAACAGTGAACATGCAGAAGCGTCAAGTGTCTTACAAGGTGCCCACATGGTCACAGATGTGGCAAGTGAGAAGGGCAATGAGACTAGATAACAAGGAGAAAGAATCAGAGGAAAATGAGTGGGAAAAATTACAAGGGGATGATTTTAATGAAGGAGAAAATGAGAACTCTTCCACAAATCATGATAATTATCTCAGCAGTGAAGATCAGGATACAGATGGTGAGGATGAGTTAATTGCATTAATGAATGTAAATAACCAAAGGATTATGAAGGTCAGACGAGTGACAAAGGAGATTTTTGAAACGTTGATGTATTTCTATCAAAAAGATATGAAACAGATGGAACAAAGACAAATTAAAATGAAATACACAAATGAAACAATGTTTTTGGAAGGAGATGATCATTCCAAACTTGTTGAAGCTGCAGTAAAAATTAGAGGGTTGTATGAGGATATCAAAGAATTCAGTTTTGTTGAAATTCCTTTTGAAACAAATTGTGAAAGAAATGCTAGCAACAATCAATCTATTATGGCAATTGTTAAGCGACTGAAAACAGATCCGTTTTGGAAAGATGTTCATCATATACCTTATGATGACAAAGTGATGCTATCTGGTGCAGATTTTGAAAGGGTTTCAAAATTTAAAGAGATTGTTCTGCATCAAAGCAAGGGAAAACCTGCTTCTTCACGAACAGGACGAACACTAGTTGTTGAAGCTGAACAGACTGCAGATATGGGAAATGGGAATAAAGAAATTGACACCAGTCTGAAATCCTTACCTGCAGGCAAAGAAAAACTATTCTTAAAGAAATCTCTGAAGATTCAACACAATAGCCAGACTTTTACAACTGAGGAAGGTCTGTCTGTGTACGTGTACGGTGCAGACATTCTGACACTTGATGTTGATGTTATTGTCAATGCAGCAAACAAAGGTCTACGACATGGGGGAGGAATAGCAAAAGTAATATCGAAGGCTGCTGGACCACAGTTAGAAAAAGAGTGTGAGCTTTATATAAACAAGAATGGGGAACTGCAGGTTGGTCAGAGTTGTGTCACCACAGGTGGAAATTTGAAATTTTGTAAAGTCATACACACTGTTGGACCTTGTTATAATGATTACAGGCAAAATTCTATAGAAATAGTATATCGGGACCTCCATCAAGCAGTTATATCTTGCCTCCAGAAGGCCAATAAATGCAGGATGAAATCAGTTGGCATACCTTCAATTAGTTCAGGTAGGTGGTTTGAGGTTTTCAAATCTGCCAAAGTGTATTTTATTGATAATGTCCCTATGTTAACTTCGTATATGTTCTTAGGATTTCTGTCATCTGTGTCATATATGGAATAATTATTATGTTGCTTGTCAGTGATACAATGATATCTCAGCATATTTTGAAAGTCTCAATTTTTAGCTCACCTGAGCATAAAGTGCTCAAGGTGAGCTTTTGTGATCGCCCTTCGTGCGGCATGCGTCGTCGTACGTCGTCAACAATTTGCTTTAAACGACATCTCCTCTGAAACCGCTGGACAGAATTTAATGAAACTTGGCAGGAATGTTCCTTGGGTGAGGCTCTACTAAAATAAAGTTGATCCATGAAGAACTCTGGTTGCCATGGCTACAAAAAGAAAAATAATTTGAAAACTTTAAAAATCATCTTCTTCAAAACTACTGGCCAGATTTCAAAATAATTTGGTACAGATGTTCCTTGGGTCAACCTCTACCAAAGTTGTTAAAATTATTCCGATCCGTAAAAAAACATGGCCGCCAGGGGCGGGGCTTATTTGCCTTATATGTATAAAGAGAAACCTTTAAACAACATCTCCTCTGAAACAACTGGACAGAATTTGATTAAACTTGGCAGGGATGATCCTTGGGTCAACCTTCACAAAAGTTGCTAAAATAAACTTGATCCATGTAGAACTCTGGTTGCCATGGCAACAAAAAGAAAAAAAAATGAAAACTTTAAAAATCATCTTCTTCTAAACTACTGGCCAGATATCAAAATAATTTGGTACAGATGTTCCTTGGGTCAACCTCTACCAATGTTGCTAAAATTATTCCGATCCGTAAAAAACATGGCCGCCAGGGGCGGGGCTTATTTGCCTTATATGTATATAGGGAAAACTTTAATCAACATTTCCTCTGAAACCACTGGACAGAATTTGATTAAACTTGGCAGGAATGATCCTTGGGTCAACCTTCACAAAAATTGCTAAAATAAAATTGATCCATGTAGAACTCTGGTTGCAATGGCAACAAAAAGAAAAAAAAAAATGAAAACTTTAAAAATCATCTTCTTCAAAACTACTGGCAAGATTTAAAAATAAATTGGTACAGATGTTCCTTGGGTCAACCTCTACCAAAGTTGCTAAAAAAAAAATCTGATCCATAAAAAACATGGCCGCCAGGGGCGGGGCTTATTTGCCTTATATGTATATAGGGAAAACTTTAATCAACAGTTCCTCTGAAACCACTGGACAGAATTTGATTAAACTTGGCAGGAATGATCCTTGGGTCAACCTTCACAAAAGTTTCTAAAATAAACTTGATCCATGTAGAACTCTGGTTGCCATGGCAACAAAAAGAAAAAAAATATGAAAACTTTAAAAATCATCTGCTTCAAAACTATTGGCCAGATTTAAAAATAAATTGGTACAGATGTTCCTTGGGTCAACCTATTTATCTCAGGTGAGCGATTTAGGGCCATCATGGGCCTCTTGTTTATATAAACATATATAGAAAAATGCATTTTTTATCTAGACAATTCATATGCCAACAATATTTCTATCTCAAAGCTGACTCGTTTAGACAAACTTAGTAGGTGCAAAAATATATTAACATTGCAGTAAGTTTTCAAACTTTCGTTAAGTCTCCAGCCGAGCTATTTTGAGCCACTGATTTATGTAAGTAGGGTGTGAACCAAATGTCAAGGATTGAATGGATTAATGATAGGGGTGTACTTGTATTCATGTTATGTTTAAATAAAACAATATGGCCTTCTCTATCCTTTAAAATCACAGTTACAAATATACTACCAAAATTCAGATGTATGCACATTTATTCTATTTAGAGATATATAAAAAATGATAAACATGGTGTGTTTCAAATCTTTTTCACTTTAAATCTTTCAATTCAAGTCAGATCCATCATTGTTGTTTTAAATTACTATCACAACTAACATGACATAATATTTAACAGATTTTAATTTTTTTTTTGCAAAACCTTATTTTTAGCTCACATGAGCACAACGTGCTCAAGGTGAGCTTTTCTGATCGCCTTTTGTCTGCCGTCCGTCGTCCGTGCGTCAACAATTGCTTCAAACAACATCTCCTCCTAAACGGCTTGGCCAATTTGAAAAATATTTTGCAGGAATGTTCCTTGGATGAAGCTCTACTAAAGTTGTATAAATGGTTCTGGTCCATTGCATAATTAGGTCACAGGAGCTAAAAATAGATTATAAAAATTCAAACTTTAAAAATCTTCTTCTGCAAAACTGCAGGGTCTAGAGCTTAGATATTTAATGTGAAGCATTGTCTAGTGAATGCCTACCAAGATTGTACAAATCAAAGCCCAATGGTGATAAATGACCCCGCACCAGGGGTCACTTGTTTTACATAGAGTTATATAGGAAAATCTTAAAAAATCTTCTATGAATCCATAAGGCCTAGAGCTTAGATATTTGGTATGTAGCATCATCTTATGGGCCACTACCAAGATTGTACAAATCATAGCCCAATGGTGATAAATGACCCCGCACCAGGGGTCACTTGTTTTACATAGAGTTATATAGGAAAATCTTAAAAAATCTTCTTCCATGAATCCATAAGGCCTAGAGCTTAGATATTTGGTATGAAGCATCATCTTATGGGCCACCACCAAGATTGTACAAATCATAGCCCTACGGTTATAAATGACCCCGCACCAGGGGTCACTGGGTCACTTGTTTTACATAGAGTTATATAGGAAAATCTTAAAAAATCTTTTTCTATGAATCCATTAGGCCTAGAGCTTAGATATTTGGTATGAAGCATCATCTTATGGGCCACCACCAAGATTGTACAAATCATAGCCCTACGGTTATAAATGACCCCGCACCAGGGGTCACTTGTTTTACATAGAGTTATATAGGAAAATCTTAAAAAATCTTTTTCTATGAATCCATAAGGCCTAGAGGTTAGATATTTGGTATGTAGCATCATCTTAATTGGGCCACTACCAAGATTGTACAAATCATAGCCCAATGGTGATAAATGACCCCACACCAGGGGTCACTTGTTTTACATAGAGTTAAATAGGAAAACCTTAAAAAATCTTCTTCTATGAATAAATAAGGCCTAGAGCTAGGATTTTTGGTATGTAGTAGCATCTAATGGTTCATTAAAAATATTTTTTAAAGTCTTGGCCCTACGGTGATAAATGACCCTGCACCAAAGTCTTCTCTGAAACCATATGGCCCATTGCTTAGATATTTGGTGTGTAGTATTGTCAGGCGTAAAATGTTTTAGATTAAGTTATATCAGAATCCTTGTCTGTTTAAAAACCTTGACATCAGTTGAAGCAATGGTACTCAGGTGAGCGATTCAGGGCCATCATGGCCCTCTTGTTTACATGTAAGTATACTCACTGTTACAAACTATAGCCTCATTAACAGCACATCATATTTGGGTTTGTGTAGTGGCCAAAAATCTTACAAAGTAAGGACGGTCTTGTTGATTTGTCATTGACCCGGTCAAAGGTTTGCATATCAGCCCAGCTCTGCCAGCTAATAATGAATGATGCTTAAATAGTCATTAAGCAAGCCTTGTTAACACTTGTTAAGAAGCTCTTCAAACTGTAAACAAAATGACATGCAAAATTGTGTGTTCCTAACACTTATGCACTCAGTTATTTCCAAATCTTGACAATATATGCAAAGATAATTGGAAGATACAGAAAAACGTGAAAGACCACCATTCCAACCTGTAAGCAAGTTGGGATAACTCTGTCGTGGATTTTGACCAAAATATGGCACTTTTTTGACTTAGAATCTTGGTTAAGTTTTCTGTACCACTTCAGTTTTTCACTGAATCCCTTAAGGTATTGTTATGATACTTGGTATACTTGTATATGACACCGCCCCAAACTGAAGGCAAGAGGGGATAACTCTGTCATGGATTTTAACCAAATTATGGCCCTTTTTTGCCTTAGAATCTTGGTTAAGTTTTCTGTACCACCACAGTTTTTTACTGAACCCCTTAAGGTATTGTTTTGATACTTGGAATACTTGTATATGACCACCACCCCAACCTGTAGGCGAGAGGGGATAACTCTGTCATGGATTTTGACAAAATAGTGGCCCTTTTTTGACTTGGAATCTTTTTTTTTTTACGTTCAAACTGTTGGATAATTGTTATTTTTTTTTTTTATGCCC
>CM037777.1:110299019-110334094 GCA_021229015.1 Solen grandis | reverse complement strand
ATATGAAAATATAGAAATCAAAAATTTCCTAAGTGACTAATAAGTCATAAAATTTCTCGCCCTAGGGTTTGCAAATGAAAAAAAAGCTTTTGTTGGAAGAAAAAAAAAATAATAAACTAGTTTTTCTTCGTTGATACAATGATAGGATTTTCTGTAAAATTGAAAAATATAAGATTAAACCGTTAGAAAAATATATTTTAAAATTTTTCCCTTTATTTTTTTGTATGGACTTTTTGTTTTGAGTCAATGCGTCAGAAGTGCTAAATTCTTTTGTTAAAAACGATACATTACTCTATAATCTGAAATTTTCATTATTCTGAACAACTGGATATGTCGAAATCATTGCCTAAAATAAAAATTAAAAAGTATGATTATGACGTCACATACGTCATTTGACGTCACGATAAAAATTTATTTATTAGAAATTCTGCAGAACTGCAAATGGGGTAAGTTTCAACTTTCTATCTCATCCTGAAGCTCTTTAATACTAAAATGAAATTTTCGGCCCTATGTTCGAATCTTATTTCAGCCACAGACTTGGGTCTTTCGGATTTCGGTTAGCTGACGGATATGCACACCTTAGTTTCAAGATGTACTATCTGTGAAATTTGAAGCAATCCGACCATAAATGACGGCTGTAGAGCGCGAACATCATTTTTCACATTTTTAGCTGTGACGTCATGTGACGTCATAGACTGCTGATAATCATTGAATCAAAATTTCCTCACGTTTCTAATAACCCATAAAAATTTCATCGTCCTAGGACTATTGCAACATATTAAAATAAGCGTTTAGTTAGGAAGAAGGAAAGGAATAATAATAATAATAAAATGAAGTCACGTGACGTCTTTTGACGTTTATTTTCAAATAAATTTTTAGACACCCAGAGACCTACTAACTGACAAATTTCAACTTTCTATCTCAATAGGACAGTTTTTATAAGCATTTAAAAATTGACGTCCTTGGTTCGAATCTTGGATCCGCCATTGATGCTTGGACTTTTCGAATTTTGAAAAACGGACACCCGGGATACACAATAAGAAAGTATATACACATTCTGTGAAAATTTGATAAAAATCGGCCCATAAATAATGGCTCTGGACGTGTTCAATCTTTTGTAGTCAATTTCAAATGTGACGTCATATGACGTCTAGGCTTCTGAAAAAACATTGAAATCGAAATTCCAGCGTCTGAATCAGTGTCATTAAATTTTCATTGCCCTTTGACAATTTCAACATATAGAAATACTCTTGTTAATATTAGAAATACATTATCATATAAGGACGTCACGTGACGTCATATGACGTTTATTTCACAAAATGTTTAAGACTCCAGAGACTATTTTATGAAACCCAAAAATCACTTTTCTATTCAAAAAGGAAACCCATTTTATAAGCATTTAAAAATTTACGACTTTGGTCGAATCTTGAATTCGCTATAGAACCATGGCTTTTCGAATTTGAAAAACGGACACCGAGATGCCAACTAAACTTAATATACATTCTGTGAAAATTTGATGAAAATCGGTTCATAAACAATGGCTGTAGACCGCGTACAAACTTTGTTGCAAAATTTCAAGTGTGACGTCATATGACGTCATAGGCATATGAAAATCATAGAACTCAAAATTTCAGCATTTGAAGCATATGTCATTAAATTTTCATTGCCTTTCGACAATTTCAACATATAGAAATACCCTTGTTAATATTAGAAATACATTATCATATAATGACGTCACGTGACGTCATATGACATTTATTTTCACAAAATGTTTAAAACTTCTAGAGACCAATATACTGACTAAATATCAACTTTCTATCCTAAAAGGACAGATTTTATAAGCATTTAAAAATTACGACCTTGGTTCGAATTTGGATTCGTTTATAAAACCCATGGACTTTTCGAATTTTGACAAAGGACACCGGATGCACAACTAGAGCCTAACATACACATTCTGTGAAATTTTGATGAAAATCGGTCCATAAATAATGGCTGTAGACCGCGTACAAACTTTTTCACCTGACGTCACATCTGCGTAATATGACGTCGTATGAATATAAAATTCTTTGCATCTGAAAGCTCATGGTTTGAAATATAAGCCATAAAATTTTCATTGTTCTGAGTCAATGGCAAACCCTCGAAATTAACACAAATATAAGAGGAAGAAAAAAAGAATAAGAAGAAGAAGAAGAATAATAAAAAAACAGTACAAACCCAATATGACTTTCTGCCTGAGGCTTTCTGTCCTAATAGTGCAGAAGAAGTCCTAATAATAAGACAGTAGAAGACCCAATAGGACTTTCTGCCGAAAGGGCAGAAAGTACTAACTAGATGTCATTCGTCTGAACGAATGATAGGACTTTCTGAACCCTGTGTTAATCCCAAAAGCAGGAGATAGAAGTTTCATGTAATGACTCACCTCTGGTAGTATTTCATGTTCATGCGAACAAATGACATTATTTCCGCGGAAAATAAGCGAAGAAAAAGAAATAAGTAGTAGTAGTATGCTTATGACGTCATATGACGTCTCGACATAAAATATATTATGAAATTATGCAGAACTGCAAACTGTGTAAGTTTCAACTTTCTATCTCACCCCAAAAGTTCTTTAACCTTAAAATGAAATGTTTGGTCCTATGTTCGAATCTTACTTCACCCCAAAATACTTCGGTTTTTGGGAAATTTAAGGTTAGTTGCAAAATATTACCCCTTAGTTTCAAGATGTATAAATCTGTAAAAATTTGAAGAAAATCTGATCATAATGGCGGCTGTAGAGCGCGAACACATTTTCACTATTTTTAGCTCTGACGTCATGTAACGTCATAGGGTGCTGACAATCATGAAATCAAATTTCCTCACGTGACTAATAACCCATAAAAATTTCATCGTCCTAGGACTATTGCAACATATTAAAATAAGCGTTTAGTTAGGAAGAAGAAAAGAATAATATAATAAAAAAATGACGTCACGTGACGTCATATGACGTTTATTTCACATAATTGTTAATACACCCAGAGACCTACTAACTGACAAAATTTCAACTTTCTATCTCAAATAGGACAATTTTTATAAGCATTGAAAATTGACGTCCTTGGTTAGAATCTTGGATCCGCATAGATGCTTGGACTTTTTCGAATTTTGAAAAACGGACACCGGTATACACAATAAGAACGTAATATACACATTTTGTGAAAATTTGATGAAAATCGGCCCATTAATAATGGCTCTGGACCGTGTACAAACTTTCGTAGTCAATTTCAAATGTGACGTTATATGGACATCAAAGGCTTCTGAAAATCATTGAAATCGAAATACCAGCGTCTGAATCATTTGTCCTTAAATTTTCATAGCCCTTCGACAATTTCAACATATAGAAATACTCTTGTTAATATTAGAAATAATTATCATATAATGACGTCACGTGACGTCATATGACGTTTATTTTCACAAAATGTTTAAGACACTTAGAGACCTATATACTTACCAATATCACTTTTCTATCTCAAATAGGACCGATTTTATAAGCATTTAAAATTTACGACCTTGGTTCGAATCTGGGAATCGCTATAGAACCTTGGACTTTTCGGATTTTGAAAAAGAGACACGGGATGCACAACTAGAACTTAATATACACATTCTGTGAAAATTTGATGAAAATCGGTTCATAAACAATAGCTGTAGACCGCGTACAAACTTTTGTTGCATATTTAAAGTGTGACGTCATATGACGTCATAGGCATATGAAAATCATATAATCAAAATTTCAGCGTTTTAAGCATTTGTCTTTAAATTTTCATTGCCCTTCGACAATTTCAACATATAGAAATATTCTTGGTAATATTAGAAATACATTATCATATAATGACGTCACGTGACGTCATGTGACATTTATTTTCACAAAATGTTTAAAACTTCTAGAGACATATATACTGACTAAATATCAACTTTCTATCTTAAATAGGACAGATTTTATAAGCATTTAAAAATTTACGGACCTTGGTTCGAATCTTGGATTCGCTATAGAACCAAGGACTTTTCGAATTTTGAAAAACGGACACAGGGATGCACAACTAGTACTTAATATACACAATCTGTGAAAATTTGATGAAAATCGGTTCACAAACAATGGCTGTAGACCGCGTACAAACTTTTGTAGCATATTTCAAATGTGACGTCATATGACGTCATAGGCATATGAAAATCATAGAAATCAAAATTTCCTAACGTGACTAATAAGTCATAAAAATTTCATCGTCCTAGGAGTATTGCAACATAGAAAAATAAGCGTTTAGTTAGGAAGAAAAAAAGAATAATAAGAAGAACAGAAGAAGAGAAGAACTAGATGTCATTCGTCTAAACGAATGATAGGACTTTCTGCAACCTGTGTTAATGCAAAAAGCAGGAGATAGAAGTTTCATGTAATGACTCACCTCTGGTAGTATTTCATGTTCATGCTGAACAAGTAACATTGTATTCCGGGAAAAATAAGCTTTTCATTACGAAGAAAAAAAAATAAGTAGCAGTAGTAGTAGTATGCTTATGACGTCATATGACGTCACGACTCAAAATATATGTAGAAATTATGCAGAACTGCAAACTGTGTAAGTTTCAACTTTCATCTCATCCCGAAGTTCTTTAACCCTAAATGAAATTTTTGGTCCTATGTCGAATCTTATTCAGTCACAATACTTCGGTTTTTCGGAATTAAGGTTAGCTGACAATATTCACACCTTAGTTTCAAGATGTACCATCTGTAAAAATTTGAAGAAAAATCTGATCATAAATGGCGGCGTAGAGCGCGAACACATTTTTCACTATTTTTAGCTCTGACGTCACGTGACGTCATAGGGTGCTGAAAATGCTGTTGCTCAAAAGCGTATACTTTACTGCAATAACTCTGAAATTTTCATTATTTCTGAACAACTGGCATCATGTCGAAATCATTGCCCCAAATTAAAAATAAGTGGTATGCTTTAAAGTCCTCTTGACGTCACGATTCAAAAATATTTGTAGAAATGCTGCAGAACTGCAAACTGTGTAAGTTTCAACTTTCTATCTCATCCTGAAGCTCTTCAATCCTAAAATTAAATTTTTGGCCTATGTTCGAATTTACTTCAGCCACAGAACTTGGGTTTTTGGGAAATTTCGTAAGCTGGCAGGATATGTAAAACCTTAGTTTCAAGGTGCCCATCTGTGAAATTAGAAGAAAACCGACCTAAATGGCCGCTGTAGAGCGCGAACCCATTTTTCAATATTTTAGCTCGAGTCACATGACGTCGTAGGGTGCTGAAATGCTTTGTTCAAAAACGCATACTTTACTGTCATAACCAAAAATTTTCATTATCAAACAATGGCATCATGTCGAAATCTTGCCCTAAAATGAAAATTAAGAAATGTCTTTGACGTCACATGACGACATTTGACGTCACGACTCAAAATATATGTAGAAATTCTGCAGAACTGCAAACTGTGTAAGTTTCAACTTTCTATCTCATCCGAAGCTCTTTAATGCTAAAATAAAATTTTTGGTCCTATGTTCGAATCTTATTTCAGCCACAGAACTTCGGTCTTTCGGAATTTCGGTAAGCTGACAGGATATGCACACCTTAGTTTCAAGATGTACCATCTGTGAAAAATTTGAAGAATATCCGACCATAAATGGCGGCTGTAGAGCGTGAACACCATTTTTCACTATTTTTAGCTCTGACGTCATATGACGACATAGGGTGCTGAAGATGCTTTTGTTAAAAAGAGGCATACTTTACTGTCATGCTCTAAAAATTTTTCTTTATTCTGAACAACTGGCATCATGTCAAAAATCATTGCCCTAAAATGAAAATTAAAAGTATGCTTATGACGTCACATGACGACATTTGACGTCACGACTCAAATATTTTGAGAAATTCTGCAGAACTGCAAACTGTGAAAGTTTCAACTTTCTATCTCATCCTGAGCTCTTTATGCTAAAATAAAATTTTTTCGGTCCTATGTTCGAATCTTATTTCAGCCACAGAACTTCGGTTTTCGGAAAATTCTGAAAAGCTGACAGGATATGCACACCTTAGTTTCAAGATGTACCATCTGTGAAAATTTGAAGAAAATCCGACCATAAATGGCGGCTGTAGACGTGAACACCATTTTTAAACTATTTTTAGCTCTGACGTCATATGACGACATAGGGTGCTGAAGATGCTTTTGTTCAAAAGCGCATACTTTACTCTCATAACTCTGAAATTTTCATTATTCTGAACAACTGGCATCATGCGAATCATTGCCCTAAAAAAAATTTAGAAGTATGTTTAAAGACTCACATGACGCTTTTGAGTCAGGGACTCAAAATATATTAGAAATCTGCAGAACGCAAACTGGTAATTTTTCAACTTTCTATCTCATCCTGAAGTTCTTTAATCCTAAAATAAAATTTTTTCGGTCCAAATGTTCGAATCTTATTTCAGCCACAAACTTCGGTCTTTCGGAATTTCGGTTAGCTGACAGGAAGCACACCTTAGTTTCAAGATGAAACCATCTGTGAAAATTTGAAGAAAATCCGACCTTTAAATGAGGGTTGTAAGCGCTAACACCATTTTTCACTATTTTTAGCTGTGACTCATGTGACGTCATAGGGTGCTGAAAATCACTGAAATCAAAATTTCCCCTCACGTGACTAATAACCCATAAAAATTTCATCGTCCTAACTTTTGCAACATATTAAAATAAGCGTTTAGTTGGGAAGAAGGAAAGAATAAAATAAAAAAAATGACGTCACGTGACGTCATATAAATTTTTATTTTCACAAATTTTTTAAACCCCAGAGACCTACTAACGAAAAAATTTTCAATTTTTCTATCTCAAATAGGACAGTTTTTATAAGCATTTAAAAATTGCGCCCTTTGGGTTCAAATCTTGGATCCGCCATAGTGCTTGGACTTTTCAATTTTGAAAAACCGGACACCGGTAAACAAAAAAAACGTAATAAAAACCATTCTGTGAAAATTGATGAAAATCGGCCCATTAAAAAAGGCTCGGACCGTGTACA
Organism: Solen grandis; assembly: GCA_021229015.1. NCBI lineage: Eukaryota > Metazoa > Mollusca > Bivalvia > Adapedonta > Solenidae > Solen > Solen grandis. The sequence continues at coordinate 110,327,058 of CM037777.1, read as the reverse complement.
AACTTTCGTAGTCAATTTTCAAATGTGACGTCATATGACGCCCAAGGCTTCTAAAAAATTCTTTAAACCGAAATTTCAGCTCTAAAGCATGCGGCATTAATTTTTCATTGCCCTTCGAAAATTTCAAAAATATAAAAAATAATCTTGTTAGTATTAGAAATTCATTATCATATAATGACGCCCACGTGACGCATATGACTTTTAAATTTTCCAAAATGTTTAAAACTTCTAGAGACCTATATACTGACTAAATACAATTTTTCTATTTTGAAATAGGACAAATTTTATAAGCATTTAAAAATTTACGACCTTGGTTCGAATCTTGGTTTCCCGAATAAAAACCAGGGATTTTTCAAAATTTTGAAAAACGGACACGGGGATGCACAACTAGGCCTAACAAAACCCCATTTTTGGGTTTTTTTGGGAAGAAAATCGGTCCAGAGATAATGGCGGAAGCCCGCGTACAAACTTTTTCCCCCTACTTTCAAATCTGACGTTATTTTACTGGGTATGAATAAAAATTCATTGCATCCGAAACTCATGTTTGAAATAATGCCATAAAATTTTCATTGTTCTGAGTCAAGGGCAACACTTCAAAATTAACACAAATATAAGAGGAAGAAAAAAAGAAAAAAGAAGAAAAAAAATAAAAAAAACAGAAACAAACCCAATAGACTTTCTGCCTGTAGCAAAAAAGCCCCCAAAAAAACAAAAAAAAACCCCAAAAGGACTTTCTGCCGAAAGGGCAAAACCCCTAAAAAAATAATAAACAAACAAACCCAATAGGATTTTCCCCTTTTAGGCAGAAAGTCCTAAAAATAACTAGTTTTCATTCGTTGTTTAAAAAAATAAAAGGTTTTTTTCCCCCCTTTTTTTTAAAAATACTTAAAAGCAAAAAAAAGAGGAAAAAAAAATTTTCCCCGCCTTTAATTTGCTTTTGTATGGCCTTTATTTAAAGGGGGAATTTTAAAAAAAAAAACCTTTTTTAAAAACAAAAAAGGAAAAAATAAAAAAAAAGGGTAACAAAAAAATTTTTTATTCGATTTATTTAATTGGACTATTTTTATAATCTATGTTAAAAAAAAAAATTTTTTTTAAAAAACCCCTTTTAAAATTTTCGAATTCCCCCTGTAATAAGGGCTGTAAACCGCGTAAAAAATGTGTCCCCCAAGGGAAAGTTTGATGTCCAGACTTTTTTTGGCAAAAAAAATTTCAATGAAATAAAATTTTTAAAGTTTTTTAAAATATATAAATTTTTTTTTTGGGGGCCCCTTGAAAACTTTGCAACAAAAAAAAATTAAAACGTTTTAGATATTTTAACATTCTTTGGCCCTTTATGAGTAAAAAATTTTTTAACCCAAAAAAGGGGAATAAAAATAATTTTAAAAAGACAAATTTTTCCCCAGCCCAAAAATCAACTTTCAAAAAAAAATCTCAAAGCGTTTTTATTTTTTTAAAATTTTAAACTAAATTTTTTTCAAAATTTGGGATTCGCCAAAAAAATTTTTCCCTTTTCCCCGTCTTTTCAAAATTTTTAAAAACCCCCCCGGGTTTTCAAAAGGGGGAGCTTTAAATTTTTAAACATTTTTTAAATTTCTAAAAATTGGTCCAAAAAAAAGGGGGGGGGTACCCGCGAAAAACCATTTTTCCGGACGTAAAATCTGATGGATAAAACGTCAAATGTTTTTTTAATTAATTGCTTTCTAAAGCTTTTCTAAAGTAATACCAAAAAGATTTCAGGGCCGGGGGGTTTTTTAACACTTTTTAAAATTTTAAACGCTTTTAAAAACCCCAAAAAAAAATTTTTTGCCCTTTAAACCCCCCCTTTTTACAAAAAAGGGGAACGTTCATCTTCAAAAAAGAAAGCACTTTGGGAAAATTTAAATTTTATTTTCCCAAAATTTGGGGGTTTTCTAACTAAACGGGAAAAATTTTTTAAACTTTTTTTAAAATTTAAAAACGTCAATGGTTTAAAAAATTGGGATCCGCCAAAAACCTTTTTTTTTTTAATTTTGGGGGAAAAACCCCGGACACCGGGTTTCCCAATTTTAAAAACCCCCCAAAAAAATTATACACTTTTTTTTAAATTTTTTATGAAAATGGGTTCATAAACAATGGCTGTAACCGGAAAAATTTTTAAAAGCTTATGGCAAGTGTCCCCCCCAAAAAAAACGAAAGGGGGCCCATAGGGAAAATTGAAAAAATTAAAAATAAAAACTTTTGGGGGGAAAAAATGCCCATAAATTTTTTTTTTTCCCCCAGGGAAAATTTTTAACCATAAAAAAAATTTTTTTGTAAAATTAGAAATAGATGTTCATGTAATAAAGTTCATTTTAAAAAAAATGGGGTTCCCCCCACCCATAAACCTACATAATTTTCCCAAAAAATCAACTTTCTATCTATAGGGGACCGATTTTATAAGCTTTTTAAAATTTTAACGCCCGGGGGGATGAACTTTTTTTCCCTCCAAAAACCCCATGGTTTTTTTAAAATTTTGAAAAACGGATAGCGGGATGAAAAATTTAATCTTAATAAAAAAAATTGTGAAAAATTGAAAAAAAAGGGTTTTAAAAAGTAATGGCTTTTGGGAACCGGTACAAATTTTTTTTGGGAATATGTCAATGGACGTAATATAGCATATCCCTTTAAAAAATTTTTTTTAAAAAAAAAAATTTATTTTGTCTGAAACATATCCCTTTTAAAATTTTTTATTGCCCCTTGGGACCTTTTTCAACATATAGAAAAAATTTTTTGTTAATTTTAGTAAAATATTTTCATAAAAAGTTTTTCCACGTGACGTAAAAATTTTGAAATTTTTTTAAAAAATTTTTTTTAAGCCCCCCGGGGGGGACCTACATATCCCAAAATATCAAGTTTTACTAAAAGGGGGAAATTTTTTTTTTATAAGTTTTTAAAAAAATGTCCCCCCTTGGTTCGCCCCCTTGGATTCGCAAAAAACCCTTTTGGAAATTTTTAAAAATTTTTTTGGGGAAACGGACCCCGGGATAAAAAACTAAATTTAATATACCCTTCGGGGGAAATTTTTTTTAAAAAAACAGTTCTTTAAAAAATGGCCCCCTGGCCCCGCCCCCAAATTTTTTGTATTTTTTTTAAATGTGTGACGTCATTAGGTCATAGAAAAAAAAAAAATAAATTTAAAAAACATATAAAATTTTTTGGGGTTAAATTATTAAAATTTTTTAAAACATTTAATAAAGTAAACGGACGTTATAAAATTTGATTTTTAAAAAATTTTTTAAAAATTTCTGAGACCTATATACTGACTAAAAACCCACTTTCTTTTTTAAAAAAAGGACTTTTTTTAAAAAAAGAAAAAAATTTTTTCCCCCCTTGGTTCAAATTTTTGGGGTTCCTATAGAACCAGGGATTTTTAAAAATTTTTTGAAAAACGGACGGGGGGAATGCACAACTAGAACTTAATTTTCCCCCAATCTGTGAACATTTAAAAAAAAAAGGGGGTTCAAAAACAAGGGGGGGGTGATCGGTACAAACTTTTGAAGAAAAATTTCAAATGTGCCCCCCCAAAATGACGTCATCCCCATATAAAAATCATAAAAAAAAAATTTTTAATTTCAGTGCTTGAAGCATGCTTTTTTAAAAATTTTTTCATTCCCCTTCCCCCAATTTCAACTTTTTAAAAAAATTTTTTTTTAAATTTTTAAAAAAAATTTCCCTAAAATGACGTAAACTTTGACGTAAAATTTACATTTTTTTCAAAAATTTTTAAAAAACTTCTAGAGCCCTAAAAACTGACAAATATCTTTTTTAAAATTTTAAATAGGAAAATATTTTATAAGTTTTTAAAAAAAAAAAAAAAATTTCCCCCCCTTTGGGTTCGAATCTTGGATTCGCTTTTAAAACCATGGATTTTTCGAATTTTAAAAAGGGGAACCCCGGGGATGCAAAACAAATTTTTTAAAATTTTACACAATCTAAAAAAAATTTTTTAAAAAAAAGGGGGTTTTCACAAGAAATGGCTGAAAACCCGGGGTAAAATTTTTTTGTAGCAATTTAAAATTTTAAAATCTTAGACTCATAAACATATAAAAAATAAAAAGAAAAAAAATTTTTCCTCACGTGACAAAAATTTTTTCATAAAAATTTATCGTCTTGGATTACCCCCAAATAAAAAAAAACCCCCGTTTTTTTTTGGGGGAAAAAAAAAAAAATAATAATAAAAACTAAAATTTCATTCGTTGTACGAAGATACCCCCTTTCCCCTTTTTTAACTTGAAAAATAAAAATTTTTAAAATTTCCCGTTGGTAAGAATTTTTTTAAAAATTTTTCCCCAAAAATTTTTTCCCTTTTTTTTTTTTTTTTTGGACTTCTCATGCATAAATTTTTTTGAAAAAAAAAAATATTCCAAAAAAAAAAAAGAAACCCGGGATTTAAGTTCAGTAGTTTTTTTTTTTCCCCGTAAAATAAAAAAAAAATATTTTTTTTGTATGGGGGGAAAAAAAAATTTTTTTTTTCCAGAATTTTTTTTTAAAAAAAATGAACAAAAAAACCCCCTTGTTTATTTTTAAAAATTTTAAAAACAAAAAACCGGGGGAACAAAAAAATTTTTTATATCTAAGTTTTTAAAAAAAATTTTTTTTACAACAAAAAAAATTCCCAAAAACACGATTTCTCCATACGCCTTTTTTTTTTTTTTTTTTCAACCCCCGAATAGCCCCCCCCTTTAAAAATAAAAAAATTTTAAAAAGGTTTTTGACAGTTTTGGGGAAAATAATCGAAATACCCGGAAAAACCCCAATTTCGCAGAAAAAAAACCCCCGAATCACCCCAAATTTTGTACTGGGGCTTTGGGGGTTTTTGTTGTTTTTTTCTCGGATTCGAAATATTTCAAACAAAAAAACATTCAAAGGGGGTTTTTTTTTCCCAAAAAATTTTTGGGTTTTTCGATGGGAAATAATTTTTGAGTGTTTCCCGTTTTTTTAAATTTAAAAAGATTTATTTAAAATGTTTTAAAAAAACGGTTTTGGAAAGGATCGACCCCTGAAAAGTTTCCCACCCTTAATAGTGTTTGTACGTGTGTGGGTGTGTGTGTGGTTTTGGGGTGTAGGGAGCAAGTCCCTGGGCCTCCCCCAAAACCTTTAAAAGGTTTTTTTCTGCCGTCCTTGATGGGACCCAAAATCGACACTGGGGGAAACCCCGGGCTTTTACGGGACAAATTAGTTTGCAGCGTTTTGAAGGGGATGACATGTGTTGATCATTTTTTTTTAAAAAACGTCTACATTTAAATACCCTCTGGTATCTCAAGCTGGAAAAAAAAATTTTATTTTTGTACTTAACATATATTTTCACATGGGTTATCTTTTATCAAAAATTTTGGAATAAAGCTTGTACAACATTTATCGTTTGATGCAAAAAATAAAGTGGGGAAAATTTGAAATTTGTTTCAACAAGGGCCCTAAATGAAAAGTGTAAAAACGCTAAAAAAGGAAATTAGGGGTTTAAACAAAATGCTGCAACTGAAATTCATAAGTAACGTAAAAAAAAATGATTTGACAAAAATAAAAATAAATTGAAAACCCACTTTTTTAATTTGTTTGTTTTTTGTTGGGTTTTAAACGTCCCCACCGACAGTTTTTCAGCTTTGGAGACGATGTTTATTTAAATTGCAGTTATGTGTTTGGCCCCCTTTTGCAGTATCACGTCGTAGACATGTGGCATGATATCACCCCCGGGTCCTTTATCCCTAAAACCGGGGCCCAAACCCAGTCCGGGCAACTCCCCTTATATGCTAAGTGTCAAGCGGGGAAAAGGGCTATAAAAAAATTTTTTCCCCATTTTTTACGTTTTTGGGTATCGAACCCACGACCTCCCGCTTCGAGGGGGAAAACGCTCAAAACCACTCGGCCCCCCGGAAGGGAAAAACCTTTTAAGTAGTAATATCAAAAATGAATAAAAAAAGTTGTTTTTTTTTAATTTATATGGGGCTAAACCCTATCTGTAAACTTACATTTTCCGAAAATGCTTTAATTAAGGGGAAAGCGAAAGTGGATATTTTTTTGAAAATTCTTACAAAAGGGTTTATATTGTTTTTTTATGTAACTTCCCTTTTTTCTTGATCAATTTTAAAAACCCAGGTTTCCCAAAAAAAATCGCTTTAAAAAATTTTCTACATCTCACTTGCCCTTTAAATTTAAAAATTTTTTCTAATGATTCTTTAAAATTTTTTTAAATTTGTTTAAAAATTTTGACAAGACGGGAAAATCGCTGAAATTCCCATATGTTTAAATTTTTATTTTTTTTGTTATTCCTTAAAACTTTGATTCCCAAATTTTAAAATTAAGGGTACCAAAATTTAAACGTCTTAAAATTCTCTTTCATTCATTTTGCTGAATTTTGGTTTTACTTATTTAAAAGGGGGGTTTAAAATTTAACCTTGAAACTCTTACAAACGACAAAATCGCTGAAAATTCCCACATGTTTAAAAATTTTTATTTTTGATGTAACTTCCTTATATTGGATCAATTTCAAATTTAGGTACCAAAATAATCGTCTTTTAAAATTTTCTACATTTTTACACGGGTTTATCAAAAGGGAAAAATTTTTTTCCTTTTTTTAGATACAAGCTCTTAAACCTCTTGAAAAAAAGAAAAAAATCACCAAATTTCTAAAAATGACGAAAATTTTGTTTTTTTTTTCCCCCTTTCTCCATGAATCTTAGGTAAAAAAATTCAAAAAATTTTTAAACTTTTTAAAAAAAACAAAATTTCAAAAGAACCCCCCCGGCCCCCCCCCCCCCCCCCCAAAAAAAAAAAAAAAAAAAAAAAAAAAAAAAAAAAAAAAAAAAAAAAAAACCCCCCCCCCCCCCAAAAAAACAAAAATAAAAAAAAAAATTTAAAACAAAACAATAAAAAAAGTTTTTTTCAAAAAATCAAAAAAAAAATTTCAAAAAAAAAAAATACCTTTAAATTAAACAAAAACCTTGGGGGGTTAAACCCCAAAATTTTTTTTTTTTCCCATAATCAAACCAAAAAAATTTAAAAACCCAAAAAAAACCAATTCCCCCAAAAAAAACTAAAAAAAAATAATCGGGAAAGGTTTTTTTCTAACACTACAAATTTTACGCATAGTGTCTCGATAGAAAATTTACCGTTTTTTAGATATTTAAGGCCGAAGAAAAACCCCATAAATTTATAATGAAACCCTTTACCTTTGGGGTTTTCCGGAAACGGAAATTACATGGTCTATGTTTTTAAATACTGCATCTTAGACAAAATTTCAAGTAAAAAATGCAAAAAAAAAAAGCCTACAGGGCTTAAAAAAAACCCTTAAGTTTTAAACAAAATTTTTTTAAAAGCATTTTTGGGCGTCATGTGACGTCATATCGCCCTTCTCTTTTTAGAAAGTATAAAAAATCTGGAAAATAATATTCAGGGCCCAAATTTCCCGGGTTTCAGTTTTCTGGAAAACGATTTTATAAAGCAAATTTTAAATTTTTCGTCATTAGTTTTGAATTTGGATTCGCCATAAACAAATTTCCCTTTTTGGGAATTTTGGAAAAAAAGGACCCCCGGGGATGCACAACTAAAACCTAAAAAAATTCTCTGAAATTTTGATGAAAAACGAACCAGAAATAATGGTGGTTTGACCGCGTAAAAAACTTTTTTCCCCCTGACGTCAAATCTGACGTTAAATGACGTTTATATGAAAATTTCAATTTTATTTATCCCAAAGCTCATCGTTTTAAATATATGCCATAAAATTTTCATTGGGTTTTGAGTCCCAAAGGCAACACCTTGAAATTAACCCCAAAAAATAAAGGAAGGGAAAAAAAAATAAGAAGAAGAAGAATTAATGATGTCATTCGGGAAAACGAAGGGTAGGGCTTTTTCAAGCTGTGTTTAAAGCAAAAAGCAGGAAAATAGAAGTTTTTATTTTAATGACCCACCTCGGGGGGTATTTTTTGTTCATGCTGAAAAAAATTGGGCATTTTATTCCGAAAATTTGTGCAAAAGAAAAGAACAAGTATTAGTCTATGACGCACGACCCTTATAAATATCATAACTCTAAACATATGTAGAAATTCGCGAACTGCAAATGTTTAAGTTTCAAATTTTATCTCATCCTGAAGCTCCCCCTAATCCTAAAATGAAATTTCGGTCCTAAGTTCGGAATCTTATTTCGCCACAGAACTTCGGGCTTTCGAATTTCCCATTAGCGACAGGTATGCACAAACCCAACTTTCAAAATGTACCATCTGTTTTAAAAATTTTAAGAAAATCCGACCCCTAAATAGCGGCTGTAGAGGGGTGAACACCTTTTTCACTATATTTTTGCTCCCGACGTCACAGAAAGTCCCTTTGTGTGCTAAAGTGCCCTTTTTTTCAAAAAGGGGGTATTTTCTGTTTATAACTCTGAAATTTTCGTTTTTTCTGAACAACTGGCATCATGTCAAAAAACATTGCCCCCAAAAAAGAAAATAAGAAGTATGCTTATGACGTCACAAGAAGTCCAAAATTACGTCCCAAAAAACTCAAGATATATGTAGAAAACTGCAGAAATGTAAACTGTGTAAGTTTCCCAACCCTTTTTTTCTCCTCCTGAAGCTCTTTAATCCTAAAATGGGAAATTTTTCGGGCCCTTTTTTCGAATTTATTTTAGCCCCGAACTTCGGTCTTTGGGAAATTTTGGTTTGTTGACAGGGTATCCCCACCCGAGTTTCCAAAAAGTACCATCCGTGAAAATTGAAGGAAAAACCGCCATAAAAGACGGCTGTAAGCGTAAACACCATTTTTTTACTTTTTTTCTGTTTACGTCATGTGACGGGCAAAAGGGTTCTGAAATGCTTTTTTTTTCAAAAAACGCATACTTTGCTTTTTAAAAACTCTGAAAAATTTTTTATTATTCGAACAACGGGCCTCATGTCAAATTTTATTGCCCAAAAATGATAATTAAGAAGTATGCTTAGACGTCCCCATGACTTTTATAAGACGTCACGACTAAAAATTTTTTTTAAAAAAAATTCCCGCGAAAGCAAACTGTGTTTAATTTCAACTTTCCATCTCCCTCCTGAAGCCCCTTTTTTCCCAAAATGAAATTTTCCGGGCCTATGTTCGAATTTATTTCAGCCCCAGAACTTCGGGCTTTTTGGGGAAATTTCGGGTTTGCTGATAGGAATTTTTCACACCTTTGATTCAAGATTACCATCTGTAAAAAAGAAGAAAATCCGAATAAATGACCGGGGGTAGAGCGCGAACACCTTTTTTTTTTACTATTTTTAGCTGTGACGTCACATGAAAGTCCTAGGGGGTTTAAAAAGGGATTTGGGTTTAAAAGCGCCCTACTTTCCTTTTCAAACCTGAAATTTTCATTATTCTGAACAACGGAAACATGTCGAAATCATTGCCCTAAAATGAAAATTTTGAAGGAAGCTTATTACGACACATGACGTCATTTTGACGTCACGCCTCAAAATTTTGTAGAAATTCTGCAGAAATGCAAAATGTGGGAAGTTTCAACTTTCTATCTCATCCTGAAACCTTTTAAAACCTAAAATGAAATTTTTTGGGGCCTATGGGTTTGAAACTTATTTTTAGCCACAGAACTTTTGGTTTTTCGGAAAAATTTGGTTAGCTGACAGAATATGCAACCTTTGTTCAAAATGGACCATCTGTAAAAATTTGAAGAAAACCGACCATAAAAGACGGTTTTTAGAGCGCGGAAACCATTTTTCACTTTTTTAGCTGTTTACGTCATGTGACGTCATAGGGTTTCGGGAAAAACATTGAAAAACAAAATTTTCCCCACGTGACCCAAAAAAGCCCCTAAAAAATTTTTTGTCCCAGGACTTTTGCAACATAAAAAAAAAAGCGTTTAGTTAGGAAGAAGAAAAAAAATAATAATAAAAATAACTAGAACCCCCTTTTTTTCTAACAAAAAAAAGGGCTTTCTGCTAAATGTCAAACCTGATCATACTTTTTTACTTTTCTTACATACACCTTTTTCAAAAAATTTAAGAAAAAACCTTTTTATAAGTATGCTTATGACGTCACTTACGTCAAATGAGCCACCACTCAAAAAATTTAAAAAATTTTTGCAGAACTTTCAAACTGTGTAAAATTTTAAAATTTTATTCATCCCCGAAGGGGTCTTTTTAAAAATAAAAAAAAAAAATTTTTTTCCCATGTTCGAAAACTTATTTAAGCCACGAACTTCGGGCTTTCGAATTTCGGTTGGCTGACAGAATAGGTACACCTTTTGTTTTAAGATGTACCCTCCCGTGAAATTTTTTAAGAAAAATTTTGGGGGCCCCCTAAAGGGGCCCTTTTTGAGCGGGGAAAAACCATTTTTTTTACTAATTTTTTTGCTCGGGCGTTATTGAAGTCATAGGGGGTTGAAGATGCTTTGTTCAAAAACGCCCCTACTTTACGGGCATAAATCTGAAATTTTCATTATTTTTGAAAAAACTGGCATCATTCGAAAAAAAATTTCTTAAAATGAAAATTAAGAAGTTTGCTTATGACGTCACAAAGGAAAGCATATGACGTCACGACTCAAAAAATTTTTTTAGAAATTTTTGCACAACTGCAAAAATGTGAAATTTAACTTTCAATTTTTATCCCGAAGCTCTTTAAACGTAAAATGAAAAATTTTTGGTTCCCTTTTTCGAATCTTATTTCAGCCAAAAAAAAACTTGGGTCTTTTTGGGTTTCGGTTTGTTGACAGGATATGCCACCTTAAATTTCATGATTACCATCTGTGAAAATTTGAAGAAAAAACCCATCATAAAAAAAAGGGCCCTTTTAGGGGCGTGAACACCCTTTTTCACTATTTTTGCTCTGACGTCACATGACGTCAAATGGGCTGGGAAGATGCTTTTGTTCAAAAACGCATACTTTACTGTCATAACCTGAAATTTTCCTTATTCCCGAAAAATGGAAACATTTTCGAAATCATTGGGCCCCAATATGAAAAAATTAAAAATTTGCTTTTGACGTTTAATGGGCGTCATATGATGTCACATTTAAAATTTATCTAGAAAAATTTTGCAGAACTGCAAACTGTTTAAAATTCAACTTTCTATCTCATCCTGAGCCTTTAATCCCAAATGAAAGTTTCGGGCCTATGTTCGAATCTTATTTTTTGCCCCAGAACTTCGGTCTTTTTTGAATTTTTGGTTAGTTTACCCGGATTTGCACACCCCTTTGTTTCAAGATGTACCATCTGTGAAAATTTTTAAGAAAATCCGACCCTAAAAGACGGCTGTAGAGCGGGAACACCATTTTTCACTATTTTTAAACTCGACTTTTTGGGGGCTCATAGGGTGCTGAAGATGCCTTTTTTTTTTAAAAGGCATACTTTTACTCTCATAACTCTGGGAAATTTTTTATTATTCTGAACAAAATGGCAAAAAAAAGTCGAAAACATTGCCCCAAAAAGAAAAATTTAAAAAGGGATGCTTATGGTCACTTGGAAAGTCAATGACGGGTTTAACCCAAAAATTTTGTAGGGAAAATTTTTCCCGAAATGCAAAACTGTTTTAATTTTAACTTTCTAATTTCCCTCCTGAAAGCTCTTTTTAAACGTAAAATGAAATTTTTGGTCCTATGTTTTAAAAACTTATTTCAGCCACAGGGAAATTCGGTCTTCGGGAATTTTTGGGGTTTGCTTTACAGGAAAATGCAAAACCCTTTGTTTCAAGATGTACCATCTTGAAAAATTTTAAGAAAAAACCCCCCATAAATGACGGCTGAGAGCGCGAAAACCATTTTTTACTATTTTTTTGTGTGACGTCCCCATACTTTTATGAAGATTAAAAATTTGTGCATTTAAAAGGGCCAAAAACACTCTGATCATGTTAAAATTTCATGCTGTGGCTTATTGGCAAAACCCGTTTTTTAAATTTGAACCTCAAAAGGTGAAAAAATAATAATAATAATAATAAAAAAAAGAAAAAAAAATAACAAAAAACCCAAAAAGGACTTTCTGCTTTAGGCAGAAAGCCCCCAATAATTTGATGTCATTCGTCTAAACGAATGATTTGGACTTTCTGCAACATGTGTTAATGCAAAAAGCAGGAGATAGAAGTTTCATGTAATGACCCCTCTGCTAGTATTTCATGTTCATGTGAACAATTGACATATTCCGCGAAAAATAAGCGTTTAGTAATGAAGGGAAAGAAAAATAAGTAGCAGTAGTAGTATGTTTATGAAGTCATATGACGTCACGACTCAAAATATATGTAGAAATTATGCAGAACTGCAAACTGTGTAGTTTCAACTTTCTATCTCACCCCAAAGTTCTTTAACCTAAAATGAAATCTTTGGTCCTATGTTCGATTCTTACTTCACCCACAATGCTTCGGTTTTTCGGAATTAAGTTAGTGAAAAAAATATTCACACCTTAGTTTCAAGATGTACCATCTGTAAAAATTTAAAGAAAATCTGATCATAAATGGCAGCTGTAGAGCGCGAACACCTTTTTTCTATTTGTACCTCTGGACGCCCACGTGACGTCATAGGGTGCTGAAAATGTGTTGCTCAAAAGCGCTTTACTTTACTGCAATAACTCTGAAATTTTCTTTTATTCTGAACAACTGGCATCATGTCGAAATCATTGCTTTAAATGAAAATTAAGATGTATGCTTATGACGTCACAAAACGTTCATATGCGTCCCCGACTCAAAATATGTTAAGAAATTCTGCGAAAATGGGATACTGTGTAAGTTTCAACTTTCTATCTCATCCTGAAGCTCTTTAATCCTAAAATGAAATTTTCGGTCCTATGTTCGAATCTTATTTCAGCCACAGACTTCGGTCTTTCGGGGAAATTTCGGTTAGCTGACAGGATATGTACACCGTAGTTTCAAGATGTACCATCTGTGAAAATTTGAAGAAAATCCGACCATTAATGTCGGCTGTAGAGCGCGAAAAAACCCTTTTACTATTTTTAGCTGTGGACCGTCATGTGACGTCATAGGGTGCTGTCAATCATTGAAATCAAAATTTCCTCACGTGACTAAAAACCATAAAAAATTTCATCGTTCTAGGACTATTGCAAATATTTAAAATAAGCGTTTAGTTAGGGGGAAGAAAAGAATAATAATAATAAAAAATGACGTCACGTGACGTCATATTTACGTTTATTTTCGCATAATTGTTTTTAAGACACCCCGAGACCTACTAACTGACCCAAAATTTCAACTTTCTATCTCAAATAGGCAGTTTTTATAAGCATTTAAAATTGACGTCCTTTTTTCGAATCTTGGATCCGCCATAGATGCTTGGACTTTTCGAATTTTGAAAACCGGGACACCGGTATACACAATTAAGAACGTAATTTTACACATTCTGTGAAAATTTGATGAAAATCGGCCCTTTAAATAATGGCTCTGGACCGTGTACAAACTTTCGTAGTCATTTCAAAAGTGGGCGTCATATGAGTCATAGGCTTCTGAAAATCATTGAAATCGAAATTTAGCGTTGAATCATTTGTCATTAAATTTTCAATTTCCCTTCGACAATTTCAACATATAGAAATCTCTTGTTTTAAAATTAGAAATATTATCATATAATGACGTCACGTGACGTCATATGACATTTATTTTCACAAATGTTTAAGACTCCCAGAGACCTATATATGATCAATTATCACTTTTCTATCTCAAATAGGACCCATTTATAAGTAATTTAAAATTTACGAACTTGGTTCGAATCTTGGATTCGCTATAGAACCATGGACTTTTCGAATTTTGAAAAACGGATAAAGAGATGCACAACTAGAACTTAATATACACATTCTGTGAAAATTTGATGAAAATCGGCCCATTTTAAAAATGGCTCTGGACCGTGTACAAACTTTCGTAGCAATTTCAATGTGACGTCATATGACGTCATAGGCTTCTGAAAGTCTTTAAAAATCGAAATTTCAGCATCTGAAGCATGGGGCCCTTAATTTTCTTTCCCCTTGGGGAAAATTTCAGATATAAAAATATTCTTGTTTAAAATTTAGAAAATTCTTTATCATTAATGGCGTCCGTGACGTCAAGCATTTATTTTCAAAAAAATTTTTAAAGACCCCCAGAGACCTATATACTGACCCAATATATCTTTCTATCTAAAATAGGCCCTTTTATAAAAATTTTAAAAATTTTCGCCTTGGTTCAAATTTGGGAAATCGCTATGAACCTTGGACTTTTCGAATTTTGAAAAAAGGACCCCGGGATGCCAACTAAAAACTTAATCACATTCTGCGAAAAATTTGTGAAAATCGGTTCATAAAAATGGCTGTAGACCGCTACAACTTTTGTTGCAATTTCCGTGTGACGTATATGACGTCATAGGATATGAAAATTGAAATCTAAATTTCCGTTTAAAGATGTGTTTTTAAAATTTTCTTGCCTTTCGAAAATTTCAACTTTAGAAATTTTTTTTAAATTTTTAGAAATACATTATCTATAAGCGTCAGGTGACGTTATGACAATTTTTTCAAAAAATGTTTAGAATTCAGAGACCTTATAGGACTAAATATCAACTTTCATCTTAAATAGGACAGTTTTAAAAGCATTTAAAAATTTACGACCTTGGTTCAAATTTTGGGTTTCGCATAAAACCATGGATTTTTGAATTTAAAAAAACGGACCCCGGGATGCAACTAGAATTAATATACTTTTCTGCGAAAATTTGATGAAAATGGTTCAAAAAACAAGGGCTGTAGCCCGGTAAAAACTTTTGTTGCTTTTTCCCGTGTGAGCTTGGGGAGCATGGCATATGAAAATCATAGAAATCTAAATTTCAGGTTTAAAGATGTGTCTTTAAATTTTCCCTTTCGACAATTTCTTAAAAAAAAAATATTCTTGTTAATATTAAAAATACATTATCTATAATGACGTCACGTGACGTAATTGACTATTTTTTCACAAAAAGTTTAGAACTTTGAGACCTATTATGACAAATATAACTTTCTATCTTAAAAGGACGATTTTATAGCATTTAAAAATTTTACGACCTTGGTTCGAATTTGGATTCGCTATAGCCCTGGACTTTTCGATTTTGAAAAACGGACCCCGGGGTGCACAACTAAAACTTAATTCACTTTCGCGAAAAATTTGATGAAAATCGGTTCATAAACAATGGCTTAGCCGGTTTAAAAAACTTTTGTTGATATTTCCAGTGTGACGTATATGACGATAGGCATATGAAATCTTAGAAATCTAATTTCACTTTTGAAGCATGTGTTTTAAAATTTTCATTGCCTTTCGACAATTTCAACATATAGAAAATTTTTGTTATTATTAGAAAAACATTATCATATAAGGGCGTCACGTGACGTATAACATATTTTTCACAAAATGTTTGAACTTCTGAGCCCTATTTTGACAAATATCACTTTCTATTTTAAAATGGAAGATTTTTAAGTTTTAAAAATTTACGACCTTGGTTCAAACTTGGATTCGCTATAGCCAGGGACTTTTCAAATTTTTTGAAAAACGGACACGGGTGCAAACTAAAAAACTTAATATACCAATTGTGAAAATTTGTAAAAATTTCGGTTCACAAACAAGGGTTTGTAGACCCGTACAAATTTTGTAGCATATTTAAAATGTGAGTCATATGCGTCATAGGATATAAAAATTATAGAAATCAAAATTTCCTAACGTGCTAAAAAGTCAAAAAAATTTATCGCCCCTAGGGTTTTGAACTAGAAAAAATAAGGTTTTTTTGGAAAAAAAAGAATAAAAATAATAATAAAAAAGAAGAATAGATGTCATTCGTTTAACAAATGTAGGACTTTCTGAAACATTGCTTTTTTAGTATATTAAAGATGACAAAATGAAATCTGTCCAAAGAAACTTTTTTTTTTCCCCTCTTTTTATAAAATAGCACAAATAGAACATTCTGTGTTTTTTAATAAAAGCCCCCCCAATATCTTGCACATGGGGTTTACATACAAAATTTATTTTTGTCTTTTGACATGAAAAAAAAAATAAAAACAGTGTTCAAAGTAAGTTTCTAACTTTAAACCACATAAATTTATCACTCCGCTCGTTGAAACCTTGTTTAATTTTAGCTCAGTGGGAAAAAGTTTTGAAATTTGTTGTGCTTACCCTTTCGACACCTGTAAGTAGTTAAACGTATTTGCGATTTTGGCGTGTTTGGGCTTCCCTGTTTTGCCCTAAATTCCGGAATTTCGAACATGGGGGATATTTTGAAAAGGGAACATCCCCGCCCACAAACTGATGCAATATGATATCGTTAGCTAACAATGCGTTTTTGTGGTCTAAAATGTGGGGGTGCGTGTGAATTTTTCAAGGCTTGCAAAGCTCGAGCACATAGTGTTGCAAATACGGATTTTTTTTTTGTGCCGTTGTACTGTATTAACTTCAAAGCTTATTTTGGAAACAGTCAACTTTCGACAAAAAAAAAAAAAAAAAAAAAAAAAAAAAATCAGAATTTGCCCTCAATTGCAATTTGATTTTTTTTTTTTTTTTTTTAATCGTTGCGCAAGTATTTAACTTGGTGACCCTGGCGTGACCTTTTTTCATTTTTTTGATGCATGTTATGAAATTCTTATTTTCCTGTAATTTCTTATATGAAGTCCAATTTCAATAAATTGGTACCCTTAGAAAACTCTTAAAACAGCTACATTTTTTACGAATTCAGTCGTTTTTGGATATTGACTGTTAAAAAAAAGAAAAAAGATATTATCAGCAAAATTGCTTCTTTTTTAGTTTTTTTGTTTTAACTTGTATTGCGTAAACCAATTTTAATAAACTAAATATCTTTTGGAAACGTCAAATTTTTCAGCTATAATTCTTTTTCATAATTATTTACAAAAATCGTTTTATTGGAAAATTTGGTAATATATGCGTAGGGGGGGAAATCAAAATTTCCTCACTGCAATAACCATAAAAATTTCATCGTCCCAGGACTATTGAACATATTAAAATAGCGTTTGTTAGGAGAAGAAAAGGGAAAAATTTTAAAAAAACAAAATTTAGTCACGTGACGTCATAGACGTTTATTTTCCTAAATTTTTAAGACACCCGAGACCCACTAACTGACAAAAAAATTTAACTTTCTATCTCAAAGGAAGTTTTTAAAACATTTAAAAAATTGACGGCTTTTGCAGCGCAGATGAACTTTGGTACTTTTTTAAGTTTTGATGTCATGTGACGCCCAAAAATAAAAATTTTACTCATTAAATTTTAAATTTTAAAGATTACCTACATAGGACATTAAATTTTAAATTGTCTAGAACCTTTGCAACTGAGAAAATTTGCCCATTCAGGAATCGGAAATTCTCTCAATTTGATAAACGCAAATGACGTTCATCTTTAAAAAAGAAAAGGGAAACACAGAGACGTATAAGCCGCTAAATATCAAATTTTTTATCTCATCTAAAACGATTTTTATATTTAAAATTTGCCCTATTTGGTTCAATTTCTTGGTTTCGTCAAAAACCTTATTCTTTCAAACTTGGCAAACCTATAGAATCATGCACAATGAGGTCGTAATATATAACTTCTGTGAAGATTGCATCCCCAATCTATCAATAAATGACGGCTGAAACAGAGGGGACAAATTTTGGTAGTTATTAATAGTTCTGACGTCATTTGACGTCATATGAAAATTTTAAACATTGAAAACCAAAAGTTTTCCCGATTATGTACAAAGGACAATTTTAAATTTTCATTGTCTATGAAGCTTTTCAACAGAGGGAAAAATTTACATCAAGAAATCGGAAATTCTATACAGCTTTATGACGTCCCTATGACGTGATATGACGTTCATCTTTACAAAATGCAAAGAAAAACCCGAGATATATAATTCGCCAAAAATCAACTTTTTATCTCATCTAGAAACGATTTTTTTACGTATTTGAAATTTGACGTCCTTTGGGGTTTTTGAATCTTGGATTCGCCATAGAACCTTTGCTTTTTCCCAATCTTGGCAAACCTATATAATCCTGTATAATGAGATCGAAAAATATAACTTCGGGGAAAATTTTAAAAGCCAATCCCTCCATAAATGACGGGTGTACACGGGGTACAAACTTTGGTACTATTTTTATTCTGACGTCATGTGACCCTCATAAAAAAATTTTTTAACAATGGATAAAAATTAACATGATCACCCACAAAGGAATTTTAATTTCCATTGTCTATGAGCCTTTGCAACATGAGAAATTTTGAATAAGAAATCAAAATTCTATACAACTTATGACTCATATGACGTCATATGACTTTCATTTTTACAAAAGAAAAGGAAACACAGAGACAATAACCGCCAAATATCAACTTTTATCTCATTAAATCGATTTTATTGGGATTTGAAATTTGACGCCCTTTGGTTCGAATCTTGGATTCGCCATAGAACCTTTTCTTTGAATCTTGGAAAACCCTATATAATCCGCCAATGAGGTCTTAATTATAATTCTGTAAAAATTCCCCATGACAATCCGCCATAAATGAGGTGTACAGCGCGTCAAACTTTGGTAGCTTTTTGTTCTACGTCTGTGACGTATGTGAAGAAAAAAATAATATTTTCCAAAATGCCTTTGCTTCGGGTTTCTTTGAAGAATTTCTTTGTTGACCTTCAGCAACTTAATAAAAAAACATGAAAAGGTTGGAAAAAAAAAAAAAAATAAAAAAAAAAAACCCAAAAAAATCTTTCTGCGAAAAGCAGAAAGCCCAAAATAATAATTTAAAAACAAAAAAAACCCAATAGGACTTTCTGTTTTAGGCAGAAAGTCCTAAAAAAACTACAAACCCATAGGATTTTCTGCTTTGGGCAGAAAGCCCAAAATAAACAAAACAAACCCTTTTGGACTTTCTTTTTTGGAGAAAGTCCTAAAAAAAAAAGAAACCCCCAATTTCTTTTTGTAGGAAAAGCCTAATTTTAAAAAGAAGAAAAAACAAAGAATAATAAAAAAACTTTTTAAAACCCTATGATTTTCTCCGGGGCGAAAGAAAAAAAAGAACATATGTCAAAAAAAAATAAATCTTTATTTTTGATATCGCTTTCTTTAACTTACAATTTTAATTGTTTTGTTGTTGTTGTTGTTTTTTTGGGGTTACCTCGTGTGATGTATTTCAATCATAAAGACGTCCGCTAATTACAGGGGGAGGAAGACCCCGAGTACACGAGATACGCGGTAAAAACCACCGCCTCCCCCAACGTGGAAAGGGTTCCTCAATAAAAATTCCCCAAGTCCCCACCGGGTTCGAACCCCCGCGGTGAGGGGCTGGAATTTTAAGTTTTTATTCTAGGTACCAAAATTTAAATTCCTGAAAATTCCCCACAATTCAATTGTAGCATTTTTGGGGGCTATTTTATAGGGTTTTTAAAATTTTTAAACAATTAAACTTAAACCTTTTTTTATCAAAATTTTTTTTTTTAATTTGTGTACAGTCGCGGGAATAAAAGTAAATGCTCCTGCTAGTTTTTTCGAGGTGTAGCCTCGGGGTTTTTCAATAATGCTTTTACTACGTGGGAAAAACAAAGTTATTTTTTTAAAAAAAAGTTAAAAAGCCGAACAGGTAGCTGACGGCTTTTAAGTAAAAACTTTTTAGTGTTGAAAAAATTTTTTGCCCAAAGAAAAATTCCATTTTTTAAATTTTGTCTCCATTTAAATTTATTTTTAAACGGCATCAACTTGTCACTAACACTATTCCGAAATCAACGTCAATTTTTAAAAAAGCTTCACACCCCACTGCGTGGGGGCTCAAGATGTGTCGAAACGGAGTTTAGTGTTCACCAAAAAAGCTAAGACCACAATTACCTCCCTTTTGGTTACCGGTTGCCTACAAGAAAAAATGCCTTTTTTTAATGTGAATTAAGGGGAGAAATTTTACGAAAGACATGCAATAAAGGATTGAATTCTATAGAACAGTTAAAAAAGTCATAAAATGCCCTTTTGGAGGCCTTAAAATTTCAAAACAATCTTAATGTTTTAGCATTTCTGAGGGGGGAATTTTTGAGAAAATTGGCGTGAAAGGCCGCCGGGGCACTAAATTCATACGATGTTTTTTTGGCCTTAAATAGGTCAAAAAAAAAGGGGTGATCCATGTTTTGTACAGTTTTTTCTTTAAAAGATCTTCTAATGAGGGTAATTTTGGATGCCAATGTCCTTACGAAATTTTTTATTTTTTTATTTTTTATATAAAAAAGTAAAATATAGAAAATTTTAAATTGTGGTTTGTCCACGCATTTTGTAAGTGTTACAGGGATTTTTGTTTGTAAAAAGCATGAACACGACAAAAAAAAATAACAGAAACCAAGAGAAAAAAATTTTATACCGGATTCTGATTAGTCCAAAAAAAAAAGAACTCCCCTTCCGCTTAGTTTAGTTTAAAATGTATTATTGCCTGTAAGATGAAAATTTTCGCATCCCAAAATTTTACGTTTTCTCTGTGGTATAATACCTGATTTCCATTTTGGAATATATGTGTTCTACCTAACTTAGTTCATTTCACATGTCCCCTTTTTTTTAATATAAAACAATTCCCCCTGTTGTTTCATTTAAAAGAACGAAAATTAACATAAAGTACATGATGAACAAGGATATTTTCAAAACACATTTTTTTACTATTTCCCTTGTCTGATTTTCATTTTCAATATTGAATAAAGGCACTAAATTAAAGTATAAATTTTTCACTAGACATTTCCTTTACAATGAAAATTATATAGAGAAAACCCCAAACAAAATGTAGTACCCCCCAGTAGATTTTCTCAATGAACTTCATATTTACTTTATTCATATAGATTTGATTTTTCCAGGGGTATCTAAATTAAACTGAAACACATTTTTTTTAAAACCTGTTTAATTTTTGGCTGAAAATTTAAAGCATAGTTACATTATTTTTTTCGGGCTATTACTTGGGTTTCCCATACCATAAACGCTTTTTTTTTAAAATAATAAGAACAAATAGTTTATTGATTGCGTTTGAATTGCCATTTACACTTTTATGATTTTTATCATGATTCTTATTTTCATGTAATTTTCTTATACAAAACCAAATAAGAAAAGTGGGGTACCGTTGAAAGGAAAAAAATTCCCAAATTTCATGAAAGTTTTTTTTAATAACATTCTTTGGTCTTTAAAAGTGCATATCGTTGAAAGGAAATTGATTGGGCTAAAAATCATGTTCATAATATATTTACAAAAATCAATACTTTTTTAGATAATGCAGTTTTCTCACTCGTATGCGCCGTTTTCGCTGTTCCCCCTTTATGTGCCATTTCACCCCGTTTCTTCAAAAATTTTTTTCATCAAAAAGAGTTTCGAAAGCACTAAAAAAAATCGCATATTGTCTAAAATAGCATGTTGTTTGTTTTTGAGTATTACAGGTCAAAAGAAAAAACGATAATTGATTTAAAAGACCTTGACCTTTGAGATTTCCCGGGGGAAAAAATTTTTAAAGATAACTACAATAATACTAAAATCTTCGTGTTCTCCCAAGGGAATGAAGTATCACTAGCCCTTTAAACCCTGTTTTAAAAAGGTATACTTTTTTTCCCTTTTTTTGGGAAACTATTCATTTTTCATATTTTCCCATTGAAGTTTTTTGTTCAATTGAAGGGGGCAAAAGAGCTTTAAAAAAATAAATTACTGTTTCACATTTTACCTTTAAAATGTAATAGAAATAAAATTTAGGTAATAGGTGTTTTCAACTGAAAGAAGAAAAAGGGAAAAAAGGTTTTTTTTTTTTTTTTTTGTTTTTTTCTCCAAAAATTTCTTACTTTCATGAATTTCCCCTTTTATGATGTCCGTTTTTTTAAAAAAAAGGTACTTTTTGAAAGGTTTCTAAATTTCAAACATGAAATTTTCCTTATGTTTAAACCATCTTTTTTTGCAATATTTTAAAGTTTTTCCTCCAATCAAAAGGCAAAAAAATTGGCAAAAAAATTTTTTCATTTTCAACTACAAACCATTCGACAAAAAAAATTAATAATTAATGATTGATTTTTTAAGATCTGCATGCATTGGGAACCCCCAATTCCCTCATGAAAAATTTTTATTGTTATTTATGATATATTCAACAAGAGGGAAAAGGGGGCCCCTAAAGACTTCCCCCTTCGGAAAAAATGCTTTCATTCCCTTTGTCCCAATTTTACAAAAATTTATAGTTTGTTGTTTTAAGCATAATCCTTAGATTATTTAAAATTTTCACAAACTAAAGAGACCCTTTGTTGTCGAAATTTGAAGTAAAATTTGACTGAAAAATTATGGTTAAAAAAACCAAATTTTAAAACCCATAAAAGGGGCGTAAATCCTGCCCAAAAATTTGGCAAAATGTCAGCCATTATCGAACTTGGCAGAAAGAATATGGCTATAAACATTGTTCTTAAAGATTAAAAAAAATTTTATTTTAGAAAGGGAAGATGCTGGGGAGTGCTTTTTAAAGTAAAATTTTTTTTTTTATTTTTATATCAAAAGGGTTACCAAAATTGGGACGTTTTTCCTCCTGACCTAATTGCAGTTTTCCTCCTGACCAAATTTGGGCCCGATATCAGCCATAAATTGAACTTGACCAATATGCCCTATGGCTAAAAAAAACATTGTCATTGATTTTGAAGATGATTTTAAAAGAAATAAAATTTTGTTTAGATTGCAAAACAAACTTAAAAATTGGCAAACAAAAAATTTATTGATATGGAATCCCGCAGAAAATATTGGGTTTTTCTAGAGTGTAACCTTTACTTTCCCTTTGAAAATTTTGGGCCCAAATTTAATAAATTTTAAATGTCTGTAGAGCGCTTACAAACTTTTTTATCTGACGTTTTTTCTGTTGTCTTTTGAAAAAGTTTTTTTTGAATATAAAGATTCTTTTTTATTTTTTTTTCTTTTTTTTTATTTTTTGTAATTCGGACCTTGGGGGTTCCAATTGAATTTATTGCCCCAAGTTATGAAAAAATTTTTAATAATTAGTCAAATGAGGGTTGGCCTTGGAAATAAAAAAAAAAACGTTTTAAAATTAAACAAAATGTGTGAAATTTCACCCTTTTTTTCCCTCAAATAGGGTCTTTGAAATACAAAAATTAAATTTTGAGGTCATATTTTAAAATTTTTTGTTTCACCAAAAAAACCTTGGTTTTTTCTTTTTTTTTTGAAAAAAAAATTTGGATGCCCAAAAAAAAATCTTTGTTTTTTTTTTCTTTTTTGGGTTTTAAAACGGAGACGGGTTGGAACATTTGGGCGTAACATAACTTTCTGTGAAATTTTGATAAAAATTCCGTCCAAAATTTAATGGCTTTTTAAAGATCGGTAAAAACTTGTGTAGCGTCTTTTTTTGTTTTTCATATGACGTCATGGGCAAAAGGGGAAAATTTAAATTGAAATGAAAATTAAGTATCAAAAATAAATCAAGTTTTTTTTTTCTTTCCCCTTTGGTTCTTTGAAAACCATTTTTTAAAATTTAACGCTTTAGATTTCAAACATTTTTTTTAAAATTTATAAAGTAAAATTTGACGTTAACCCTTTCCATTATAGAAATAAGTTTTTTGGGACTTTTATTCAGCCCAAAATATCCACTTTTTTAAATCACCCGGGAAAGGGGTTTTTTTTTACGTATTTAAAATTTTGGGCCCGTTAATGGTTCAAAACTTGGTTTCCCGCCATTAAAACCCCTTTTTCCTTTTTTGGGTTTTTGGGGAAAACCGGAAAAAGAATACAAACGGGGGGTTACTTATACATTCGGTAAAAAGTTGATAAAATTTCGGAAAAATTTTTTTGGGGGGTAAGGGGGGTTAAAATTTTGGTTGATAAAAATCTTGGGTAACTTTAAATTTTATTTTGGAATAAATTGCTTTTTAAAGCTCTTTGGGTTTGTTTGTTAAAAAAAAAAACTAAAAAATTTTCCATGGTCCTGGGAAAGTTAAACAACATTTTAAATTTAACGCGTATATACCCGAAATTTTTTTGAATTTATGCGTCATTTGCCCGTCAAATGACGTTCATCTTCATAGAATATAAAGCGGGACTTGGAAAACTTATAGATTTTCCCAAAATTATCAGTTTTTCTAAACTCATCGGGAAGCGATTTTTAAAACGTTATAAAATTTTGGGACGTCAATGGTTCGAATTTTTGGACCCGGGCCAATAATAATTGCATTTCCAAATTTTTTGGAAAAAAAATTTGGACACCGGGATGCACAATTTGAGCCTTAAAAAAACACATTTTCTGGGGAAATTTTGAGGGAAAATCGGCCAAGAAATAATGGTTTTGTAAAAACCGCTTTACAAATTTTTTTTAAAACGCGTCTGGGTTTAAAGGGCAAAACCCACGTTTTTAAGCCCAAAAAAAAAATTTTTTTTTAAAAAATTTGGCAAAATTTTTTTATCTAAAAGGAAAATTTGGGGGGCCCCCCAAAAAAAAAAAAATTTTAAAATTTTCCCCCCAAAAGGTGCCCCCCCCCCGGGGACGTTTTCAAAATAAAAAAATTTTAAACCCACGAAAAATTTTTAGAAATTTCTTTTCACTTCATGACGTCTTACGGTTCAAAATATTGGGGAATGTAAATATATTCTGGGAGATTTAAATATTCTGTAAAAAAATAACACCCTTTCAAAGAAAAACCCGTAAGCAAATTTTATCGCATTTGAAATTTGACGCCCAAATAGTTCAAAATCTTGGATTCGCCATTAAAACCTTTGCCTTTTCGATTTTTAAAAAAAAAGGACACAGGGTTGCAAAAACTAGAGCCTAAAAATAACATTCTGTGAAATTTTGGTGGAAAATGGCCCAGAAAAAAATGGCTGTAAAAACCGGGGTAAAAATTTTTTTAAGACGCCGGCCCAATTTGACGTCAAAAACCCCGTCAAAAAACTTTTTAAAAAAATGAAATAAAATTGAAAAATGTTTTTTTCTGAAGCTTTATGCTAAAAAATTTTTCAAGGTGTCGGACGTTTTCGCTTTAAAAAGAATTTTTACAGAAAAATTTTTTAAAAATTTACTTTTCCCCTCAGGGGACGTCATTTTGACGTCATATGTCATTCATTTTCTGGAATTAAAGGAAACCGGGGAAAACTTATACCCTTTTCCCAAAATTATCTTCTTTCTAGCTAAATCTGTAAGCGATTTTATACGCATTTGTAATTTGACGTCAATGGTTCGAATCTTGGATTCGCCATCAAACCTTTGCCTTTTCGATATTTTTGAAAAACTGACAACATGGGATGCACAACTAGAGCCTAACATACATATTCTGTGAAATTTTGGTGAAAATCGGCCCAGAAAAAAAAATGGCTGTAGACCGCGTACAAACTTTTTCACCTGACGTCGAATCTGATGTTATATGATGTTATATGAATATGAAATTCATTGCATCCGAAATCTCATGGTTTGAAATATATGCCATAAAATTTTCATTGTTCTGAAAACACCTCAAAATTAACACAAACATAAGAGGAAGAAAAAAGAATAATAAGAAGAAGAACTAGATTTCATTCGTTGATACGAATGATAGGACTTTCTGCAACATTTTGAAATGTAAAGATTAATACCGTTAGAAAGAATATATATTATATTTCCTACCTTTTACTTTTTTTTTCGTATGGACTTCTCATGCATGAACTTTGTGAAGTAAGCCATATGTCGAAAATAAATAAATCTTTATTTTGATATCGCTTTCTTATAACTTGACCAATTTTAATTGCTGTTGTTGTTGTTGTTGTTGTATTGGGGTTTACCGTCGCTGTGATAGTATTTCAATCATATAGAGACGTCCAGCTAATTACAGGTGGAGGAAGACCCCGAGTACACAGAGATACGCGGATATAACCACCGACCTACCGCAAGCCAGCTGGAAAGCTTCCTCACATGAAAAATCCGAAGTCCCTACGGAATTCGAACCCACAGCGGTGAGGGGCTGAGAGATTCCAAGTTTAGTATTCTAGGTACCAAAATAAATGTCCTGAAAATCCCTACAATTCAATTGTAGCATATTTGGGTCTAGTTTTATAGGTTTTCAAAATATAAGCAATTAAACTTAAACCTATTAATTCTGCATATCAAAAATTCTTTTTTTTTTTAAAATTAAAGTTAAGAAGCCAGAACGAGCGTAGCGAGTGACGGCTTCTTAATTGTTAAAATTCTCTCTTAGTATTTGAAATTATATTTTGTCCAATGAAATCATTCCATTTTTTCAAAATTTTGTCTCCATTTTAATTCATTTAAACGGCATCAACTTGTCACTAAACACTATTCCGCTAAATCAACTGATCAATTTAAAACCAGCTTCAAGCACCTTCACTGCGCATGTGCGTCAAGATGTGTCGAGAAGCGGAGCTTTATGTGTTCACCAAAATAGACTAAGACCACAATTACCTGCCCTTTGTTTACCGGATGTGCTACACAGAAAAAAAGTGACTCTATTTAATGCTGAATTAAGGTGAGAATTTGACTGAAAGACATGCAATAAAGGATTGAATTCTATAGAACAGTTAAA
This sequence comes from Solen grandis, assembly GCA_021229015.1. Lineage (NCBI taxonomy): Eukaryota > Metazoa > Mollusca > Bivalvia > Adapedonta > Solenidae > Solen > Solen grandis. The sequence goes on along the minus strand of CM037777.1, from coordinate 110,300,631 downwards.
ATAGTCATAAAATGCCAATTTGGAGGCCTTATTGCACAACAATCTTAATAGTTTAGCATTACTGAGGGGGGAATTTTTGAGAAAATTGGCGTGAAATGGCCGACCGGTGCACTAAATTCATACGCATGTTATTTGGCCTTAAATAGGTCAAAAAGTAGTCGGGTGACTCCATGTTTAAAATGTACAGAATTATTTTCTCTTGAAAGATCTATCTAATGAGGGTAAGTTTGGATGCCAATGTCCCTTACAGAAATTGTCATTTGTATATATGCTTATATAGAACATATAGTAAATTTAAATTGTGGTCTTAGTCCACGCATGTGTAACGTGTTACAGGGATTTTTGATGTGAACGCATGAACATCGACAAAAAATAATACACAGCAACCATAGAGAACAAACATTATCACCAGGATTCTGATTAATCCAAAATAACAAAAAAAAATACCCTTCCGCTAGTTTAGTTTAAACATGTATTATTGCCTAAGTAATGATGATACAACATTGAAGATTTTAAAAAATAAGTAAGAGGGTTTGACCACAAGTTTAACAACATTAGTATCGGTCATCGCTTTAAAGACACATGTGTAATTCCAATGTCTACACATGTTAACACAGAATGGGCAATATATAACTAATTACTAAACAAAGCGATTAAGTAAATATCCGATTAATAAATTTCAAATTGAAAAATGTATATAAATAATGAGAAGAGAAGAAAAAAAAAAACACTTACAAACAAGGGTTACTTAAATAAAAAAAAAAAAAATAATGTCCAAAACACAACATATATAGGTGCAGATTATGAACCTTCTGAACAGTATCTTTTATTCAAATTTCAATCACCACTTTTTTGCGAAGAGATCAAAGTCGGCTTCCGGTTCAATGCTCATTTGGAGCGTAGATCTACACAGTATACACAGCTAGAGCGACGCATTGACTTTGACATAACATGTTACATGTCACGTGATGTAATTCACGCCGGGAACAGGTTGATAGGGCGGAGTCTAAAAATCAATTCTATATTTGGAATGTGCGACTGCGTTAAATTTCAAAACATAATTTCAAACACTAAGTAGGTTAGTGTTATTTAGTAAGCATTAAGTCCATTAAATCGGTTCGCGCGCAGAATAAACAGTACAAACCAATAGGATTTTCTGCCGAAAGGGCAGAGAAGTTCCTAATAAGAAGAAGAAGAAAAATAAACAGTACAAACCCATAGGCAGAAAGTCCTAATAAAAAACATAACAAACCCAATATGACTTTCTGCCGATAGTGCAGAAAGTCATAATAATAAAAAAAATAGTACAAACCCAATAGGACTTTCTTCCGAAAGGGCAGAAAGTCCTAATAAAAAAACAGTACAAACCCAATAGGCAGAAAGCAGAAAGCCCTAATTAATAATAATAAACAGTACAAAAAATAGGTCTTTCTGCTTGAATATCCAGTATCTCAGACCTGCGTCAAACAATTTACAAATTAAAAGCTCTGTATTTTCGATTTCCATCATGAAAATATGGCTTCCATTCTACTATTCTGATTGGTTGACTATCACGTGGGAACATGATAACTTTTACGTGCGCTCTAATAGTACTACGTGCGCACGTAAATTA
>CM037777.1:110262552-110298919 GCA_021229015.1 Solen grandis | reverse complement strand
AAAAAGGGGAAAAAAATTCAACAAACCGCATTTGAATCGGACCCAAAAAAACTGAGTTATTAGCCATTTAAAATTTTTTACAAAACGCCCCCTAGCGGAAAAATAAGACATAAATGAAAATTTTCTCAACGTTAGGATTTATCTTCTAATTTCGTTGGTTTAAAAAATGATTAAAATTTTTATAAATGTGGCTTTTCTGATCACGGAGATTTGCCGTTAACAAAAAAAGGGAAAAAAAAAAATAAAAAACTAGAAAAACCCCAAGCGGTATCTCGGTTTTCCCCCTTTTTAAAACCCAATCAACTTGAACACTTTATTTTTAACTCGCCACAATTTTCAATTGAAACAAACGAAAAGGTTTTTGAAACCTACTCTCATTTGCACATTTTTTTTTTTGTTTTTTTTGCAATGTTAGAAAAATTGAAACTCTTCTAGCGCAAATAAATTTCCCATACCCTGTCCCTTAAATCCATCACATTCTTGGTGCTGTCAACAAGGAACAAAATGCTGAAAACCGCATTTCAATCAACTTTTAAACCCTTTTTAGTTATAAGCAAAAGAGTATTTTAAGCAAAACCCCTCCAGCGGCAAAATTAGAAAAAAAAATTGCAAAAACCCGCAAAAAGTTCAAACAATTTTATAAGTCGCACTAGTTGAACATTCTTTTTCTTATATATCACCCAAATTTTTAAGCATAAAAACTGATTAACAATTATTCCAAAAAAGGATCAAACTTTGGACGCCGTAAAATGAACAAAACAAGTCCCCATCTTCAAAAAATAAACTTCCCCTGGGGAAAAAACTCCTCAAGAACTAAAAAACCCTTTTTTTATATACTTTTAATAAATATTTTTTGATTTGGGGGCACTTTGTGGCCCAAAAAAAACACAATTATCGGATATGACATTGACCCCTTTTTCCCAGGTTCGAACATTCAAAACCCTTTCCCTAGCTCAAAAGCTTTTAGCCTTAAAGGGGCCCTCGAACCTATCATATTTATGAGGCTATCAACAGGGAACAGAATGCCAAAAAACCCCATTCGAAAACGGGGGTTTCAAAATTTTTTAGTTTTTAAGCAAAAGAATTATTTCAAAAAAAAGCGCCACCTAGCGGCAAAATGAGAAAGGGAAAATTTTATTAAAATTTTACTGTTAGGTAAACCCAGCAAAGCACAAATAGTTCAAAACAAGTATACTAGTCGCAAAAAGTCAATCTTTTTATTCTTACGTATCAAATTTGAAGCCCTAAAACCTGATTAACAAATTTTTCCAAAAAAAGGGTCAAACTTTGGACTGCCCCTAAAAAGAACAAATCAAGCCGATCTTCAAAAACAAAAATTCACTGGAAAAGAGCTCCTCAAAAACTAAAACCTTTATTTAATACTTTCAAAGAAATATTTTTTGATTTGGGGCACTTTGTGGCCGAATAAAAACACAATTATCGTGATATGCATTGAACCCTTTTTCGAGGTTTGAACATTCAACCTTCCGTAGCTCAAAAGCTTTCCCCCAACGGACCCTCGAATCCCCCCAAAACATATGTTTTGAGGCTATCAACAGGAACAGAATGCCAAACAAACCCCATTCCCAATCGGACTTCAACTTTTTGATTTAAAAAGCAAAAGGGAAAGATTCAAAAAAAAAACGCCACCTAGCGGCCCAAAAAGAGAAAGAAAAAGATTAAAATTTTCCCGTTAGGTACCTAGCAAACAGCAAAAGTTCAATCAAGTATAAAATAAGTCGCACAATCAATCTTTTTAAATTTTTACGTAAACAGAATTTTAAGCATAAAACCTGTTTAAAAAAATTTTCCCAAAAAAAGGGTCAAAAATTTGGGCCCGCCGTATAAAAACCCAAATCAAAACCGAACTTCAAAAACTAAACATCACTGGAAAGACTCTTTAAGGGAAATAAAAATTTTTTTTAATACTCTCAATGAAATAGTTTTATTTTTTGGGGCTATTTGTGGCCGAAAAAAAACACAAAAATCCCTAATATGACCTTGACCTTTGCAATTCTTTTTTAAATTTTTTTAATTGTGAGGCCCCTTTTAAACATAACAATACAAAAATCATGTGAAAATTTCTAAAGAAGAACAGAAAATAATGTCAGGAGCGACAAAAAAATGTTTTTGAAATTTTAAATTTTTTCCCAAAATTTAGTAAAGTTTGACCGTTTCTAGAAGAAAAACCACGCCCTTTTCCCTTAATTCGCCCCCCCCATATATTTTGGGTTTTAAAAACGTCCTTTTAAATGGAAAAGCCGGAGACAGAATTCTTCTATCTGACCTCTAAAAAAAAACGGGTAGGTTTTTTTTGTAGACCTAAACCCCCATTTGCACAGTTTTTTTTTTGTTTTTTTTCAAGGTTCGAACATTCAACCTTCCGTAGCTCAAAAGCTTTCAGCCACCGGACCCTCGAAACTTATAAAATGTTTTTTAGGCTATCAATATTAAAAAATGCAAAAAAAAACCCCATTAAATTGGACTTCAACTTTTTTGAGTTATAAGCAAAAAAATGATTTTAAATAAAGAGCCCCCTAGCGGGAAATGAAAAGAAAATTTTATTAAAATTTTACAGTTTGGTACATAGCAAAGCAGCAAATAGTTTAATCAATTTTACTAGTCGTACAAAGTCGAACTTTTTTAAACTTAAAGTATCAGAATTTGAAAACAAAAACCGATTCACAATTACCCAAAAAAGGGTCAAACTTTTGGGCTTTCCGTAATTTTGAAACCCAAAACAAGTCCGTCTTCAAAAAATAACCATCAATGGAAAGGGGGCCTTTAGGAACTTTAAAAAATTTTTTCCATATACTCTTAATGAAATTTTTTAGTTTTGGAGCTATGTGGGGCCGAATAAAAAATCAATTATCGTAATATGACCTTGACCCTTTTTTTATTTATTTTTTTTAAAATTTTTAAAACGTGACGCCGTTTTTCCCACATAACAATAAAAAAACCCTTTTGAAAAATTCATGAAGAAAAAAACCAAAAAAAAGTCAGGAGCGACAAAAAAAATGTTTTTTTTAAATTTTAATTTTTCCTATAAATTTTGTGAAGTTTTAAACCCTATCCAAAAGGACAAACCCTGCATTTCTTAAATTCGCCACCCCATAATTTTGTGCGTATATTTCTTGCAAAAACATTTGCAAACAAACAGAACTCTTCTATCTGATCTCTAACAAAAAAAGATAGGTTTTTCGTAGACCTACCCTCATTTGCACAGTTTTTTTGCGAGGTTCGAACATTCAACCTTCTGTAGCTCAAAAACTTTCAGCGACACGTACCTCGAAACCTATCATATTTTATGAGGCCATCAACAAGGAACACAATGCGAAAAACCGCATTTGAATCGGACCTCAAATAACTGAGTTATTAGCCATTAATAAATTTCATACAAAACGCCCCCTAGCGGAAAAAGTAAGACAAAATGAAAATTTTCTCAACGTGAGGATCATCTTCAAATACGTGGTAAAAACTGATTAAAATTTCATAAATGTGGCCTTCTGATCACGGAGATTTGCCGTTAAAAAAAAGGGTTAGAAAAATAATAATAAAAAAAAAAAAAAAAAAAAAACAGAAGAAGAACAATAGGTTTTCGCACTGCGAGGTGCGAAAACCTAATAACAAAAGTTTGGAGAAAGCCGTAATGACAAAGCAATATGCTTATCGGTCCTGGTGTACACAATTGCATCCTAAAATGCACCTCATTCTCTCAAATACGCATCGCAATTCACCTTTCAACACGGCAGTATTTCCTGCGTAGGAACGTCCGGATAGAGGGTAACCAACCCAATAACCGCCTTCTTTTCTTACTTCAACTTGCTAGATTTTCGTGTACAAGCCCTTATCCGAAAAACATGAATATCTGCCATGTTTGTTGAAGGAATCATCTGAAATTTTCAGGACTTTTTGCACACCGTAGCCTACGGCACTTCTGCAAATTTCAACTTCATACGTCAACTTGCCGATTTTATATGATTTTTTTAATAATTCTTGCTTAAATATGCATGACGTCATAATCACGTGACCAAACAAATATTCCTTGCAGTATACATCACTTCACTTTTCAGTGTCTTAATCCTGAAGAAATCATAATTTTGACTCAAAGTTCATGAAACTACAGCGTTTCAATTTCGTTAAAAGTACACTTTTCACCTTTCTGCCATAACTCAACCAATTCAACCCCGATCTTCAAAAACTTAACATCACTGGAAAGAGCTCTTGAAGAACTAAAACTTTTGTTCATATACTTTCAATGAAATATTTGTAGTTTTGGAGCTCTTTGGGGCCGAATAAAAACACAATAATCGTAATATGACCTTGACCTTTTCATTTATTTTTTAACTTTTTAATTGTGAAGCCCTTTCAAACATAACAATACATAAATTGTGAAAATATCATGAAGAATGAACTGAAAATTAAGTCAGGAGCGACAAAAAACATGTTTTTGAAATTTAATTTTTCCTAAAATTTAGTGAAGTTTGACCGTTTCTAGAGGACAAACCATTCATTTCTTAAATTCGCCACCCCATATATTTTGTGCGTATATGTCTTGCAAATCATTTGCAGCAAACAGAACTCTTCTATCTGATCTCTAACAAAAATAGATAGTTTTTCGTAGACCTACCCTCATTTGCGCAGTTTTTTGCGGGGTTCGAACATTCAACCTTCTAAAGCTCAAAAACTTTCAGCGACACGTACCTCAAAATCTATCACATTTTATGAGGCTATCAACAAGGAACAGAATGCAACAAACCGCATTTGAATCGGACCTCAAATAACTGAGTTATTAGCCATTTATAAATTTCATACAAAACGCCCCCTAGCGGAAAAAGTAAGACATAAATGAAAATTTTCTCAACGTTAGGATCATCTTCAAATACGGGGTAAAAACTGATTAAAATTTCATAAATGTGGCTTTTCTGATCACGGAGATTTGCCGTTAACAAAAAAGGGTTAGAAAAATAATAAAAAAAAAAAAAAAAAAAAAAATAAAACAGAAGAAGAACAATAGGTTTTCGCACTGCGAGGTGCAAAAACCTAATAACAAAAGTTTGGAGAAAGCCGAAAAATTTTCCATGGAAAAACCAAAAAATTTGGAAACCGTAATGACAAAGGCAATATGCTTATCGGTCCTGGTGTACACAATTGCATCCTAAAATGCACCTCATTCTCTCAAATACGCATCGCAATTCACCTTTCAACACGGGCAGTATTTCCTGCGTAGGAACGTCCGGATAGAGGGTAACCAACCCAATAACCGCCTTCTTTTCTTACTTCAACTTGCTAGATTTTCGTGTACAAGCCCTTATCCGAAAAACATGAATATCTGCCATGTTTGTTGAAGGAATCATCTGAAATTTTCAGGACCTTTTGACACCGTAGGCTACGGCATTCCTGCAAATTTCAACTTCATACGTCAACTTGCCGATTTTATATGATTTTTGTTAATAATTCTTGCTTAAATATGCATGAACGTCATAATCACGTGACCAAACAAATATTCCTTGCAGTATACATCACTTCACTTTTCAGTGTCTTAATCCTGAAGAAATCATAATTTTTGACTCAAAGTTTCATGAAACTACAGCGTTTCAATTTCGTTAAAAGTACACTTTTTCGCCTTTCTACCATAACTCAACCAATTCAACCCCCGATCTTCAAAAACTTAACATCACTGGAAAGAGCTCTTGAAGAACTAAAACTTTTGTTCATATACTTTCAATGAAATATTGTAGTTTTGGAGCTCTTTGGGGCCGAATAAAAACACAATAATCGTAATATGACCTTGACCTTTTCATTTATGTTTTTAACTTTTTAATTGTGAAGCCATTTCAAACATAACAATACATAAATTGTGAAAATATCATGAAGAAAGAACTAAAATTAAGTCAGGAGCGACAAAAACATGTTTTTTGAAAATTTAATTTTTCCTAAAATTTAGTGAAGTTTGACCGTTTCTTGAGGACAAAACCATTCATTTCTTAAATTCGCCACCCCATATATTTTGTGCGTATATTCTTGCAAATCATTTGCAGCAAACAGAACTCTTCTATCTGATCTCTAACAAAATAGATAGGTTTTTCGTAGACCTACCCTCATTTGCACAGTTTTTTGCGAGGTTCGAACATTCAACCTTCTAAAGCTCAAACCTTTCAGCGACACGTACCTCAAAATCTATCACATTTTATGAGGCTATCAACAAGGAACAGAATGCAACAAACCGCATTTGAATCGACCTCAAATAACTGAGTTATTAGCCAATTTATAAATTTCATACAAAACGCCCCCTAGCGGAAAAAGTAAGACATAAATGAAAATTTTCTCAACGTTAGGATCATCTTCAAATACGTGGTAAAAACCGATTAAAATTTCATAAATGTGGCTTTTCTGATCACGGAGATTTGCCGTTAACAAAAAAGGTTAGAAAAATAATAATACACTAGAATCGCTATTGCGATATCATCGGTTTTCGCGAAAGCACTTCCATTCAGTTCACGAGTCGCATGATCCGAAAAACATTTCTTCGTTCAATGGCTTGTTGATACTGTTAACAGCGATCTTTCAAACAATTTTGTTGCATTGTTTAAACAGACTTTTTACCCAAAAGAATTTTTTGAGTATTACCTGTCAGTTATGAAGTCGCGATATCATCGGTTTTCAAGGCAATTGCTTATCGGGCCTTTGGTTTTAACCAAATTTCATCCTAAAATGCACCTTTTTTCTCTCAAATTTCGAAAACGCAATTCACCTTTCAACACGGGAAAATTTCCTGGTAGGAAAGTCCGGGTCGGGGTAACCAACCCAATTTTCCGCCTTCTTTTCTTTCTTCAAATTGCTTTGATTTTGTTACAAGCCCTTATCCCGAAAAACATGAATTTTCTGCCATGTTACAATGACCTTCAAATGTAAATAAGAAGGTACACATACGCTAACACACGTGGAGATATTAGTTGACTTACCTTAATAAATTAATCTCACTTTTTTCAGGTTGACATACTATATTATACCTGTTTGAAAAGTTTCACCTGCTGTACAAGTTTTATGTTGGTAGATAAAGTTTTATGTGTATTTAATGTGCATATATCGATTTTGACGACGTATTTTTATTTCTTTAAATATTTCTAAGATAATTCATATCTGCTTCATCATGTAACAGTTGTTACATTTGTGGAACCGATTTACCACGCCATCACACACTACCATACAAAACCAAATTCTGTACTTTACATTTTGTATTCAATAGTCGCCTGTAGAAACCGGCGACTATATTTGTTACTGTGTAAGATTAGACCTATGGTAGGAGAAGTCAGTGAAATGTGAAAATGTAAACTAAAGGATAAGGCAAGAAATAGCTTCTCTCCTCACCACATAAATGTCTAAATGTAATGGAAAAACAATCTTGTATGTCAAGTCCCTAACAAGCAAAATAAACTTTTTAAAAGACATGTTGTTAACGGTAAAGAATGGAACCCTTGGGACAAGCCATTATCTATAAAGAAAAAAAATGCTAAATCAATTTCGTTGTCAACTAGAGCTGAAATTGTTAAATTATAGTTATAAATAAGGTTAATGAGTATTGCACTTGCAATTACGTACATAAATTATTATTATGTTTTTAAAATATTTCTCAGACACGCTGTAATATAATTCTCCACATTCTTTAACAAAATCACATGATGCCGCTTTGCTGTTTTGACGCCAACGAAATATGTCAAATTTCGACAGTTTTCGCTTTTAACTACACAATGCATTTTCCTTTTGTGTTTGAACAGGTTGCTTGTATTCTGCATCGGGCAACAGATTCAGACATCTATGTTTAGGTTTTGTTTTTGTTACTTATGGCTCATTGGTCCAGTGCGTAAGATAGTTAGGATGTTCGCCATACATAGGTTGTCAGCGTGGGTTGTGGTTTCGATTCCTAGTCGTAACAAATAAAAAAATAAAACTTAAAATATTTTTTAAATATCATATATATATATTATTTTTTGTAATATTGATTATTCCCTTTTTTAGAAGCGAAAAACTTCTAAAATCAGACAGTGGATTTCTACATACAATCACATTACCGCCACTTATTCATACATTCGCATTGAAAATAGTAGTATAGCAAACTAGGACTTTAACGGGGTTCCAGAGGTTCCAGTCCCAGATCTGGGGAAGTAGGTCAAACCTACGTCATCACGGTCAATGACCTAGACCACCGACTGCGCATGCTCATGATTCAAGGTTAAGGTTGAATTGTGGTCAATGATCTAGGTCACCGACTGCGCATGCTTATGATTCAAGGTTAAGGTTGAATTAAGGATATTCTATTTAGGTCATGTCTGCGCATGTCCATGATTCAAGTTGAGGTTTTGTCTATCGTTACAAGTATAGACACTTCTGTTCGATAAATTTAGCGTCGTTAGATAAGAAGTCATTTTTATTTCTCGAATCATGGATGTGTTACCCGAAAAGTATGCCAGGAAATTTATCACCAGTTAGTGGAATATCCCTTTAATATCTCTAAAACACGTACTTCGTTACGAATTATACAAGGTCGCCTTATTTCATTCTTGTCAGATGTCAGACTCAAAAGCGAAAATCGACATATGGAGATGGTTAAACGACTCAAATACTTTGACGATTTAAAATTGTATTGACCGAATGGCAAAAAAGCATTCTATATGCATCAATATCGTTGCTTTGAAGCTAAATGATTGGAAGAATACGTTGCCTACAAACTAATGTTGTAAACTATATATTTTGACTTGAAAAATGGTGGCTGTTTCGAAAATACTTTGGAAAGTACCGATCCATACATGGATAAACATGTAGAGTTATACCTGTGCGATTTGTAAGAGAGTGTGAGACCAATGATCTAGGTCACCGACTACGCAAGCTTATGATTCATAAACTAGAGATGTCACCTGGTCAGTTGGTGCGTCAAAACATCAACCGCGCATTATTAAGTTACGTCTGCGCATGCTTCAGATTGGTTCAAGGTTGAATTTTGTTTAAACCTCATAAACATCATACAGCACCATGACAAGCTCTTGGTTGTGAAATATTGGATTGAACTTTTAAGTGAAAAACATTATTGTATTAATATTTTTTATGTTAAAGTTTTAAACAATTTGTTTTAAAGATATGTAACTCTGTCACCCTTATTTGATATAATTAAGTTGCATCTCTTTATTCACACCTTTTAAAACTTTTGTTACAATGATAACAGAGAGTGTGTAAACACCTGGTCAGTAGAGACATCCAACCCCCCCCCCCCGCTCCAAAGTTGGCGTTGCTAGGACAACGCACTCTATTCACACGCAGGTGGTCATCCCTCCAGAGCTGACTCTCCAAGCGATAGAGAGGTCATAAGAGGTCATGACACAGCGTTCAGAGCGAAGTTGTTACAGTCTTCCTCCATCATTGTATAGAACTAATCAATGAATTTTTCATTAATTATCGAGTATGATTTAAATAATATGCTCTCCGTACAAAATAGTGAAGAGTTTTTTACCACAGTTTAAAACAAAATGTTTATGATTCTTTTCTAAAACTTTCACTCATTCTGATGGCGCCGTGGTCCAGTGGCAACGTATCCGAGGCAAAATTCTTCATGACCTTTCCAGGCGCAAGTACTGGTCCAAATTAGTATATTAGTATAAGTTGTAAGAACTTGTTTCCCAATCGACGTAAAAATAAATAAGTCTAAACTAACTAAACACATTCTGTTGCTCTCCTATCCATCTCTCTCGTTATCATTTGATCGTTAGTTAAAGTGATTTTTGTAGTATCACACCCGACTACAATCTAAAGGTGATGGGTGTTCTAACCCTGGTCTGTGGACATAGATTACTATCTTATCGGGTGACCATCAGTATACACCCAAGGGCCATTTACCCCTGAATAGTCCATCCTTATCAGTTATCTCACCAGAAAGCGCGCGCGATTTTACTAAAATTTTAAGGATTATTTGGTTAACTCGATCATTCACCTTTATTATCAACCAGATTAACTACTGTACTCGAAACACATAATTATAAGGAGAAAGAACAAACTCTGTCTTGAACAATCATGGGACAGAGTTGACTTGGTGATATGTTTTTTACAAAAAAAAAAAAAAATGCTTTGTTTTTATCTCGTAGTGAACTAAAGTACTAACCGTGAAATGTTAATTCAAGTAAACATGATTATTTACAATAACCTTTCTTAAGGAATCTGTTCAAGCAATAAAGGTCAGTCACCCTTATTGTCAAGGGTGATATAAGCAGATTTGTAATTTTGGAGGGAAAAACGTTTGATTACTCAACAAAAACTGTAAGCACATAACAAAGTTCATGGCCACAGTATCTTTTTCTCATAAGAAAGTTTGAGGTGTAACTTAAATATATATATAATAAACTGGTGTAAAAGAACAAGAAATTTGTAATACTTTCTTGAACATTGTATGTCATGACAAATGCAACTAAACATACTCATTAATACAGAAGATTATACTGGAGACAAAGTAAATTATTTGGGAGTAATAAAGATAGTTTTTTTTAAAACTTGACGTAGTCTCCATGTATTCTTTGTAGTGGGATGTGTTTTTATTTTAAATTAAAGTGTATGCCGTTTAAAAGAAAATGTCTACAATCATATACAAAATGCGTTTAAATGTATGTTATGTATGTACCTGTTACACACACACACACACACACACACACACACACACGGTGCATGAATATAAAAAGGGAGAGACTATGAAGTGAATTTGTGGTCCTGAAAAGGACCGTGATTTTTCCTGGTTTAATCAAGGATTGGATGGTGGTTTATAGGGAAATGTTTATCACAACATTCATCTCCCATAATGTCGCAATTGTGCTGTTGTTCCTGTTCTGATAAAACACAGCAGCACTTACTGCATTCTATATACATGGACTTCCACACTCAGAACATTGCCCGTTCATTACTGGATTCATATTGAAAATGATTACAGCTAGTTATGCATTTTCACACTCGTTTTAGGAAAATAAAGGTGCTGTTTACTTTGATAGTACGCACTTGCTAATTAAATCGACATCTTTATGATGGAACCATTAATTTAATTCACATAATACTTATCACATAAATGCAACAAGCATACCATTAATACAGAAGATTATACTGGAGACATGATTTGAAATTTTGGGTTTAATATAAATAATTTTGTTTTGATATAGTTGTAGTCTACAATGTATTCTTCTGTAATTGAGTGCGTTTATTCGAATTTACTTAAGCGATGTACGTATTTCATACGTGATTAAATACAAATAACCACACACACACCGCTAGCGAATGTAAGATACTGCAATAAAACGGTATCTACTTGCCACTCACCATGTGTTTATAGAGATGAAGTATTGATAATTTTTTCACCCAATTGTTGGACTTAGTGTAGTTAAACGCTTTATCAGTAAGCGTTGTTTGCGTATTTCAACAGTTAAATGAAAAGGTGAAATACTCGTTGTCAACAGTATTTCATTTGCCAACCATTCTCGATAAGCAAATATTTTCTTTCTCACTTTTTCAATTAAGATATTCAAGAAGTACAAACACATTTGTTTCTATAAACTAGATTTTATTTTACAATCAAGGAATATGTACACATACGAAATACACAACAGTAAATAATAAGACAACATTCACTTATGCAATGCAGACTAATTATAAAACATATCTTGGGAACAAATAGAACTAAATCAAGCGAAACAATAACAGTAAAACAATGATGATGGTATTTAACAAACGACAATCAACACAGAGTTTAAGGAATTCTGTAATGTCCATAAGCAAGGCTGGAATTTCCGTCTTCCATCCATACCTTTTATCATCGAAAGCGCTCAAAAAGTTTTGTTTATTTTATCACAATACATAATATGGTAATACCTTCGTAATCCATACATTGTATGTTTAGATCGCGTATTGTTAATAATGTGTGCTTGTAATGTTCATGTAATAATTCTTTCTTTACTACAACTCGTGAAATGCCTTTACAACACGTTTCTCATTCACTTATCTATCGTCTTTGTCATAAATAAAACTATACATTTAGGTCTCAAAGCTACAAACTCTTTTATAGGAATTCCACCTAATTCGTCTTTCATTACACCACTTTTTTCCTTACGTTCATTGCTGAATAGGGGGTGTTTGTAGGATAGTTAGAAGTGTCATATAAGTGAAAACTCTGCATCATATCTCTATACACATCTTCTGTCTCCACATAAAACATGAAACTATCCATGTCGGTCGCTAACAATGTTAAATTATCTTGATATTCGGGTTTCAGATGGTTGTAATAATAATTGTACATAAGATACTTGGCTAAATCTAATATCACCATGCCACAGTACACAGGCTGAACAAGTTAAATTTTGGGTATAATTACACTCAACACCAACGAGATCTTCGCTGAATAATTTCATACGTTGGAACGTGGGTCAGCAGCATATTTTCGCATTTTTTTTCTCGGTATGTGCCAACTTGATATCCACATATTTGCGACAGTTTTGCAACGTCTTCCCTGAAAATACAGAAAATAACACAATACAAGTAAATGGAAGCAACTAGTAATTACTTTAAGTAATAACTCTAAGAGTAAATGTTCTTGTATAAAGCATATTAACAAACTGATTGCTTAGCGTTTTGAAGTGAAAGAATACTACATAATATATTTGTACACAAAAAAGTAGTACACAAAAAAGATAAAACATAATTACCGAAAATTGCATATTCATCAGTTTGTAGAAATCTTTTTCAATTCTGTTTGAGCCACTTTCCGACATTCAGTGTTGAAGTCAATGTAGGATTTAAGGTATGGTTCTTGATGAAACTGCAGTACCCTGTGACGTGTTTGATTCGCATACCAAGTTGTAGGTAGAGCTGAAGTGTGCGATAATGTACCACATAATTGTCTTTATCATTCAAAGACAATACCAGTTTCTCTACTTTTGATCGACTGGGGTGAAACCATGTTTATGTTCAGTCCCATGCAGTTGTTTCCATAGTTGTTGAGAGTATGGCGATAAATCGTTATCGTCTACATGCATTTTTTTCTGGACAGAGAGGATAATCGTTGGTGAAATCATGTAGAGATGAAGGGTATTCTAACGATACTTCTAAGATGTAATCCAATATCACTGTTTTCTTTCACTGAGAGGATATTTAGTTGTCTAATTTCTTGTTCACTAAGCCACCGAAAATCAGAGCAAGGAAGATGTTGACCCATACACCATCCTGAAATATAAAAATGTTATGTACATATGTATATACACTACTAGTAACTCAACTATTACTTAGTATTATAGATATCCTAAATGTATCATAAATATTATATAATATTATTTAATCAACATGTTGATTTACTAAAGTGTTATGAGGAAAATGTATTATTTAAAAAATAAAAGATATTGAAATGAAATATATATTATTTTATTATTTAAGTATATATTATTTTAATTATTTAATTATATAATTATTTTAATTATATAATATTATATACCATATAAATTATTCTGGTCTTCGTACTGGATATAACTTGTTGGTTTTGTGTTATCATACCTTTCAAGTATGGATTATTAGCTGTTTTTCAATCGATTGGACACTTGTGACCACGCCGCCTCGTACCCCACGTTCAATAAACAACACCATATCAATATCAGTGAGCAGTTCCAGTTTCATACCAGTCATTTTTAAACATGCACACCATGACAAACCTGGTGTACCGTAATAGTGTGCTGGATCTAGATTGTATTTTGTCAAACACACATTTCTAAACTCTTCAAACACATATGCGAGAAGACATACATCTGTTTTTAACATATGTAACCATGTAATCTTCCATGTGTTCATGCATAAAGTATGAAATACATTACACGCATGTCTATAATCTCTTCAGATATTGTTGTTTGGTCAAGTCTGAATAGAATGCATCACGTGGTGGTAATGGGTTTCTGTTAAGCGTTCCATAGAATCCATATATTGATAAGAAACACCCCTTTCCTCAATAATAAATCTGCATGTGCCTTGTTGGGGAAGTCTTCAATAAAAACATTTGAAACATTGGTTACCACCCAACTTAATATTTTCTAATAATTTGTCTAAGCTTGAGTTCATGAATTGTAAACTGTCAATAAATTTTAAAGATCCGAGTGAGAATGAAATGTATTCTCCATATTGTTAGCTATGCATTTTATATTTCGTCTTTGAAAAGTCCCACAGACTGCATAATCAGGTGGTAATCGTACCCACGTAAATTATGAAACACGACAGGAATAAACTCTGCTGTTTACAATTGACATTGCATACATTGTGTGCAGCACCGATGAATTTCCCAGTTAGATGATTATGGTGTCGTACAACTCTCCCATATTGTTTTATCGTAGATGGAAAGCACTTGTCCAAATACAACACTGGTTGTATTTTCAATGTGTTTGCTCTTCTTGCGTTAAATTCATAGGTTGTATAGTTTCCAAAATAGATTTGATGTGTTTCTTGTTCTTTCAATCATACAATGTAGAAATTGTTGACTAGCATCTTGACCAACATATGACACCGTAGGTTGGTATACTGTGAGTCTTCACATACCACTTTATAAGCAAATGCACATGGTGTTTGTTTAGCCACATGTTTTTATCTTGTACTGGTGTATTTAAACACTCAAAGTCAGCATAGATAATAAATTGGTACACGTAACGTCTTTTCATAATCCTTGAATTGTAAAATATTGTCACCAGTATGCGGTAATTCCACCTTTTGTGGTCCATTGGTGGAACAATACCACATGATATCTAATAAATCTTGTCTATAAATCCGTGAAGACAATAAGGACAAAAATAAGTTTCGCTGTTTGATGTCTTGGTTTCTGTATAGGAATTTATTCAAGTTCTGTATCAAACAATAGTGTGTGTTGTCTTCAACTTGGTAAAAACAACAGATTACATGGTAAAACCGTCCTTTTGTGTTTTGTTTAATCTCATGGAATATTTCTTTGTCTTCAAACCCAAAACGTTTACTGAAATATGTGGGTTCTGTTGTTCAAATTTGTCCATTTTAGAAATAGACACAGGTAATGAAATATCTATCATGTTGAGTTCATGTTCATATTGCATATTAATCATTAGCATTTGTTGATTTACTTGGGTGTAAAGCAGCCAAAACACTCCACACAAACATTTCTGATCGTCATTCCTTATGTTCAAAAGTGACGAGCGTTTTGTAATGTTTTAGGTAACGGCAATATAGCTACTGACTTTCAACGGTGTATATTGCACTGTATGTATTTCAAGATGTAGTACTTTCTCAACACCCAACCAGATCCATTGCGCATAAATTCCTCTAGGCTTTTGATAATTTTCTGTAGCGCTTCATTTAAATCATGTTCGCTGTACGTTTCTGGATTTAACAAACATATGTTCTACTTCTGAACCATGGCGTAGTCACAGTATTATCCCCGTCGGAGTCAACCGTTCTAACTCTATTTGCACAGTTAAATACCATTTAATAGCTTGTTGAGATACTCTAGATAAGAGGTATTCATGGATAAGAGGACGAGTGTTAGCTAAAAATCCAAGTAAATCATTTCAGTTCTGATCCCTGTGGCTCGATTGCGGCAATTTCAGCACTGTTATTAATGCACTTGTAATGGTGGTGTTTCTGTTATCACTTTCCGCTAATGCTGATGATAATGATTGTTCTTGTTATTATTAGGCCGGCATGTTGATGGTGGATTTAATGGATGTGTATTAATAACATGAGTGTACAAGTCTTCATAATTTCAAACTCAAGCGGGCAATGATTACATTGAAATGTTTGAGTATTTACACCATGCACAGTCTTCAAGTGTCTTTTTAAACGGTCTTTTCTTCTAATTTTTTTACTACAAATATAACACTCCACAAAATACGTATGTGAAAGCCGATGTCGATTCAGTGTCTTTTTGTGTTGAAACATTTTATCACATAGATCACATGTATATTTTCTTTTTTCTACACCATCAGCCCACGATATCATTTCATCTCGTCAGCACTACTCCAAACTGGCGAATTTTCCATGTTGTTCGTGTGGTGGTTGTGGAAATAATGAAGTTATATCTTCTACAATTTATACTAAAATAGTTAACCAACTAATGTGATTGGTTTGTCTTGGTCTTTTTCGACCTAGTAGACGTTTGACATCACCTTGTTTGCTTGGTCTAACCTTTTTAGTCGACCTTGAACTGTTTTTAGTGTGCAGGTGTGATGTTCTGACCCTGAAGTTTTCGGCGCGAATCGTTTTGTGGGTTGACCTTGTGAGTTCCGCTTCTTATCAGATAGGTGACGGTGGTGACCTGAGCGCTTAGCCTTACAACTTGTGGGAATGTTTTGCTTTAGATATTTTATCTTGAAATAATTGATCAAAACTTTGTTCTACAAACATCTGTGGCTTTTCAATTATTTCTTTATTTCTTTCAATGTTTTCTGTATGTATTTGGTTGCTTTCTGGGGTTTTTCGGTTGATATCTGTTCAGTTTTCAACTGCTTCAATTCCTCCATCATCTGTTCATACTTTCGTTTCGATACTAATGTCATTTCTTCTGCCATTAAAATTCTTTTACCACAACTTTAAATAATATAAAAAATATTTCAAATATTTTGTAAGGAGTTCCTTTTTTCTTTTTGTTGGCACACTCTTAGCGATAAATGTCGAATGGCAGATTTATAACGTTTGTAACTTCTTTTTATCCTCCTCAGGTAAAGATCGATACCCATGAATGACGTTGTATACAATCGCACAAGGACTTGAAGTTGTGATTTGTCATAGTCTTTACTAATGCGAGTTGTTGTTTTTTTGTTGTGGCGATTAAAAGTAAAATGAAATCCTTTTCTTTCTTGACAACCACATTCATTTTTTAGGGATAAATATGCTAACAAACTTGTCCTGCAAAATGTGACTTCGTAATGAATACTCAGGGTTGCTGTGTGGACTAATATCAATCAAGATGTATGCATACTTGTCTTGTGTTGCCTTTTTATAAGCCTCCATGAAAATAGTGTGTGTTGGAAGAGAACAACTGTCTAGCAAATACGTTTATTTGTTGTTCATCTCGTCTGTTTTTGAATAAAATAAAATAGTGAGATTGTAGCGAAATACACTAAAGTATTTTCCACCAGAAAATAAGTTCTGTACAATAAAAAACACTGAAAAATTCATGTGGTGACTATGTTTCGTGAAGATATCAAGTGTTGTTTTGTCCTTTTCTTGCCACACTCATAAGATCATCTAATACCAAAATTCGATGTTTTCCATCCAATGACCATGATTCTAGATTTTCTTTTGTTGGTAAATCCATCAAAGAACTCAATATTTGAAACAGTGTTCTGCATTTCTGCAAATTTTGCTTGCCATACACCATATGCGTAAATAATTTGCACAGGAGGTTCCGTAAACATTTCATGACTATGTTTTAAAATCTCAAAAACTAATGTTGATTTCCCCGAGATGAACTCCCAGCTACTATACAAATAGCTGGTGAATAAATTTAAAACCTCCATGTTTTCAGGAAGACGCTTATGTACATAATGAGGTTGGGGTGTGTTTTTGTGGGGGTAAAATTGGTAGTAAATTAATACAAACACTCTTGTTTTAAGATTTTATTTTGAATTAAGGTATTTACATAGAATACAATGATAATTACACAAGCAAAACAACATTTATCATACAGTTACTCATTGTGATAAAACAATTACATGATAATATCTCTGTCTTTGGTTATTTCAAAATAACCCAATGATTCACTATACACAATGCAAGCTATTGTTTCGCTTAATGCTGTTCCAAATTGAACTTCTAGTTTAACATTCCCTGTTTGAATCAACGGAATAAATTCGTTAAAATATGGTTTAAGTCGAAGGCAAACAGAGTTGATCCTCTAACAAATTGTTCTCTGGTAATACTGATACCCTCGTTTTGGTTCCATTGTTTGCTAAAACAAACAGATTGGTGTATGCTCTGACAATGCTTGTACCTTCGTTAAAGTCTAACTTTAACGGATTACCCATTACAGGTATACCATCTGCATACAAACATATAGATGTAATATTACAGTTAAAAAGTCGAATGGGTTTAATTCATAATTGCCAGATGAACTGTTTGACTTCACGAACCCAACCACAACTTTATCGGGTTTTTGTCCTTGATATAGGTTATCCCAGTGGAATGTTGTACTACCAGAGGGAATACTCTGTATGCGTGTTTCTGATTTAGGATAAAAATATTTCGCGTTTGTATGTTGTAACATTTCATTATGGGCATAAAGCACTGAAGGACTAACAGACACTTTTCTTGCGAGTAACATGATATCAAGAATGTCAATCTTGTAAGCAGGTGTTGCTTCCCCTGAGAGAAGGCAGAAAGCTGGCGATGATCTATACAATTTAAGTTTTACATCCACTTGATTTAATATGTAACGTGGTATTTGGAAAAAGTCATGAAATAACGGTCCTTGCAAATCCAATATTTTTGACTTTGCTATGAATTGAGCTCTCACTGTCAGTCCTTGTTTGCACCTGCTGGGTTTGGGGTCCTCCTGGATGATCGTGATCATCTGGGTAAAATACCTGTGTATTGGTTTGTGTTGATGTAGTGGAAGGATCTAAATTCATCAATGTTTTGATCATAGCCGTGTATGGGTTGTTGTTACATGTCCAGATGTTTTGTTTTGTAAAGTAACCTCTGAAGACGAAAACAAAGACTGATAGAAACAGGTTAACTAGGACCAGTTTTTTTCATTTGCTTCAAGAGGTTTCCCTCTGCTTCCACCACTTTTAATCTCACATAAAGTTGAGACCCCTTCAAATCGATGTATTCGATTGAATTGCTAGAGTTAATTCTAAATTCGATTGGCTTCCATCTGTTACTTGAGATGATGGTCGAATTTCTGGTATGTGACATTGTTTACAGCTACTTGTGTTGGTGGGAGATCGAATAACTGTAAACCCATAGGAATTCCCTCATGAAAAGCTTCATTGTTTAACACTGACATATTTATCCAATATATCTTTCAGTGGTTCCTTTTACTTGTGATTTTTTAGGAGTGGTTCTTTTAGCTTTTTTCACAATTTTGAGAGTTTTGTCTTAGCTTTTTGTCCAGTTTTTCCACCTTTTTTCTTTTGTTTCGTTTTATATTTCCTCTGTCTCTGTTTAGTTGTTCTGTACACGTTAGGTTTACTTGTCCGTTTCGATCTGTACTTGTTAGTAGCTGATGTCGTAATGATTGAAGTAGATGGTGTGTCTGTATTTATACGTTCTATCTCCGATTCGCTCTATCCACCACACTTTGAACTGGTGAACTTAGCTTTATGGTGGAATTATCATTTTCAAAGTATCTGATGGTTTTTTCTCAAAATATTTCACCCATTTTTTGGGTCAGGTACATACAACGCAGAATTCATGTTTGTCTACAAACTGTAATGTCAGCAACACAGGTTCTTGTAGAAATGAAGCATTTTGATTCTTTCATATCCTTTATATAGATTTCGAATCTACTAGCTCTTTTCTTTCAACGGTAAATATATGGGTGTATCAAAACTGGAGCTCCAGCGATTACTTTTAGTTTGTGTTAAACGTCGTTAAAACTGGAACTTTCTTTCCTTCCACAATACTTTCACCACAAATATTTGAAAATATGAACATAGTTTGGCTCGAACTGTTTCGTACCTTTGAAGCTGAGGCTTGAAATTCTATCAATGCCACTTTCCATTTTCCTTCAAATATCAGTGGTGATTTTAAATGTACTTTAAAATGCCAGGGTTTATTGTTGGGAAAATAGTCAATACTTTCGTCACTCTTATATACACTATCATGTTCTTTGACTTCTTCGCCTGAAACCCAGGAATTGAATGAGGATGGGAAACCATCCCACGATACGAAATACTCCAGTTTTCCAGCACGTTTTCTTTTCCTTAAAATTTTATCAATAAACCATAAACTGTTTTCGTCTTTTTCTACTTTTTTGTAGCTCTGTATTATAAAATAATCCAGAAATCACCTCGTTGTTTAAGTCTTTCACCGCATACATGGGAATTCCATCTTTATTGTCTATGATTATTTTGAATACTTCTCTAGTAAATTGTTCATGATAGGATCTTGAAAGGGATGTTTTAATATGAGAAATACGAACCAGATCTCCTTTCTTGAATTGAAATGGTACTTTTCTTGGATTTTTTCGGGATCTTAGGTACAGTAATAAAATAAATCAGCCTCATTTTGTTTGTTAACATCTTTCGGTGCTGTGTTGTAATAAACTCCTATGCGGCGATGCATTATAATTTGTCTACTATACTTTGTAGATCATCAATATATCGATAGGATCTCTTGTATCTCATCCATCTGTACAACATGACTTTCATTGTTTTCTGTACACGTTCAACATAATTCGCTTTAGAATATTCTGCGTAGTAAAATAATACACATTGTTTGTCTTTCAAATATTTCTTCAAAAACCGGTTATTGAATTCTGAACCTTTATCCGTCCTCAGTTTTAAAGGCTTTCTTTCAGCAAATATTTTTTTCATAGATTGTAAAATAGATGTGGCTGTTTTGTCATGCAACGGTTTTACCCATAGGTAACGACTAAATATGTCAATCACAAACAACAAAAATCGCACACCACCATTATATTTCTTCAGGTTTTCCACTGAAGTTAAATCAGCATCAAACTGTTCATCAATAGATGATACCAGAACTCTTGCCGTTTTAAATGGTGTCGTGGTTCTCTTGATAGAGAATAGTTGTCGTGATTTTTTAACCAGTTTCTTGATAAAATGCAGTGTAAATACTTTGGGATATTTTTTTCTCCAAAATTCGGTAAAGCTTTTGAGGACCCGTAAATGCACCAGGGTTATTTGTATTATAGTAATATTCTGTAGAATAGACTCCTTCTCTTGCTTATCCATAACTAAATGAAGGTTAAAGTACAACCTATTTTATTTTGATTTTGAATTTGTATATCTGTTAGTGTACGCTGTATAGGTCACCTCTCTGCTAATAATAGTTTACACTCCATAACAGATGTTAAAGAGTATCTGGGGTGTACACAGGTATCAGTTATGGTTTACTGATCGCATATGGTGGATTGTTTACACTGTGGTGTGTTGAGCCGTGCTGAGATAAGGATTAAAATTGGTTCGCATGGTTTGTGGTCACTGAGGATACCACACTAACAATAACCTATTAAACCATCTCAACTTTTCTGGTTATTCAACTTTGATATATTTTCCATACTTTGACAATTATTTAAATAGTAACAACACAACAAACACTTATATACAATAACAAATTCGTGTTACAAACTACTTTATTTGACGCTATAGAACAATCTATTTTCTAGATGTGCAATAGTCAGCACCATCTTCTTCATTTTTGTTTGCCACTGATCGGTTTTCATTGCACCCAACCAGTCTTTATCATATATTTTTAGTTTCTGTAATGCCAGTAGTTCAGACATATGTTGAGACAATCTATAATCTCACTCCAAGATAGAAGAATCATATCTTCATTAACTACACTGACCAACAAATCAAAGTACATCTCGATATGTTCTTGAGTATCGTACATGATGCACGAATGTTGAACTTGTGATGGGTGGTCTACCTCACACCCATAACATTGTTGTTTAACAACATCACCAAGACATTTATATAAAGCCTCTGCATACACAAAATCGAAGTAGGAGTTCATTATCATTACGTGAGCTGTGTTATCATTCATTTTGAAAATGTGTTTAACGAGAGATTATTGACCAAGGAGATTGTTCACCAAATGTGTATGTGTTACGATGGCTTCCAGAGAATTTATCAACAACGTCTTCACCTATTGTGTATCCAATGATTTTTAGGAAATCACAGGATGGTGAATGTTTATGATGCTCTTCCCAGGGGTTGTCTGTTTTCTCCCACTTAGAGAGTTCTACGTGACAAGAAAACAAATAACTTTGTCACTGTACCCAGAATAGTAGAATCCTGCTTTGGCTAACTGATACTTGTTTGGTTCTATCTGTGATGACCAGGTATCAAAAGTGGAAACTCGAACGTTGTAGTATTTGTAGTTTTTTTGCGATAAGCAATCAACACAGTCCATAAGTTCACTGGTCATCAATGAAAGGATTTTTAGTAAATGAACACTTTGCTTTAAGTCACAGACTGTTTCGAATTGTGTTTTAAACTCAGTTTTATCTGTGATGAGCCCCTTTCTTCAATAAAATATGGTGTTGAACGTTCAGTCTTTTTCACCATCAAAGAAAGTTTTTGATCGAGTTACAATAAACCTGGTTACGAACTGGTGACCACTGTACAGTTTCCAATCCGTTCTGTTGTAAATAGCTTATTGTTTCTTCTGTAAACTCAAGTTGAGCTTGTGCCATGCTAAAAAAAAAGAAGACAATGAATTAAACCAGTGTGATGAATAAAAATCTCTCTCTGTTATCATTGTAACGAAAATTTTAAAAAGGTGTGAATAAAGGGGTACAACTCTAATTATATCAAATAAGGCTAACAGAGTTACATAGCTTAAAAAAATGTTTTAGAACTTTAAACTAAATTATTTACAAATTAATATTTCACACTTACCAATTCAATCCAATATTTCACAACCAAGAGATTGTCCGTGTGAGTGGATGATGTTCTGTGAGGATTGAACAAAATTACCATCTTTTTATACAATTTGAATCAAAATTCAACCTTGACCTGATCCCCCCATCGACCTTGAGCTATGAGCATGCGCAGACGTAGCCTAAATAGAGTAGCCTCAATTCGACCTTAACCTTGAATCATAGGCATGCGCGGTTGATGACCTAGGCTTAACCTACTGAATTAAAACGTTTGCTTTATACTTCCAAACATGAATACATTAACTCTACTCCAGATCTTTATCACAAAATACCTTGCTTTAGATTGTTTATATTTCAAACCAGGTTGGTAACACATAACCAATACAACTAACTCAACAACACCAACCATAGATCCTTATCTGGATGTTGAATTGTAAGATTAATAACTGCAGCTATAATTATGCCATACACGACTATCATTTGAAATATAAAAGTGATTTTATTTTTAGCAATTCGGTGTTACACCTGTTTGATAACAACGAGTTAGTTTCGATATCAAGGTAGTGGTTGTGGGGTTAGGGTTATTGGTGTCTGTCATCTTGATAGACAATTCTTTGATCTGTTGGCTGTCAAATTTTATGGATTATACACTGAAGATAGGTAGTAGGATGTCTGAATGTTTTACTGAGCGTAAGTGTTGATGTTTGGAGAAAACGTGAAAACTCACTGATAATACACAATACGTCAAATTAAACCTTAACCCAATCTAAAGCATGCGCAGATATGACCTAAATAGAATACCCCTAATTCGACCCTTAACCTTGAATCATGAGCATGCGCAGACATGACCTAAATAGAATACCCTTAATTCGGGCCTAACCTTGAATCATGAGCATGCGCAGTCGGTGGTCTAGGTCATTGACCGTGATGACGTAGGTTTGACCTACTTACCCAGATCTGGGACTGGAACCTCTGGAACCCCCCGTTAAAGCTCCTAGTTTGCTACTACTAATAGTACCACTGGTTGTCGAAATCAACATTGCAATTTTGATCAAATATATAGATGTATTGCAGGATTTTGAAGGCACTGGGTATAATCACAATTTCTGTGCAAATAAAACTGTAAAAGAAGCAAGTTTATTATTCAGTGTTCATCCGCAATTACATTCATTAAACTACCTATAAAATACCTTATTTGCACCACAAATTTGCAGCTGTCGAATAAGCTCATAGCTCAATTAGTAAGAACGTCGTTTTTTTTTTTTTTTTTTTTTTATTACTTATTTTTTTTATTATATTTTTGGATGATATATTTAGAATTTTTTTATTCTATTTTTTATACTTCCATTATTTTGCGTTTTTAACATTTTAAAATCATAGACCACACGATCCTCTCTACATATAAATCATTTATAGAGAGGTCGATTTTTCTAACATGAGAGTCCTGGCATAGACAGGTTAAGTTATAAGGACAAACAGTAAAAATGAGACGGGACAGTACGTTTAATGTAAGTCGTCAATTTAAATATTTTGTTTTAATACTTTCTTGTTAGTGTTTTAAATGACTGCAGTGTCCTAGTCGCATCTGTATGTCACAATTCAGAAGTACTTTAAGGATTGGAGTTTAATTTTATAACAATGTCAAACTTTACTTATCAAGAACAATAACTCTATCTTGCTTCATCTCTATTAAATACTTGTAAGGTGAAATTTATGTTTTTCTAGAACATATTTCAAAAAACTATTGAAGGCATGGATATACATTCTTTACATTGGCAAGGGTGTGAAGTGACAAAGAACAATAACTTATCTGTCCCATTCAAAGGGGTCTGGCACGAAAGTTGGGTCATTATTCACAATATGTAATACAATACAAATACTACTCCCGATTGACCAAGATTCAAAACCTCCTTGAAAAAAATATCTGAGTCATTTATGATTGTATATTCAAATTCTTTGCACCAGCGCAAGCATATACATTTATGTAACAAAAAATCACAACTGTTTCCACCCTTGCAAACGCAGTTATCAGGCAACAAAACCCGCTTTAAGAAATTATCCTCAATTTTAGAATATCGTTCAACAACCCGTCTCCTAGTGTAAACAGTTGTATATGCGAACGGCGAACCGATGCAATAACCACGTTAAAACAAATGAACTGCTCACATCGCATGCATAATCTTTTATCGGGAGCAAGAAATACAATAAATGTCACCATTTCAACCGTTTGCCTATTTTCCCTTTGCATTTAGCAATTCTACGAATCATGTGACTTTCAGAGAAAGAGATGTTTTATTAGCTGTGTTTTCTAGCTTCTACAACCAATCGAATTCATAGTTAGGTGATTCACAAAATGACTCATAATAGAAGCGAAAGATCGCTAACGACGAAATCGGTTAACCTTGTCCTCTCGCAGAAATGACTATTTTACACTGGGAGACCAGGTGTTTGTTTTCTTTCTTGGGTTTAACATCCCACCGACAGTATTTCAGACGATGTCTACTTGAGACAGGTATAGTGTTGCCACGCTGCAGTATCACGCCGTAGATATGTGGCATGATACCACATCCAGTCACATTAACCTGGCACAGGGCCAACCAGCCCTGCAACTACCCTTATATGCTGAGCGCCAAGCAAGGGGCTATAACAGTACCATTTTTTACAACTTTGGTATGTCGCGGCCGGGATTGAACACACAACCTCCCGCTCCCGAGGTGGACGCTCTAAACACACGGCCACCGGAGGAGACCGGGTGTACGAACGCATGTCGATATTCAAAAAATTGAGGTTAGTTTCATAAAGCGGGTTTCGTTGCTTGATAATTGCCTCCGTGGCCGAGAGGGTAAAGTCGCTAACTTTAACACTCACTCAGCCCCTCACCGCGCGAATCTCAGCAGGGTCATTCGGATTTTCATGTGAGGAAGCCTTCCAGCTGGCTTGCGTAGGTCGGTGGTTCTACCCGGATGTATCCGTGCATTCAGGGTCTTCCTCCACCTGTAAATTAGCTGGACGTCGCTTTAAGACTGAAATTCTGTGGAAGTACGGTAAACTAAAATAGTCAAGTCAAGTTGATAATTGCAATTGCATTGGTGAAACAGTTGTGATTTTCTGTTACATAAATGTATATGCTTGCGATAGGTGCAAAGAATTTGAATATACCATCATAAATGACTGACATATCGACATTTTTTTCAACGAAGGTATGAATCTGTCAATCGGGAGTATATCCCATATAGTGATATATGATTCACCTTTCGTGTCAGACCCCTTTGGTCCCATTTTCTTTGCTTTTCTATTGAAAATATTTCTGTCTGCAGCAAATTAATGAAGTATTGTAGAGTAGCCCTGCGTTGTGTTTCCAAGGTTCGCAGGATCTGAGCAAGACAAAGTCCAAATTCTGGTCTACATTTTATTTCCTTGCTTCGTCCCTTTGGCACAGCCTTTATCTCTCTCTCTCTCTCTCTCGGACTCTTCTCCCGACCTCCTTATATACCGTTTGCACGAGCCCGAATGAGTAACACTATGTATAATCGTTATGTAGGTCAGAACTGCGTAAGCACATTCCAGTTACGCCATGGCAACGCAGCTAGTATGAGTCAATTCGACCCTGTCCCCTAATATAGAAACACACCCAGACTATTGCCAAATATGACTGCACCGGCCCCGCCTGTAGCCAAATATGAAATGGGGGTAAGTGAATTACGTAATTTCCGTTGTTTTTACCACGTGGTTAACGTGGGCGTATGATGACCAATATCAACATTTTAGGATAAGCGGAAATGGTTCTAGTCTGAT
This sequence comes from Solen grandis, assembly GCA_021229015.1. Lineage (NCBI taxonomy): Eukaryota > Metazoa > Mollusca > Bivalvia > Adapedonta > Solenidae > Solen > Solen grandis. Next base: position 110,272,533 of record CM037777.1, on the reverse strand, counting down.
GCCACATGACGCATCCTACCTATTCGTAGAATCAAACTTTGGTTGCTGATCTTCGCACATTCCAGACAGTATGACGTAAAACGCGTTTGGTTCTATCTTCAGTAACCCGCTTCTAAAGATATTATTGAGACAAATAAGAATGTTGAGCGCATTCTCCTAGCGATATAAATTACGTTACAGGTATTGAGACGATCAATACTAAGAACCACTATTCCTTATCCATTTTTGTTTAATTTGACAGAGACAATTAATTAAAATAATCTATCTTACCTGCTGTTTTAATAAGATTTAGCTTCCCTGATTTTTACATGCATACAACAAAAAATAATAATAATAATAAAGTGATTGACATTATAATTCACACATTTTAACTTTCGCTTCTGACAGTGCTCTCAGTGCTTTGATTTCTCTATTCAGTACATGTGTATATAAAATAAAACGGAAAAAATTACATAAGTTAAATTATATCGAAAGTTTGTTGGTTTAGATTTGCTTCCACATGTTGAGTGGACAATTCTGTCATTTTTAGACCCCCGAGATCTTTGATCAGGGGAATATTGTTTTTGCCCTTGCTGAATATTTTGTCTGGTTTACTCAATTATAGACTGACTGCATACAGGATTAAACATGCCTTTTAAGAAATCATCTAAACAATTGAATTCAAACGAAAATTCAACAAATATTCATCCATTCACTCACACTGCAAAAACTTAACAGCAAAAATAATAAAAGAATTATGAATTAAATGAAAAATGTATGTCTGCACCAAGAATTCGAAACCGCCACTTTCTGAATACAAGACCCCTGAACTTAGCAATGGGCCATCCGGACTTATTTGATGTGTAAAGCATAAAACCATACTACTATTAAAACAAATGTTTGGATCTTAATAATTCACGAAAACTAACGGAGAACATCTTTGGGATTAATCAGTCTCGGGTCAATACTGTCAGACAATAAGCATGCCAACAAGTGCATATATGTGTTCAATGAATGCAGAGTTTGTTATATATTACATTTTATGTTGCATGTCCAGTATTTTACGTATTCATATTTTTATAGGTTGTACACATTGTCAACGCTGTGCAGTCATTCTATACAGTATCGTATTTCCATTATTGCACTGTCAATAATGTAATTTCATTTCATACACCCGGAAACGAAGATTTGGAGGGTAAATAGACGTCATTCTCTTGATTGGTCCGTCCATCTGTTTGTTGGGTCGCATAATCTTGTGTACCATCTACAGGCTATATTTCTCATTTGATCTTAATGAAAATGTGTCAGCATGTTCACTTTAATTAATTCTAGGCCTACGTCAATCACAACTAGATGTCATTCGTCAAAACGAATGATAGGACTTTCTGCAACCTGTGTTAATGCAAAAAGCAGGAGATAGAAGTTTCATGTAATGACTCACCTCTGTAGTATTTCATGTTCATGCTGAACAATTGACATTGTATTCCGCGAAAAATAAGCGTTTAGTTACGAAGAAAAAAAATAAGTAGCAGTAGTAGTAGTATGCTTACGACGTCATATGACGTCACGACTCAAAATATATGTAGAAATATGCAGAACCGCAAACTGTGTAAGTTTCAACTTTCTATCTCATCCCGAAGTTCTTTAACACTAAAATGGAAATTTTTTTGGTCCTATGTTCGAATCTTATTTCACCCACAATACTTCGTTTTTCGGAATTAAGGTTAGCTGACAAAATATTCACACCTTAGTTTCAGGATGTACCATCTGTGAAAATTTGAAGAAATCTGATCATAAATGGCGGCTGTAGAGCGCGAAAACCATTTTTCACTATTTTTAGCTCTGGCGTCACGTGACGTCATAGGGTGCTGAAAATGCTGTTGCTCAAAAGCGCATACGTTACTGCAATAACTCTGAAATTTTCATTATTCTGAACAACTGGCATCATGTCGAAATTATTGCCCCAAATTAAAAAATTAGTGGTATGCTTATGACGTCCTCTGACGCCCACGATTCAAAATATTTGTAGAAATGCTGCAGAACTGCAAACTGTGTAAGTTTCAACTTTCTCTCTCATCCTGAAGCTCTTTAATCCTAAAATGAAATTTTCGGTCCTATGTTCGAATCTTATTTCCGCCACAGAACTTCGGTCTTTCGGAATTTCGGTTAGCTGACAGGATATGCACACCCAGTTTCATGATGTACCATCTGTGAAATTGAAGAAAATCCGACCATAAATGGCGGCTGTAGAGCGTGAACACCATTTTTAACTATTTTTAGCTTTGACGTCATATGACGTCATATGGTGCTGAAGATGCTTTTGTTCAAAAGCGCATACTTTACTGTCATAACTCTGAAATTTTCAATATTCTGAACAACTGGCATCATTTCGAAATCATTGCCCTAAAATAAAAATTACGAAGTATGCTATGATGTCACATGACGTCATATGACGTCACGACTCAAATTATATGTAAAATTCTGCAGAACTGCAAACTGTGTAAGTTTCAACTTTCTATCTCAACCTGAAGCTCTTTAAAAACCTAAAATGAAATTTTCGGTCCTATGTTCGAATATTACTTCAGCCACAGAACTCTGTCTTTCGGAATTTCGGTTAGCTGACAGGATATGAACACCTTAGTTTAAAATGTACCATCTGTGAAAATTTGAAGAAAGTCCGACTATAAATTACGCTGTAGAGCGCGAACACCATTTTCACTATTTTAGCTGTGACGTCATGTGACGTCATAGCTGCTGACAATCATGAAATCAAAATTTCCTCACTTGACTAATAAGCCATAAAAATTTCATCGTCCTAGACTATTGCAACATATTAAAATAAGCGTTTAGTTAGGAAGAAGAAAAGAATAATAATAATAAAAAATGACGTCACGTGACGTCATATGACGTTTATTTTCACATAATTGTTAGACACCCAGAGACCTACTAACTGACAAAATTTCAACTTTCTATCTCAAATAGGACAGTTTTAATAAGCATTTAAAAATTGACGTCCTTGGTTCGAATCTTGGATCCGCCATAGCTCTTGGAATTTTCGAATTTTGAAAAACGATACCGGTATACAAAAAGAAGAACGTAAAATACACATTCTTTTAACATTGATATAAAAATCGGCCCATTAAAAATTTGGCTCGGGACCGTGAAACAAACTTTCGAGTCAATTTCAAATGTGACATCATATGACGTCATAGGCTTCTGAAAATCATTGAAATCGAATTTTTCAGCGTCGAATCATTTGTCATTAATTTTTCATTGCCCTCGACAATTTCACATATAGAAATACCTTTTGTTAATATTAGAAATACATTACATATAATGACGTCACGTGACGCCCATATGACGTTTATTTTCACAAAATGTTAAGACCCCAAAGACCTATATACTGACCAAATATCACTTTTCTATCTCAAATAGGACCGTTTTTTATAAGCATTTAAAAATTTACGACCTTGGTTCGAATCTTGAATTCGCTATAGAACCATGGACTTTTCGAATTTGAAAAAAGGATACCAAAGATGCACAACTAAATTTTAATCTACACATTCTGGGGAAAATTTTGATGAAATGGGTTTATAAACAAGGGCTGTAGACCGGGGTACAAACTTTTGTTGCATATTTCAAGTGTGACGTCAATGACGTCATAAGCATATGAAAATCAAGAAATCAAAATTTCAGCGTTTGAAGCATGTGTCATTAAATTTTCATTCCCCTTCGACAATTTCAACATATAGAAATATTCTTGTTAATATTAGAAATACATTATCATATAATGACGTCACGTGACGTCATATGACATTTTTTTTCACAAAAAAATTTAAAACTTCTAGAGACCCTATATACTGCCTAAATATCAACTTTCTATATTAAATAGGACAGATTTTATAACATTTAAAAATTTACGACCTAGGTTCGAATCTTGGATCGCTATATAACCATTGAACTTTACGAATTTTAAAAAAAACGGACACCCGGGATGCACCAACTAGAGCCTAACATACACATTCGGGTGAAATTTTGATGAAAATCGGTCCAGAAATAATGGCTGTAGACCGCGTACACTCTTTTTCACCTGACGTCAAATTTGACTTTTATGTGACGTCGTATGAATATGAAATTCATTGCATCCAAAAGCTCACGGTTTGAAATATTTGCCATAAAATTTTCTTTGTTCTGAGTCCAATAGCAGCAACTCGAAATTAACACAAATATAAGAGGAAGAAAAAAAGAATAACTAGACTCCTTTGTTCTGAACAAAAAAAGGGCTTTCTGCTAACTATGTCAAACCTGATCATACTTATTTACTTTTCTGACATACAAACATCTCAAATATTGAAGAAAATCCTGATTATAAATATGTTTATGACGTCAAATGACGTCCCGACTCAAAATGTTTTAAGAAATTTCTGCAGAACTGCAAACTGTGTAAGTTTCAACTTTCAAATCTCATCCTGAAGCTCTTTAATCCTAAAATGTAACTTTCGGTCCTATGTTCGAATCTTATTTCAGCCACAAACTTCGGTCTTTCGGAATTTTTCGGTTAGCTGACAGGACATGCACACCTTAGTTTCATGATGTACCATCTGTGAAAATAAAAAGAAAAAACGACCATAAATGGGGGCTGTAGAGCGTGAACACCATTTTTCACTATTTGAGCTCTGACGTCATATGACGTCATAGGTGCTGAAGATGCTTTTGTTCAAAAGCGCATACTTGACTGTCATAACTCTGAAATGTTCATTATTCTGAACAACTGGCATCATGCGAAATTATTGCCCTAAAAAAGAAAATTAAAAGTATGCTTATGACGTCACATGACGTCCTATGACGTCACGACTCAAAATTGATTTAGAATTCTGCAGAAAATGCAAACTGTGTAAGTTTCAACTTTCTATCTCATCCTGAAGCTCTTTTAAAAAGTAAAATGAAATTTTCGGTCCTATGTCGAATCTTATTTCAGTCCCAGAACTTCCGGGCTTTGGGAATTTCGGTTAGTTGACAGGATATGCACACCTTAGTTTCATGATGTACCACTGTGAAAATTTGAAGAAAATCCGACCAAAAATGGCCGTTTTAGAGCGTAAACACCATTTTTTCACTATTTTTTAGCTCTGACGTCACCTGACATCATAGGGGGCTGAAGATGCTTTTTTTTCAAAAACGTATACTTTACTGTCATAACTCTGAAATTTTCATTATTCTGAACAACTGCATCATGTCGAAATCATTGCCCTAAAATGAAAATTAAAAGTATGCTTATGACGTCACATGACGTCATATGACTTCACGACTCAAAATTTATTTAGAAATTCTTCAGAACTGCAAACTGTGTAAGTTTCAACTTTCAAACTCATCCTGATGCTCTTTAATCCTAAAATGAAATTTTTTGGTCCTATGTTCGAATCTAATTTCAGCCACATAACTTGGGTCTTTCAGAATTTGGGTTATTGACAGAATAGTTCACCTTAGTTTCAAGCTTTTACCATCTTTGAAAATTTGAAGAAAATCCGCCCATAAATGACGGCTGTAGAGTGCGAACACCATTTTCCACTATTTTTAGCTGTACGTCACATGACGTCATATGAAGATAAAATTATGCATTTAAAAGGGGAAACGTCAATCTGATCACTGTTAAAATTTCATGCGCTGGCTTATTGGCAACCTTTTTTAAAATTTGAACCTCAAAAGGAGAAATAATAATAATAATAATAACTAACTCCTTTTGTTCTGAACAAAAGAAAGGGCTTTCTGCTAACTATGTCAAACCTATCATACTTATTTCATTTTTCTGACATACACCATCTTCAAATATTGAAGAAAAGCCCCCCCGAATTGACAGCTGTAGAGTGCAAACATAAATAAATAAGAGGAAATCTGGGGATGTCATATAACTAATTCAAATTTTAAAGTCATTGCTTTCAAAAAGGATTATGTGACTTGTTTTTAGTTATAATTTCATAATGCTAATTTTTCCAGAACCATCTTAAGATAACTACGATAATACTCAATCTTCGTGTTCTGCAAGGGAATGAGGTATCACATCCTCTTAACATGCTAAAAAGTATACAAATTCCTTTTCTACAAAATATTCATTTCTCATATCTTCATTGAAGTTTTTTTTTGTTAAATTGAAGGGGCACAGAGAATTAAAATAAATTACTGTATCACATTTTACCTTAAATGTAACAGAAATAAAATTTAAAAATAATATTGGGATCAACTGCAAAGAAACAAGGAAAAATGTTGTTTTTTTTTTCCATAAATTCTTACTTTAAATGCAACTATAAAGTCCGATTTTTAAAACCCTGGTACCGTTAAGAAAGGTCTTCTGAATTAAAACATGTACTTACTTTTTTGTTTAAACCTATCTGTTTTTGCGATTTATAAAGTTTTCCTCCCCCCAAAAAGGCAAAAATGGGCAAAAAGATATTCATGTCAACTACTACCATTCCGACAAATAACTAATAATTAATAGACCAAACATTAAGAATGCATACCAAAAACCGCATTGAATCATGATAAAAATATTGTTCTTCATGATATTTTCAACAAGGGGGCCCCAAGGTGGCCCTAAAGACTCATACCTGAGAAAAACTGCCTTCATTACCTGTACAAGTTACTAAATTAATAGCATAATTGTACTGAAGACATAATCCATCAGATTATTTATAATTCCACGAAGTAAAGAGAGCCTGTTGTAAAAATTTTGAAGTCAAACTTGACTGAAAAAATATCTTAAAACACACAAATTTAAACATCAAAAGGATATAACCTTGACCTAATTGGCAAATGTCAACATTATCGAACTTGGCAGAAAGAATATGGCTATAAACATTGTTCTAAGTTTGAAGATGTTTACTTCAGAAATGAAGAAGCTAGAGGGGCAAATAAAGTGAAATATTACATATTTTATATCAAAAGGGCATAACTCCTGACCTATTTGACAGATATCAGCTATAATCGAACTTGCCCAAAAGAAATGGCTATAAACAATGTCATAGAGTTTGAAGAGTTTCCCTTAAGAAATGAAAATGCTAGAGTGCAAACAAACTAAATTTTGGGCATTTTTTAATATTAAAGGAGCATAACTCATGACCAAAGGGGCCGATATCAGCCATAATCAAAATTGTCCGAAAATTTATGGTAAAAAACATTGTCATAACTTTTTGAAGATGATTGTTCAAGAAAATAAGATGCTAGAGTGAAAACAAACTGAAAATTGGCATATTTTTATATAAAAAGGGGGCATAACTCCTGACCAAAAAATTTAATATCAGCCATAATCGAAGGTACCGATATGATGGTAATAAACATTGTCATAAAGTTGAAGATGATTGCTTAAGAAATGAAGATGCAAGAGTGAAAGTGTCAATGACAATGTGAAATCTAGCTCTTTTTTTTCAATATTAAAAGGGGCATAACTCCTGACGTAATAGGCTGATACAGCCATATTCGGACTTGTCCAAGATTTATGGTAATAAACATTTTCATAAAAGTTTGACGATATTTCTTAAAAATGAAGAGCCAGAGTGCAAACAAACTAATTGTGGACGGCAGACGGACGGTGGATTGACGGACGGACAGACGGACGGACAGATGGACGGACAACGGACAACGGACAATCATCGATTCTATAGCCATCTTGAGCACATGTGCTCAGGTGAGCTAAGAACTAATAGTTTCTTAAAAAAGCAACCAAGTGATTAGGACTAACTGCAGAAGTGCATGAAAGAACGGATAAATTTTTTTCTCATCTAACTTCCTTATATGATGACCAATTTTTTAAAAAAAAAGGCCTTTATATTTCCAACATTTCACGTGTTTCATGTTTCAACTTTTCTGTTATGGGGTTCTAAGATACAGAAAGGTTATTTTTTTAGGAAACGGCAAAAAATCGGCAAAACGATGTTCATGTTTATTATTGCCCTTCGAAAAAACTTTTAATTAATGGTCCGATCATTAAAACTGCATATCATTAGAACCGCATTGCATACGCTTATAAAACTGTTCTTTAGTTATTTTTTAAAAATTAATAGTTTTAGAAAAAATCAATCAAACGATAAGGGGCTAAAAAGCAGAAAAAGCATGAAAGAACGGTTTAAATGAATTCTTATTTCTCATCTAACTTCCTTATAGGATGTCCGATGTCCAATTTTAAAACGCTAGGTACCATTAGAAAGGCCTTTTAATTTTCCAACATTTCACGTGTTTCATGTTTCAACTTTTCTATTACGGGTTTTGAGATATAGAAAGTTATTTTTCAAGAAAACGGCAAAAATCGGCTAAAAGATATTCAAGTATATTATTGCCTTTGGACAAATAACTTTATACTTTATGGTCCGATCATTAAAGTCTGCATATATCATTAGAACCGCAATTACATAATGCAAAAGAAAAAAAGAAAAAAAAAAAAAAAAAAAAAAGATCATTTTGTTATTTAAAAAAAAAAAAAATAGTTTTGCAATCAAGTGATCGGGACTTCCTGCGGGGGTGCATGAAAATACGGTTTTACTAATTCCCTTTTTTTTCATGTAACTTTCCCATATTACGTCCAATTTTAAAAAGCTAGGTACCGTTTTGAAAGGTCTTTTCATTTCCCACAAATTTCCCTTGCTTCATAATTGTATGTATCTTTAAACACTTTGTAGATACGGGGGGTTAAACCGTGAGCATACGGCAAAGATCGGGGATAAATATGTTCATATCGTTTTGTTTTTCCCTATAACTTAATTTAATATTAGGTCAATCTTTAAAATGTAAACACAAAAGAACGGGCCCGACATTGATCTACAAATTTCATTTATACTCTTATTAAAAAAAAAATCAATAATTATCGAGATATAAGTAGTTTAGTGAGCCTAAAGGGGTTCAACATTTTTGTTTTTTCTGCAATAACTCAACTGATTCAACCCCGATCTTCAAAAAATATATATCATCTAAAGGCCTTTCAAAGCACTAAAAAATTAAACGCATAGTGTCTCATAAAAATTTTTCGTTTTTGAGAAATTAAGGCCGAAAAAAAACCGATAACTGAAATATGACCTTGACCTTTGTGATTTTCCGGAAACGGATGCACCATGTTCGACAGGACACTAAGTTGCACATTAAATGAAGGTTACATGTAAACGCTCAAAAAAAAAAAAGCCTGCAGGGCCTAAAACCGGTTATTTCAAATGCAAAATTGCTTATTACGTTCTGACGTTAAATGACGTCTTATGACGTCCCGTTGTCATGGAAACAAAAGAAGATCCCAAGACACATATAAATGTCCAATTGTCATGCTTCTAGCTCACAGGAGCATTTGTAATAAAGAAATTATGTTTTTATTGACCAAAGTTTGAATCTCTATTTTGACATAAAATCTCGAACTTTTTGAATTTGAAAAGTTCAGTGAGTATGCACATTTACATCCAATTTACACTTTCTGTGAAAATATTAGGCCGTCTGGACTAATACTGACGGCTGCAGAGCGCGAACCAAATTTGGTAGCAATTTTCAACTGTGACGTCACATGACATCAAATGAAGATGAAAATTAGTGCATTCAAAAGCACCAAAGTCACTCGATGAATTTTTAAAATTTCATGCTGCTGCTTATTGGCAACCTGTTTTAATTTGAACCTCAAAAGAAGGAAAAATAATAATAATAAACAGAATTCATTCGTTGAACGAATGATAGGACCCTTTCTGCTAACATTGAAAAATAAAAAAATTAAATTTCCCTTAGAAAGAATAATATTAAATTCCCTACCTTTTACTTTTTTCGTATGGACCTTCTCATGCATGACTTTTTTGAAAAAGCCATATTCAAAAAATAAACAAGTAACTGGTGTGCAAGCAACACATAGTCCCCTACCGGTTTAGTGCCTAATTTTTCGATTACCACATCAACCAGAATTTTGGTCCAAGAAAAACAAGACTTTGGTTAAAGTAAATGTAAGGGAATATTTAAGTTATGTCCATTTAACAAAACTATATGAGAGCT
>CM037777.1:110212452-110262452 GCA_021229015.1 Solen grandis | reverse complement strand
CTGTTTCATACAAGGGTAAGCAGCCTACGATATAACTGGTAGTCTGAGTGCCTGGGACTACTAGCAATCTTTACAAGGCACTTACATTTAGCAGTTTTGTGAGCCTGACAAGCCTAAAAAAATATTGTAGGAATGTCCTTATGTCACAATTAACATTGTAACATAAGGAATCAAGACCTTTTATAATTATGTATTTGATGGGTCAGATAGTCTGACAATTCCTAATGCTAAATAATGTAAAATTTTTCCCATTTTCATGGTAGAAATCCAAATAAATAAGATTAGATAAGTCAATGCCCACAGAAAGAAAATATGTCATCTATCTCAGGTCTGATACACGGACCAAGTGATGGACATTTTAGAATGCTTAATTTGGATTTTCTTGTCGATTACACATTAAATGCTGCACATGAAAAATGCAGATACCGGAATAATAATTCAGAAAAAAAAAGAAATGGATATTTTTTATTTGTAAAATAAAAATTAAAAAAAAAAAAAAAAATGATGAGTGTTTTTAATTAAAAGCAGTTTATTTGATTTTAGCCACACCTCCCAACAAAGTAAAGATTAATGAAGAATGATTAATTAATGAAAATCATCAATTTGTATGACTTCTTAATTATATATTTTCATTTTTCAGGATGGAATGTTTGAGATACCAATTAAAGCTGTCCTTCCAAAGTTTGACATTGATATACCAGAAAATCTCAACTTCAACATGTGTGCAGCCAAAGACTTTGTGGATGCAACATTTGATGTGAAAAACTCTGGGTATGTCCAATGTAATGTTTAGATTTTATACTTGCATTATGAAAAATTTTCAAATAAATTTAATAGACATTCCATATAATTGTGTTTTTACCATTGCTGCATGGTATTCCATATTTTCTGACATAATTCATTTGAGAAATGTTGATTAATGTTTTTAGCTTACCTGAGTACGAAGTGCTCAAGGTGAGCTATTGATGTTATCAGTCCGTGTCCATCGTCTGTCCGATATCTGCCAAGTAGGTCAGGAGTTGTGGTCTTTAGATTTTAAGAAAATGCCCAGTTTTCACTTAGTGTACACACTAGCATCTTCATTTCTAGTGTACACACTAGCATCTTCATTTCTACAGCAGTCTTCTTCAAACTTTATGACAATGTTATAGCCTTAAACCCTCAGCCAAGTTTAAATATGGCTTCAGATATCTGCCCATAAGGTCTGGAGTTATGACCTGTGAATGATAAATAGATACCAGATTTTTCTTTGTGTTCACTCTAACATTTTTATTTCTCAATCAGTTGTCTTCAAACCTTTTAAAATGTATATATCCTTTATCTTTTCGCCAAATTCAAATATAGCTGATATCTTCCCATTGGGTCTTGTGTTATTGCCCTTGAATAATGAAAAAGGGCCAGATTTCACTTTATGTACACTCTAGCATTGTTTTTTCTCAATCAATTTTCTTCAAACATTATCACAATGTTCATGGCTATAATCTCTCAGCTAAGGTTGATTATGGCTCAAATCGGCAGATCCAGTCAGGAGTTATGGCCAATGTAAAGACTTATACAGGAAAACACTTGAACAATTTTTTGTCAGAAACCACAAGGCCTGAGGTTAACTGGTATCAACAATGATAAAACACTGAGTCATTAACCAATATAGTTTTTCAAAAATCAATGAGTCTTTAAATTGAGGAAATCATAAAATCAAATTTCAGTGATTCAGATTCAAAATTCATGCGTAACTCATGGCTTGCTGGTATATAAAGTTCTGATAAGTGGTACATGTATATTAGTTTTCTAAACACTTGCACAAATTTGTGAATTTTCTTGTGCAATATTTTGAAATAAATTTAGGTTTTATCCTACATTTGCTTTATTTTACGATTATTTAATCAGTTATATGTCATACGTCCTACAGTGACCTTACCACTGAAGTTGAGTGGACAGTGAACCATCCATTCTCCATACAGCCGGAGGTGATAAAGCTTAAACCTGGAGAGACCAAAACATTTACAGCAACTTTCAAACCAGAGGTAGGCAAAGGGAGATAGCTTTATAATTTGAAGATATTTTTTTAACTATTTAGGCATACCCTTTTAAAGATTTAAGGAAAGTTAAAAGCCATGAATTATAGCAAGACAGAAGACTTAGGAAAAACAGAAAAGATTTTGTAGCGTGAACATGGTATGGCGCTAGAGCGGTATGCATCTTTTCAATTTTTGCCCTGAAAAGTTAAGCCCTGCGTTTACCTATTGGAAAGAGATTATATTCTGTTCATGTCAGTATCCCAAACAACCCTTGTGTTGTTCTGTGTAAACCTTGTCAACTTTTGATCTCAGCATATCTCAGTGTAATAATTGGCCATTGATCACAGCATGTCCCAGTATAGTGATTGGCCCTTGATCAGACATATCCCAGTGTAGTGATTGGCCATTGATCAGAACATATCCCCAGTATAGTGATTGACCATTGATCACAACATATCCAAGTTAAGTGATTGGCCATTGATCAGAACATATATACCAGTGTAGTGATTGGCCATTTCTCACAACATATTCCAGTGTAGTGATTGGCCATTGCTCACAACATATTCCAGTGTAGTGATTGGCCATTGATCACAACATATCCCAGTGTAGTGATTGGCCATTGATCAGAACATATACCAGTGTAGTGATTGGTCATTGCTCACAACATATTCCAGTGTAGTGATTGACCATTGATCACAACTATCCCAGTGTAGTGATTGGCCTTTGATCACAACATATACCAGTGTAGTGATTGGCCATTGATCACAGCATATCCCAATATATGTCAACTAAGTTATTCTTGATTATTTATACAGTGCAGCTATTAACATGATTGACAAACATACAGTGTATTGCATAGTTTATAGACATTAGTATGTATCATATTCCTTATTTGTCATTATCATTACATATATCTGGATGTGGGCAAGGCTAGAGTGTTACAGAGTACTGTACTGTGTGGATGTTTGACGTATTTCAGTCTGCAGCAGTATTTGAGGCCACAGCGGTGTGTAAATACGGAGAGGAAGGCACAGAGGCCAAAGTGACGACTCTGTATGGCATTGGTAAGTATACATGGTCTTGGCCACAGTTCAGCCAACTTCCTTAGGGCTAAGTAATAAACTCAACAACTTTTCTAATTGGTCACCTGATAATTTCATCAAAATATCACAAGGAAAAATAAGTGTATGAAAATCTAATGTATTTAAATTAAAGAACTGTTTATTACAAAATAGAAATCATAGGTTTAATTCACGATGTTTTTGTTGGCAAAATCCATGTATACCTCAAGGTTATGTTCATGGTAACTCAATTGTGATGGTTTACCATCAATATATTCACCAGTATTGAAAAATATCAAAATCAAAGGGTGACCAATTAGAAAAGTTGTTGAGTATACATAATACACGTATTTAGGAATCAGAGAGTTTCTCAATTAAAAAGGTTAGAAATACCTCTAATCTGAGTGGGTCATATCTAATTTAAGCGAAAGTAATACTTAGTATCTGGCGGTATGTAAGTGATGTCACAAAAAGCTTACAGCATCATTTGAGTCTCCCAGATTTTAAATGAGTTTTGTTTTACCCATCACTTTGAAAAATGATATTTAATTGAGTAAATATGGAAATACCTAGCCTATCTGTCCTCTGTATTTTCATCAGTACCTGCATATTGTTCAAACATGTCACTGAGATAAAGTAAGAGGAGCACATGTCAAGCATACTTTAAGGGAGCCATGGTCTAGTGGTAATGTACCGACTGCGGATCTGGCGGTTATGGGTTCGAACCCTGTTGGAGGCAAGGATTTTTCATTACCTTCCCAGGCACAAAGTACTGGTCCAACCCAGGAACCATTGAGATGGATTAGTATAAGTTGTATGAGCTTGTTTTCCCAAACAACATTATACTATGATTACTTCAGCTGGAAAGTGACCCTGTACATTTGGGGACTCTTCCTTCACCTTTAAATAATATGTTATCACTTTATGTCAGAAATACCTTCAACAACAGTGATAACTCCAAAATACATTTCAACAAATTAAGGCAAATTAATTTACAAAACTTCACAAAATAAGTAAGACAAAAATGATGTTTAAAGACCAGTATTTGTCTAGAAATTTTCTGACAATAAGAATTTGCATTATCATTCCAGGCAAGTACCCGCACATCATTGTATCGACACCAGGTAAACCGTCCACTGCTCTCAACAAAGATAATTTGGAAGCAGTTGTCCAGTTCGGATCTACAGCAGTTGGCACCAGCGTCCAGAAAATGGTGGAGCTTCACAACCTAGCTGCTGTAAGTGCTAGAATTGTGTCCTGAAACTTCACTGCCTTTACAGTTTTCATGCCTTTTAATATGTTGTCATATTGAATTTCGACGTCTTGATACATCTGAGTTTCTGATGTGAAGGTCATGCCTCTCTCAAGACTTCAGAACTTTTCACTTTTGTTAAATTTCTCAACATACTAAACAAGCCCAGTGGCATAGCTGGAGCGTCCATCCCATACCTGGATTCCATAGGTTTGGTTTTCCATTTGCCACACACCAAAATCATGAATATTGCTATGGATGTTTCTACAATTCTGGAAGCTTAACATAGGGTTCTAGGACTGGATTGCCAGATGTCAGGATAATGTGACTGAGTGTGTGGCATCATGTCACTTGTGCCATGTGATATCACAGTGAAGCATAACTTTATCTGTTTCATACAGACAAAGTCCTGATACATGACTTGAGTATTGTCTGCTTGACATTGACCTCAAGCATTCTTACATAAATATTAATCTACTCTGAGATAAAAATCTTTTTTTATTTTTGTTCGTGTATACATGGATTTTAACCATTTTGTGAATAAATATCACAAGGGGACTGTTTGAAAATAAGAATGCAAATTAAAGCTGATTGCAGTGTGCAAAATGTGCTGTTGTAATTGTATCCAATTACAAGATACAATCTAAGTCTTCCTGTAATTGCTTCTTACTGCAAAAACTTTTTTGAAGGTTCATATTTGCTTTGACAATGCATAAAGGTTAATCCAAGTCCATATTGCACTTGTCTGATTTTCCATGTAAACAAATGTTGCAGGTACGAGCACCTTTCAAAGTGGAGCATCCATCAGCACTGAGTCGTATTGACACCGTGTTTCAGTGCCCAAAGATGCAGGGTGTGGTTCCACCCATGTCCTCTATCAAAATTCCAGTAAGTATCTTAAGTAGCCTAAACATCACCATTATCCTAAATATTCCATTATCCCCAGAATTACCTTCCTTATCCATTATCCTCAGTATTTCCACCATCCACAGCATCTCCCTTGTCATCAGCACCTTCCTTATCATCAGCATTTCCATATCATCATCATTTTTACATTATCATCAGCATTTCCCTTATCATCAGCATTTCCACCATCCTCAGCATTTCCATTGTACTTTACAACTCTTTTCATCTCAACAATCTCAATATCTTTCAACAATCTCAATATCTCTAGCTTTATCATAAGTATCCCCATACTGAATGGTAATCTATTCTGGAAGTAGGGGCCTCCGTGGCCGAGAGGGTAAAGTCGCTGACTTAAACACTCACTCAGCCCCTCACCGTGTGGGTGCGAATCCCGGCAGGGTCATTCGGATTTTCATGTGAGGAAGCCTTCCAGCTGGCTTGCAGTAGGTCGGTGGTTCTACCCGGATGCCTCCGTACATTCGGGGTCTTCCTCTACCTGTAATTAGCTGGACGTCACTATAAGACTGAAATACTGTCAAAGAGATGGTAAACTCAGATAGTCAAGTCAAGTCTATTCAGGAAGTAATCTCAGGACCTGATGTGTATTAGCAAGATTCTCAAAATTTAAGATATGTATACAGTGCAAACTGTCCATAACACCTGTTTATAATGAAACCCTTTATTATTCAACACTTTTCGTTGATCCCATCATTTTTCCTATTCAAAGTCTGTTTAAATAACCTGACCATAACGACACCTATCTTACCTGTAATCCGACATGATTTTGATCCCCTTAGTGATAATTGCACTATAATTACACTGCTTTATCCAACACATCTGAAAACCATTAATTTTCGGTGTTGAAGCATTTACAATAAAAAATCAATTATGTTACTTTTAATTTACTTTGATGATTAACTTTGCTTATGTGTTTTTGTTTACACATGTATTTCAACATTATTTTCGGCATTATTTAAAACTTAATGTCATATATAGCAAATACATGGACTGTCATTTTTAAAGGTACGGTCTATAGTGACCTGCCGTATCTGACAACCTGTCTTATCCGACATTGTCAGTTGGTCCCAGTGGGTGTCGGATAAGACAGGTTTTACTGTATATATGTTGTAATGAATTTCAGATTACCTACAGTCCCAACATGGTAGATGTGACAAGTGTTGACTATTTCAACATTATTGCTATTGGAAAGGTCAGCAAGAGTGTCGTCAAATGTGTTGCCTCGTCTAAAGGTCAGTATCTGTTATTTGATTTCTTTAATTTTTCTTCTTTTTCATAAAGAACAATGCTTAAATTTGCCTATTGAGAAAATTGGATGTTTTATTTGAGGTACACAAGTTGCTGTGAAAAAGCAATTCAAGTGCGGCATTCAAAACTATTGTATTTTGTATTGATATGTTGTAACAAGAACTTTACACCAAGCCCTCAGATTAAATCTGTACACATTTGGTAGGAGTTTCTCTTAGATTATTTTCTTTGACAAAATGTTTTATTAAAAGTGGAATTTTTTGTGTCACTGTTATGGAAATGAGGTTGACTGACAGAAAATTTTAAGTGATTCATATAATATCTAAGAGTGACTTTATGTCAAAACATTTGACTATGCTCCCCCCACCCTATCTAAATGAAGTGGAGTTTATATAGGAATCATGTTAAACCATCCCATTTCATCCCATACTGTCCCTTTCCAACAATATTTTAAGCAATATCATTTTCTGTTCAAAAGTTAACTAAATTGTGTTTAAAATTTTAACAAATGAAAAGGAATATTATATTTTTTTATTCTGGATCAGGACCCCAGGTACAGCTTGGTGCCAAGTTGGTCAACTTCCTTCAGATAGATGTGGGCGATGTGGCCACCCGTACAGTGGAACTAATCAACGGATCAGACATTGATGCAGAATTTCAGGTTATAATCTTTATTTAGATTTCCTTTACTTCAATTTAGAAGCAAGTCATTTTGACTTCGACTTGTTTATTCCTTGGTTGTAAGGCTGCTTATTACCTGAGTAGTTCATTAAAGATTCTTGGTTGGTCTCAGGGCTCCATGCCACAACCTATAGGAGCTGCAGTCACTGTTCACATCTACAGGATTCAGGTACATTGTTGAAGATATAAGGTCTGTTTTATTAAGAATATTGAGAGGACTCAGTTTTACCCAGTGTTTTGACTACAAATATAATGCAGCAGGTCATTTACCACTAGTTTGCAGAAGTCAGAGACTCATTCATAGGAGAAATCAGGAAGTTTTCTTATTTCTCTGAAGCAAATTCAAATAGCAGGAGTATCTTGCTTATGACTTACTGGTAAATATATCTCTGATTATCCATCAGTATTTTTCTTGAAATATTTGACTTAATGTTACTGTGCAACTTTCCATTGTTTAGATTCAATATTGCCTATCAGATAGACATTTATACTGCTAGGATTTCATGTGATCCAATGGTTAACATGGTTTCACACTATAAAAAAAAAGAAACAATGGCTTGTTATGATAATTTTTTTCAGCAGTTGATCTTACCATAAAAGGAAAATAATAGAAATAAGATCATAAGAAATGACTTCGATTTTCAGTGTAAAAATTTGAAAGGTCTTGTTTTAGAATTGAAATAGTCTCACATATGTTACATTTTTGCGTGTCTTTATTCTTTTCCAGTTCATGATTGACTGCAGTGAGAGTGTATTCAAGTTTGAGCAAACATCAGGCACACTAAAAGCCAACTCCAGACAGACTATCATCCTCAAGTTTGTACCCCAGCATCCAATCAACTACCACCGTCACGTCACGTGCATGATCCACAATCAGGTACAGGTGTTTAGATGTTACTAAAAATAGTTTGACTGTAACTCTGTTTTTCCCTGTCCTTTGTTTTGCATGTCTGAAGTTGTAAGAGTACTGGAAATTCTTGTCTGGAAAAGGGGGATTCCAAATAGATCATGGCAATCAGGATGATAAAGAAAAAGAAAACTGTGGGGAAAATAAAAATGAAATAATTACTTGTAGAATGATAATTTTGTTTCTTGTAAGTAGGTATTTTACTTTCTTTTGTGGTCACAGAAATTTGATTTTTCTCTCTTGGCTTTCCAATCAAGAATTTGCTTTCTTATGACCATATGAGAAAAAAATGTGATCTTTCTTTTTAATTAAATTCATATCACTCATTATCTTTGCTTATATTGATTAAATATACAACTGGATTGTAGGGGCCACTGTTCCTTGATCTTATTGGAACCTGTCACTCAGAGCTGGTGAAGCCAGCAGTCCTTCAGGGCAAACACCTGGATAATTTCCGGACACACGTGGAGCGTGGTTTCTCAATCTACCCTCCGGAACAGCTGAATGAGTTGCGCCAACAGGGTCGGCTGGAATTAGATGATGCAGGAGCTCTCATGGCCCCAGTGGTATGTCTCACTTCTTTTAATATGCCCCCTATTTGAAAAGGGGGTGGGGAATTTAGATTCGCTCCTGTCCATCCTTCTGTCTGGCATAAAACTTTACAAGATTGTTTACTAGAATGAAAAGTTTTGTACCTAGGGTTTCATTTCAAAATTCTTATTATAGTTATTGCTCAAAACTGAAATTGGTTCAAAGTGGGGGCATCCCATATCCAATGTACACATTCCTAGTTACCTTTTTAGCTCACTGAAGCACAAAGTGAACTATTGTTTCAATGTCCGTTGGCCAAGTTTGATTATGGCTGATATTTGACCATTAGGTCTGGATTTATGGCCCTTGAATGGTATAAAATGCCATATTTCACTTTGTGTACACTCTAGCACCTTCATTTCTGAAGCAGTCTTTTTCAAACTAAGTGGCAGTGTTTTAGCATAATCTCTCAGTTTAGTTTGATTGCTGATATCTGCCCCTAAGGTCTGGAGTTATGGCCCTTAAATGATAAAAAATTGCCAGATTCTGCTTATTGTACACTCCGAGATCTTAATGTCTTAGTCTGTTGTTTTCCAAATGTGATGACATTCATGTTTACAAACATAATCTCTTGGCTAAATTCAGTTATGATTTATATTGTCCCATGAGGAGTTATGTCCCTGGAATAATAAAAATTGCAAGATTCCTGTGTATCTACATTTGTGTACACTACAGAGGTTTCATTTTCCATTGATTTTTTTTTTAAAGTTTTGTCAGAATGTTTTTTTATGAACATTATCTAGTCAAGTTTGAATATTGGTCATAATGGTTCAAAAACTAGGTGATGTGATAATCCCTGTGTGGTTTTCACCAAAGTTACTAAATAAAATTATTCCAAGCATATCTCAGGATGACACTTCTTTTTTTATATGCCCCCAAAAAGTTTTGAGAGTATAGGAATCACATGTGTGTCTGTTTGTCTCATAAGTGCAACTCTTCTTATATGGTTAGAGTGATTTCAAGAAACTTTACACTAATGCAGTACATCATATGGAAATGGACATGATTAAAGTTGATTATTTCAGTCTGATATATCCATTGGGAGAAAATTTGGGCACACAGGTTTTACCTCAAGAGCATTTACCAGATATCCAGCACTGATAAATAGAAATAAATTGTTTCTCATTACACTGCTTATTTCTCCATTGATGTAAAAGAAACAATGAATAAAATATCTGTGTATCATTTGATTTAAAGAAAGAACCTTATGAGGTACAACCTCTTGACACCCTGAGATACAAGAAGTCCAGAGTAGAAGATAGCACACCAGTAGTGGTGAGTTCAGCACTGTAGGTCACGTGACTTTACAGTTCCCAGGAATCCCCTCCTGACAAACCCTTGAGGTTAAATGGGTCACTGGTGATGGAATTGTATGGATGTACAAAATTGTTTCACCTGTAGTCTTCATGTACATTGTCAGCACCAACTTACTCTTGTTGTAAATTTACATGGATATTGTTTTAGATGAAAATATTCTTCTTCACTGACATTACGTTCAAGTTTATTATTAATCCTTTACCCTTTTAAGAAATGTCTTGTTCTCTTGGAATATAACCCAGATCAGACAGTTTCTTCCTGGAGCTGCTTGATTAAGACTCCTCTGTTTACTGATACAATATTGTAGCTCAGATTTATCATAGTCTGGGTGGAAGAGAAAAACTCCATTGCTTTTTTAAAGGTTTAGTCAATTAATATTCATCAAGTTATAAATTTGAACATGAATATTCATAAGGTAAAGGTGAATTGCATTTTTTAAGTAAGTTTAATTGATTATTTATGTTCTAGAAAATGTGATGTTTATACTTAATTAACAATTTTTGTGAATCCAAAATATGTGTATCTTAACGTTTGTATACCACACAGGAAATTAAAAAAAATCTTTCAGACTTTACCTTAAGTTAATGTGCATTTATTTTAAATGGACTTTATTTTGTCATGAAAGATTATGTTTACAGAATATATTCAGCTTATGTAGATAGTCCATTTATTTGATTGAATGAAATTTATTATGTTGCAAAAAAATGCTTTTACAGTAAATTTTCTGGCATTTTCTCCCTTTTTTCTTTAAGAATAAAATTGTTGATTTAACTTAAAAGGTAAAAAAAAAAAAGAAACAGACATTTAATGAAATGGAAATAACTTTTGTTTAAAATATCTACCACATAATTATGCAAAGCTTAGAAATTATTAAAGCTTTTTTAAGATCAAATGTCAAACAGTCTTGGTTCAGTATATGGTTTTACCAGTACTATACTTCATTTCAGTTTTTGATGTAAATATAAATAATACAAAAACACTGAAAAATAACCACATACAAGTGTTAACATAGAGATTCATTGTATAACAGTTGAAGAAAAAAAAATATCTTCTCTTACACAGATCATTTACATATTTCGAAAATAGATTTTTTTTTTTTTAATTTTATGGCAATGCACTTTTCCAGTTTTTGCAGTGAAATTTTAAGCCCTACATTTACATATTTTAATGTAATGGGATTATTTTCCTTCTGTTGCTATATCAACCACTCACAAACAAGCCCATGTGCTCTTTTGTATCTCAACTTCAAGCTCTGATCACATTTTATCCTAGCGTAACTACTGGTTAATCAGATAAACATATTTGTATATCTATGTAAACATTGGAAAGGTCTGTTTATAGTCTTTCTTTACAAGGTTGTTTTCCAACTGTTTATGGAGATACTGTACACCATGCATACTTGTAGGATGTATTTCTGTTTGTTGTTTATTCACCCTATTGTGGCTGTGTATGCAGAACTCACTGGTGATGGAATACATTGGCACTATACTGCAGTGCATGTTACCACTGAGTGTATGTTACCACTGAGTGTATGTTACCACTGTGTGTATGTTACCACTGAGTGTTTAGATACTGTAAAATCATTAGGTAGCAAGAAAATTGCCTCAATTTATCCAACATAATTTATTGTCAATGAAAAAAAATGATATTACAGCACTTTGCATAGAGTTTTTTTAATGGTAAGATTTTATTTTGACAGAATTTGCTTACTTATATAGTTTTTGGAAATGTCTTAGAAATAGTAAGATTGTCTAATTGTCAACATGAAAGTAACTTGATAAGAGAGCAAAAAAATAAGAATAGGTGTTGCGAGAAAGAGAGAGGGAGGGGGGTTTTCTTTTTCAAATGAAATCATCTGCACCTTTGATAGAGGGCATTATTATCACCATAAATATGCACACACAAAAAAGTTGGCTTTTGACAAATTTCATGTAATATTTTGGCATATTAGATACAGAGTAAAAAGGCCCTAATGTGCTTAATGATTGTTAAAACAAGTGCACCCATGTTCCAGTAATAAACATCTGTTTCAAGATTTGTTTTTAACATCAAAATAATTCCGTTTTTCACAATTTTGTGATTCATGTCAACCTGTTTCAAGAGTCACCTGTACCCTACAGCCAACCCTTTTAAAGGCTGAATTTTGGATTCCAAAAGTGCTATTTATTTCTTATTTATTTTATTTTTAACATCCACCTCTACTAAGCAGCCACTCTCTATAATTCCAATTAGGTTGCTGAAGACAGGTATGAATATGCTATCTTCTTGTTGCAGATTGGTTCAGTTGAGAAAACAGAGGAACATGCTCTGCATAGGCCACCTCCGATGGATGAGTACTTCAACGATGGCTTTCACAGTGATTACATTGTATGTACCTGTCTTACTCTGTCCAAAATTATAGGATTTTCAGTCAAAATATTTTATCACGTTGTTGACATTCTAAACATACCATTTAAAGGCTAATTGTTGATTCAGATGATCACATTTTCATCAATATTTGATAATAGAAAACAATATTTTCATGAGTGACTCACTCTTTTTCTTGTTTTTTATTTTCCTTCCAGTCTCTCATGCCTTTGAAATTCCCCATCTGTAATGTCTTTTTTATCAATTTGATGTCATTCATTAATAATTTGAACCCGGCTGAGTCAACACAACATAACATTCAGATAGACACGCAGAAAACTTCTATGAATATGAAAGTGATGATTTCTACATGATTTATCATTCTTACATATTTCCAAAAGCCTGGAAAAAATTATAATCATTATTTTTCAGAACTTTGTTCCCCACGTAAGTTTTGACGTGAACACGGTTGATTTTGGAAACTGCCAGAATCTGCGTGTGATAGAAGACAGGATCATTAATCTGACCAATCATACCAAGGGCAAGATCACGGTGCAGTGGATTGGGGGTAAGTTTTGTTATTAAAGTCATTAAAGTCTGAGTGACTGGAATGATATTTGAACCCAAAGAAACCAGAGGCTATGTGATAATAAATCAACAACTATTACCATGTGGCCATGGAAGTTCCCATTAGTCTAGACAAACAGATATGACATTGATTGTTCGGTGACATTGGTGGTTCAGTTTTTGTAAGGTGAATATGTTGTCAAGAAGCTGGTTTATTTTTTATGGAGTTTATATCTATTAGGGTTCAAGCTTGAAAATCCAATAGGAATCAAGTAATCACTGAAACAAATAACACAAAATTATATAAGACTCCAAAAACAAAATAGTTCCCAGTATTCTGTGATGCACTAATCTGAAGAAGACTTTTTTGCTTTAATTTGTTTGACTGTCAGAGCTGGGATACATCTTGCGATAAATTTTATGTGGTTACAATTTTATGAATTCCATATGTAAATTATCATTGAACTTGTGCATTGTTTAAAATATTCTGTAGTTTGCATCTGACCCTTGAGGCCTTTGATAAACAGATCATGATAAATCCAAATAAATATTTAAAAAAAGAAAAGCCAATATGGTTTAAATTAAGATAAATACTAAATAATTCAAAAAGCATCCGTTGCAATTTATGATAAAAATTTGAAACCTGAAATGAGTTAAACAATTATTAAAAAGGTTTCAGTTTCTTGTGCATGATTTCTTTTTTGCCAGATGGCCTGCAAAGAACTTGTTGAACATGCATGTATAGAATATGAAATTATAACAGCTTTATTGTTGAAATATTCTAGACAGATGATACATGTTGGGGGCGAAAAGTAAAATCAGTATTGTAAGGATCCATCAAGCAATATTCTTATGTAGATGTAGAATTTCAGCACTATTTTGTGCTGAAATTCTTGTTAGTTAGATTATGAATTTATGCATTGATTTTATATTAAGGGAATAAAATACTCATGGATACAATAGCTTATTTGGAGCTGTGTTTACATATGTGTATGATGCACACTGTCAATGGTTTCCAGGTACAGACAAGACCTTTAGCGTGTCACCAGCAGTGATCGATGTCCCACCCCTCAAGTCCTGTTCTTTCCATATCTCCTTCAAACCTGTAAGTATGCAAAATGTTAGTTCATAGTCTTTTTTAGAAATGTCACACAGTAAAAAAAGCACCATCAAAACCTAACTTCACCAGCTAGTTTGTTTATGAAGAATGACTCATCATTTCATTTCCAGTCACATCATCTTTGTGAGTAGCTGATTAATTTTGTTGTCAAGGAATCATGACAAAAGTGGTTGGGACGTCAATTATCAATAACATTTCTTCTCTCTGAGTAAAGATGGTATTCTAGGGGTATAAATCACCTTCAGTGATAGCCCTAGTTTCTGATTAGTTTGTATTAAATCAAGATATAAAATACTAATGGAAAACACATGTTCAGAAATCCTGTGACGTAATTATGGCCATTTATGTGTGTATGTTTCAGAATGCACCCAACCAGTTGTTTGGGGGAGAGCTTGAGTGTTATGTGTTTTACAAGAGTCTGCGAGACTACAAGCTGGTGGAGGACACGACACACTGCCCGCCCTGGTGTCTCACTCTCAGCTGCACAGGTACGGTCCATCTGTCTGTCCATCTGTCTGTCTGTTGGTTTATGCGTCAGTCTGTGACTGAGAGTCTGTCATCTACATCAACTTCGGGAACACAAGTCCGGGAAGAAATTTACCTAAGAAAATCCTCTCACAAGCAAAACAATGAGAAATCATATTTTTACAGTAATATTTTTTTTGTTTTTTATTTGGGGGATTTGCCTGTGTAGGTTTCAGAAGAATTCATCCATTATCAATTGGAGAACATTTTATGACACACATTAAAGTACTGAAATAATTATGTTTCTAAATGTTGCTATATGAATAAGAAATACTTCAGTTCTGATTTTTTCCTGGTACAAATTTCTAAGATTGTTATATTTTCAGGTCACACATTCATGCCCAACAATGAAACATTCCTTCCCCGCATCATCTTGGACTCTGCCAACATTGTGTTTCCTGCTGTAAATGCCAAGGAATCCACATACCGCACTGTGCTGATGAAAAACACTGGTTCCACGCCCATCCTATTTGATCTAGAGAAGGACACCAGCAACACATATGCAGTGAAACCTGCTCATGGATTACTGAAAGACTCTCAGCAAATATTTGTGGTGAAGATAACGCCAAAGGAAGTGAAGACATACAAACAGAAACTTAAGTTGAAGTTGAATGACAATTCAAAATATGATCGGGTATGTTGCATGTTCTAAGATTTTTCCCCCTTCTCTAATTTGTCTCTTTAATTAAAAGTGTCAGGTTTGGGAACAATTTTTGGAAACTGAAAGTTGCTTGCAGATACTTCACACTGGGCATCCATGGGTCACTTCAGAATTTGGGAAAGTACATTTTTTCAAGGTTACAGAATGTCTAGAAATTTTCTAAGCAGTCGAGAAATTGGAAAATATGAAAATGTTAGTAAATTGTTAGGGAGATATGTGTTTCATATATTATTTTTATGGTTTATTTTCTGGGGACTAAGTTTTATTCCTACCTTGTGTGTGTGGGGGGGGGTATACATGAATATTTGTGAGGTGAAGGGATAATGTATGTGTGGGGAAAATAGGTCTTTGTGAGAGTTTGCACATCTCTTGTTTTTGGTACTTTCCTTTTAACTTTGTATTTATGTTTGTTACAATCTCTATCATGTTTTTGGTATGATTGTACAGGAATTTGACCTGTCCGGGTCAGCTGAAGCCCCACAGGTGTTACTGGACACACAAGGAGAGATGTACTTCAAACCTACCTGTATCGGTACCTCATCTAAACGAACCTATACCATTAAGAACGTGTCCAGAATCCCGCTCAGGTTTGTCCTCCAGCTCTTGTTTTGTATTTATTAAATTATATTTTCCAGCAGTCTCTTTCATAAAATACTCGCCTTTAATCAGTTATAAATTAAGATGAAATTTTGTTTTGAGATTGATAGAATCTTTCATTGAGTTGGATCAAAGATCTCAACCAAAGGGCATTGTATTCATGTCAGAAAAGAGCTTTTGACAGTTTCTGACTTTAACCGGACACTGAAGGGCTTGGATGTCTCAATCTCCCATCTAATCAAATGGTTGAATTTTTTCCCCACTGAAAATGACACTAAATTATGTGCTTGGTTTTATTTTGAATGACATAATGTTTTGGCACCATAATGACATCACCCAAGTAAACAATATCCTCTTTTATGATATTTTATTTCTGTTACATTTGGAGTATGTGGGTACTAAAGTAAGTGTGGAATGAAGGAAATTAGATCTTCAAACATCACAATTATTAATAACAGTTCCGGATTTATCAAGCTGTTCTACTCACCCTGGCGGCAGAGTTGGCACCACACCTTGGTTAAGGTTTTAGGTGCAAGTAACTAGCATGCATATATCTTAGTAACTAGATATGCTTATTGATTTTATACTTCACTAAGATCTTCAGAGGTGTTAAAAAAACAAGTTAGATAACTCTTGACTAATGTTAAGGCAAATTATGGCCCTTTTTTGGACATAGAATTTTCTTTTTTGCATGCAACATACTATCATGCCCATATTTCAAAAATCAGTCATAAATAAATAGGATTGACTTGAAACTTCACATAGATGTTCAGTGGCATCAGACTATCAAGTGAGATAACTCTTGACTGAATTCATCATAAAAAAATGCCCTTTTTGAACTTTGAAAATTTTGGTTAAGTTTTTGAATGCAAGTAAATTTGGTTAAAGTTTTGCATGATATATACTACGATGCATACATCTTAGTAACTTAATATGCTTATTAATTTAATTCTTCACTAAGATCTTCATGGGAATGAAACAAACAAGTGAGATAACTTTTGATCAAATTTAATACAAATTATGGCCTTTTTTGGACTGACACAACCTATACTAACAAACATCATAATAGTCAAGTATTCAGTCTTATGGACAGCTCTTGTTCTGTTTGGGTAGTGAGTCTGCTTAGCAATTATAGATTGTAGCCCAAGGTACTGGCTGGAATTACTTCTGCAAACTAAATGCTAAGTAATACATAAAATCTTGAGTATGGTAGAAACACATTCCACCATTCTTATTGTGTGAATATTTTTGATAATTACCAAGTTGACAGATTAATTTATTGTTAAGAAATGAAATACTTGGTTTTCATAATGTTGAAATACCCTCCTAAGTATTGTTTTACATTTAAGTTAATGCTAATTAAAGATGTTTTAAATGGCACCAGGTTTGACAGCAGTTTTTTGTTGTATACAGATATGAGTGGAAGCTGAGGTTTGCAGACAAGAATCTGCTGTCTGTACAGCCAGAGTCTGGCATTATACAGCCCAACGAAAGTCAGGTATGTTCTCCATGTTGGTTACTTCATCAGTCTTAATGTTTTTATGGTTATAGCAACCCCACCTCCTTCTTCCTATCCCCCATCTCTCTATCTGACTCTCTCTCTTTCTCTCTCATTTCTTTTCTGGTTCTATCTTTTGTATGTTTTTTATCTCTTTTTACTTGTTTGTGTATTTGTCATTGTATTTTGTCTCAATGGTGGTCTGTCTTTCTTTAATACATCCTATACATAAAGCATGTTTATAAAAAACAAATAATAAATCCATTTTAATCTTTTCAGTCCCAGATCTGGTCATTTGTTCCTAAGCAAGAACAGAAGTATGTGATGAAGCCAGCCCTGGTGGTGTGGGGGCAGGGATTCAGTTCCACGTCCTCTGGTGGCAAGAAGAAACAGTTTGATTTACGCGTCATTGGAGAAGGCTCTATCGGGGACATCAAGGTGAGTTTTGTCTTTATGTCGTAACTTGTATTACTTCCCAGACTTCTTAGTAAAACCTCTGAACGGACCAAAATCTAGATATGACAGGTCATCTACTAGGGTCATTTGGCCATATTCTTTAAACGGATGGTCAATTAAAACAGAGGACAAGGAAAGCCACTACATACACCAGTATGTTTAATGTTTTATGAAATCCAACTAGTTTTGATCATCACATCATCCTTATCAAGATATGAACACATACACATGACATTTCTACTGAACTACTATGATATAGGTACACAGAGTCACACAAAATGGCTTATTTTCTGATTTACTCTTCTCAGTTAAATGTTTTCTACTGATATAACACATTATCCAATAAGAATATTTAACATAAAAATTGAATGATTCATCACTTCTTTCCCCAGGCGGAGCAAAGTTACCTTGACTACGGTGATGTCATTGTTGGAAGCTCCGCCTCCCAGCACATCACCCTGTTTAACAACAGTGGCTGCAGCCTCCACTATAGGCTGTCTATCGACCAGACCATGGATGGACCATATGCAGATGAAGTTACCAGAGATGATAGAATAGGTCAGTTATACCAAATACATCCATCTCCTGAACACCAAAATCATGTTTGCAGACACAAGTGTTTGCAACAGTTTTGGCATTTCAGTCCAGAGGAAGACCCCCAAATGCACAGTGGCATTATGAAAAAACCACCAACCTACCACAATACAGCTAGAAGGCTTCTGCACATGAATGTTATTCATTGAATTAAGGTGCTGTAATGGGGGCTCTTCACTCTTTTATGAACGTAGTAGAAGACATTAAGGGAATACATTTATTTATAAAAAAAAACATTTAAACTTAATTTATTTTACATTGATTACGAAACAATTTATCACAACTTGATGGCTTTGCTGGTGGCGTATGTGGTCATTATTGTGGAAGGAAACTGGAGAGCCTGGAGAAAACCCATGTGTCTGGACGGGCGACCAATGTACCCTCTCACGTATGTGACCAGGAATTGAACCGTGATGATTTGGTGAGAAGTGAGGCTCGTTACCACTGCACTATCCAGGCACTCAGTCTTTATTTATAGGGTATATTGTATATGGTGGACACCAGTCTTACATATGGTCTACGTAAAAGGAACAGCATAAATATTTACAGCATTCAAATAGAAAAAAATATTACAACATGCATAAACAATGATAAGAATTTAAGATGTTCAGCATCTAAAAACATCTTACCATTTAACCTTTTGACGCCTGCTGTAAGCAGAGGTAGCACATAGGAATCACTTCTCCATCGTCTGACTGTTTGTTTGTCTGATGTCACATTTTCTCTGTAACGCTTCTTCCAGCAGCTGAAATATGTGTTTCAAGAAGGATTTAACTTATTCAACAGTTTGTCACTATGTAGATTATTTGTTGCAGCCCTGGAGCTGGATCGTATGGAGGGTGTGATACCGGCCCGCTCGCGCCAGATTGTGTCGGCCATGGTTAGGCCGGTACGACGGGTCACATACCAGTTTGCCATTTCCTACCAGCTCATCACACCAGAAGGTAAACTCTTCTGTCTATATAGGTTTTGTTCTGATGTTCTTATTCAAAACACTTGTTGTGTTATCATAATTTTGTGATGGAAATATGTCATTTACCCTTTCCCTCATAGAGGAAATCATGAAAAGACCTATGCGAACAACATAAAACCAGATCAGCCTGCGAGTAACTCACAGGCTGATCAGGTTTTATGCTGTTCGTTGCTCCTCAGTGGTCTGGAAATGAGGATTTTGTAATTAAATTTGGTAAGGTTTAACTGTGGTTTTCTGCAGATCAGGCTTTATATGGTACCTATTGTGTGCGTCAAAATGAGTCTGTATGAGGGAAAGGGTTAAGATCCAGTGGTAGCAAACATGACCACAGATCTAAACGTTGTGGATTCTATCTCTGTTAGGAGCAAGATTGTTTGATAGCTTTCCCAAATGCAGAGTACTGGTCCAACTCTGAAAAAAAAAGATAAGTACAATTTGTAGGAACTTTGATTCATAGTAAGTGGGGAAATATTAGACAGTGACTAAAACTTTAAAATACTTTTCATATGCTGGTAAAACTTCATGCAAATACTAAATTTTAAACTCCACTTGTAACAATATCGCTTATAAGGATATAGATCCAACTGTCCCGGCAGACGCACTATATAATTCAATGTAATCAGCTCTGCTTGTTACGATATTGCTTGTTAAGATATTTCGGATATAGCGATGCTACTGTCTGGTCCCTGGCGGTCATTATGACTGCATGTAACAATATTTTGTCACCGACAGTAGATTTGCGAAAACATGACCAGGACAGGTGCAAAAAATAGCGTCTGTCCAGGTTAGTGTGACAATGTGTATCGGCCCAAGTTCAGTTGGTCTTATTCATTTGTTAATTTGCGGGATATGGTGATCACTCAACTTTCTTTAAATCATGCAGATTAGATATTAGATTAATGATTAGATATTATTTTGATTCGTGAAGAAAATAAAGTCTGGTTTTCCTTCACTCCATGTTTAGTCACCTATAGTGATAGGCTAGAAACATGTCTTCATCAATGCAAACATTTTGTTAATAGCCAAAGTCAAAACAATGACATTTGCAATAAAATGTTAAATTATATCAATTCACTCAAAGAGTTTGGTAGGGACATTAGCTTTCAGAAAATAAAAGAAAATTACTATTTTAAACATCAGTAAGAACGTTCATTTCGGTTTTATACCATTTCCGGTTTTGTTTTTTAGTGTGTGCACGCACAGTTACTATGAATTTTGATATCACATGTAAATACATACAGGTAAATGAACTGTTGTAAAATGATGAAATTACAATTAAAAGGAGAAAGGTACATATCAGCTTGTTATGCCCCCACAAAGTGGGGTGCATATAGCGTTGCACTTGTCCGTCCGTCCGTCCGTCAGTCCATCAGTCCGTCAGTCCGTCAGTCCATCAGTCCGTCCGTACGTCCCGAAATCTTGTGAACGCAACTCCTCTTAAACCGGATGGCAGATTTTGCTTAAACTTCCAGGGATGAACAACCTTAATGTGTAGATGGTAGTAAAGAAAGGAATTTTCGCGGCGACCAAATTTAACAGAATTATGGCCCTTTGTTGATTTGTTCACTATATACCATATAGAAATTTTGTGAACGCAACTCCTCTTCAACCGGATGGCAGATTTTGCTTAAACTTCCAGGGATGAACAACCTTAATGTGTAGATGGTAGTAAAGAAAGGAATTTTCGCGGCGACCAAATTTAACAGAATTATGGCCCTTTGTTGATTTGTTCACTATATACCATATAGAAATTTTGTGAACGCAACTCCTCTTCAACCGGATGGCAGATTTTGCTTAAACTTCCAGGGATGAACAACCTTAATGTGTAGATGGAAGTAAAGGAAGGAATTTTCGCGGCGACCATATTTAACAGAAATATGGCCCTTTGTTGATTTTTTCACTATATACCATATAGAATATTTGTGAACGCAACTCCTCTTCAACCGGATGGCAGATTTTGCTTAAACTTCCAGGGATGAACAACCTTAATGTGTAGATGGAAGTAAAGGAAGTAATTTTTTGCGGCGACCAAATTTAACAGAATTATGGCCCTTTGTTGATTTTTTCACTATATACCATATAGAAATTTTGTGAAAGCAACTCCTCTTAAACCAGATGGCAGATTTTGCTTAAACTTCCAGTGATGAATAACCTTAATGTGTAGATGGAAGTAAAGGAAGTAATTTTTTGCGGCGACCAAATTTAACAGAATTATGGCCCTTTGTTGATTTGTTCACTATATACCATATAAATAATTAAATTGATTCTGTTTGGTACAGAAGACTATCTGAATCTCTGCTTAATTATCGCCAGTGTGTGACATTACCAACACACTTAAGTGGATCTATTATTGATCTTGTCTATGTAAAAGATGAGTTGCCACAGCCAAAAGTAACTGTATACCCAACATATTTCTCTGATCACAGCATTGTGTTCCTGCAGTTTTAGGAGACCAGACATGTGTTTCAAAGTTTTGTTTTATTCAGACACTAATATTGTATTCCATCTGTAAAGAAACCAAATATGATGCCTCAAGAGTTAGGTAACTTTTTTATCATTAATACATAATTGAGGAAATTTCAACTGAAACGCTATAATAAGAACAGAATTTTGTAGACATTAAATGAAGCTGCTCTTGTTTACGAGCACATCTGCACAGTGGGGGCATCCGTGTCCTTTGGACACAGTTCTAGTTTCTTTCTCTTTTATACATCCGTCTATGATATCCATAGAGAGTATTTATGGTGTGCATAGAGACCATGTTTTCAGGTAAAAATAGAACTCGAGCAATATCTTTTTATTGAACAATATCGCTTATAACGATATTCGGATGTAACGATATTAAAATCAAGGTCTGGTGAATATCATTATAAACAGAGTTTACTGTATTATTCTCCATTGAATAGATTTGTTTGGGAGAGGATTATGTAGGAATCATTCTACAATAACTTCAAAGCAAGAAAGCACATCTTTTTACCATTTATTAAAGTGTTTTTTTTATTATTATTATTTTTTTATTGTTGTTGTTGTTTTTTCTCTTTGTGCAAAGTACTTATTCAACCTAGAAACTCTTAGGAGGGAATTAGGATAGGTTGCAAAAGCTTGTAAATGAAAAATAATTAATTTAGAACTAATCTACCATTACAGATGATGAGAGGAGTTCCAGTCAGGAACCACAGCACTTATGTCACGTCCTGACAACTGGTGTGTTCCCAACAATGTCAGTTACTGACGCCCGCTGTTATGGTAGCTCTGTTGGCATCAGCAAGAAACAGCTGTGGTCACTGTTCTCACTTGATAAGTAAGTTACAATGTCTTTGAGTGGCAATTTTTAAAGTTTTCCATTCATTTTTTAAGATGTCAAAATGCAAGCTTGAGATGCCTGATGAATCTAGCATTCACTTGATCCATAAACCACTCCATTGACAAAATAGTGCATACATATCATGGATGCATACAAACAATAAACATGTGCACTGGCCCAGTATCAGAATAATATGACTGAGTGTGGTATGCCAATTCAACTTGATTACGGCGTGATATTATATATGTCTTGTGCAGACAAAAGTCTCCAAATGAAATACTGTTGGTTGGACGTTAAAACCAGGCAAACAAACAATAGTTATGTCATTAAATAGTTCTCTTTAGCTAATATCAACATTTAGAGACAATCAATTTCTGTTGAATGTTTGTGGTGATTATTTTTCTTTGCTTGGTTTGACGTCCCATTGACTGGTTTATTATTTCATGATGGCACATCCAATATAACATAATTATGCCAAATATTATAATTCATGCCAAAGTAGGGTTGTCATAACCTATGTACCTTCCCACAGTTTGAACGTCTGCCTCGACTCAGATCCATCTGCTCGTGAATTGATGTACAGCGTTCAGACGCGCCACAGTCACCAACGGCGACCACCGGTCTACACTCGTGCGATCATGGACTTTAACTTTAGTGCTGCCCCACTTGGCAGTGAGCCATGTGTCGTAAACCTGATGTTTGAGAACAGCGGTACAGTGGCTACAGAATGGTAATAGTTGTTCATTGGTGTTTATGGTGTTAAGATTCTGGCACATGTATTTGCATGTATTTACATTTGCAGATAGTGTTATCTTTTGTATGTTCCTAAAAGGAATATCTCTTATTTTTTCTTAAATGGCTATCATTTCTTTACAGCATTTTTAATATTATCCTAACAAATATAACCATGTGAGAAAAAAATGCAACATGGTTTGGCCTCATGGCCAGGGGGAAAGCTAGTGACAGGGATACACAGCCACTCTCTCATATTTCCCCTCTGTTTTAAGCTATCAGGACTGAGTAATTTCTGATTTTTTTTTTCAAATATGTTTCATTTGTAGTGTGTTTTTTTTTGTGTAAAAATGAGTTTCATATTTCTGAAACATGTATGATAAAGAAGGAAAGGAAACATGAAAAAAAAAAAAGAATATAATGAAATGACAAGAAATAAAACAAAATATTTTATTGTAGGGTATCTTATTTTATTTCTTCTATGTTTATTTAAAAAAAAGAATATTTTCACTTATGACTTTGCCACTTCTTTAAATATTTTATTCTGTTACCATTCATTATTAGATAAATTCACATCAACAAATATCATCTTTTTTTTTTTCAAACAGGGCTTTCCTTTTCCCCTCTGACCTACATTTGGAACTGGAGTACTGGGCAGAAACAGGAGAGTTTGATGAAGATGAGCTTCATGAGGTCTGTATCCATAAACATCAAGATGATAAAATAACAATAATGGACAGTAAAATTGATAGGAAAATGTTAGCAGCTTACTTTCTTAGACTAAATATTTCAGCACAGTGACACAAATTTTTAAGATTATAGCCACATACAAGAGAGATGATTTTGACTAACTTGCCTGTTTTGCCAAATTTTTCTTAGGTTGACGTGTCCTCATGATAATTATGCAGTAAGTCCTTCAAAATTTTGCCCATACAAAAGATTGTTGCACCCATGGCCACACTTATACATATCACTTTCATGATTTATGCAGTAGAATTGATAAAAAAAAAGGTTTGGCATTATTGTTGAAAAATTATCAGTATTTGGTCTGATGCACTAAACAAGTTCTATTACAACTTATGGACTGTTCCAGTACTTTTCACATAGAAAGATTTCGAGAGATTTTCTCCCAAAGCTGGGGATTAATTACAATAGAGCTGCACTGTATTTCACATTATGTGTAGCAGTACTTATGTGATAAATTTGAGTGTACATAGACATTCTTCACATTTCAGATGAAAGTAATGGACAACAACCTGTTCACTATAGAGCCCAGGAAAGGCTTCCTGCAGCCCGGGGAGTGTGCCACAGTGACC
The DNA here is from genome assembly GCA_021229015.1 of Solen grandis. NCBI lineage: Eukaryota > Metazoa > Mollusca > Bivalvia > Adapedonta > Solenidae > Solen > Solen grandis. The sequence continues at coordinate 110,237,764 of CM037777.1, read as the reverse complement.
TTTACTTACAGACACACTATGGCTGGCACTGACCGTCTTCCTGTCCTGTTGAAACTGGCCAGGGGACGCGAGATTCTGGTACAAACATATAAATTTATCCTCATGCTGGCCTAAAAATAGACTTGTTTTCCAATTTGATATAATTTTTTTCTATTTTCTTAATGAAAGCAGGTCCTATGCTTCTATCACTGATCACTCTACCTCATATAGATAATGTTTAAGACCTTAGCAAACAGACGCACATCAGGCAGCTCTTTCTAGAAGCAGTCTGATCTGGCCGGGTCTGTTATTCATACAATATTGTAGCTCAGATTCTTCACAGTCTGCATGGCAAAAAAACAAAAAAACATTGTTTCATATACCTTGTAAAGTTCAGTAAATTAATATTCATCAAGTCATTAATGCATAAATATTCATGGCACAGGTTAAAATGTAAGCTTTCCATAGACAAACAGACAACCAAGAACACTGGAAAAGACACATTAAATTGATGATGATGATGATGATGATGGGTTATGATGAGCAGGTGTTTATAGGAATCACTGTGTTTCATTCATTTGTCCATTTGTGGACATTTACATTCATTTTTTAAATTCGGTTGCTATTATTGGAATATAAATGGCCATCAATGGTTACTTTAGTTATCCTTGCAGGCAAGTAAAAACAATGTTTTCTTCTTCTTGTTATTTTTTTTGTTCCATCTTTAAACATAAAAATGCAGAAATGATGACATAGCTTATTATGATTCCCAGCTGAACTTCATTGGAGTGACAGTAGATTCACAGAGGCGCTATATCCACTTCCCATCCAGCAAACACATGTTTACTCCAGTTCCTGTCGGAGAGAAGACGAGCCCAAAACAGGTGAAATATTTTTGTACTTTTATTATTAATTCTGCCAAAGAAATGTCAACCAAAATTGAAAAAAAAAGTTAACTCTTTGATTTTTTACAAATATCAAAAGACAATATAATCATACTTTTAGGGCTCTATTTTCCCAAAAGTTCCAAAAAGTGTGCTAATTTTCTCAAAAAAAGACATTGATAATACTTGTAACTTGTTGACAAATAAAAGTATTACACATCTTGATAATATTTAGGGAAGAAATGAATCAAAAGAATCATTGATTCCCTGAAATGCAGCAATCACCTGTTATTTATGGATATTCTGATTTTGTATGTATCAAATGTCAAACCTACCTGAAAGCATCATTGTCCAGTGGTAATATACATGACTGGGAATCCAAAGGTTTTTTGAGCCCTTTTATTGGTGTGAATCTTTCATGACCTTCCCTGGTGCAAAGTACTAGTTCAACTGAGGAATCCTCAAGAAGTATTTGTATAAGTTATAAGAACTTTTTCTCAGTAAGCATAAGAAAGTTTCGACTAAGTTTAGTTGTATACCACAGCGTACACTTGAATATCATATCTACATTTAACTTGTAACTATTGTCATTACTCATTTGTTTTCTATTTCCAGGTTTACGAACTGTATAACGGTGGTGCACTACCAGTGTGTTACCAGTTTGACCTCACACCGCTAGACCTGATGAAGGGAGAGAACTTTGACCAGCCCATCCTAGAGTGTTTGAACCCACGTGGAGAGATTCCACCTGGACGGTCTCTGAACATAGAGTGGAGGTTCTCACCCATAGAGGCGAAAACATACATGGTGAGTAAACCCTTAATATATAATAGAATATGTCATGATATAGCATAGATCCATTAAGACACACTCCACTATATCATGAAAGCCAATATCCCCAAATCTCAGGCACCTTTATGTTATTATATAATTTTTTTTCTTAAATAATAAAATATGATCAATTATAAATCTTGTACTAATTATATACGTAAACATTCAATCATTGACTATACATCCATTTTATCCCATGACTATGACCCATGACCTTAAACCCCTTGTTTCATGACCTTGCCTGTGGTTTCAGGTTGATGTTCCAATCCATGTACACAATGGGGACACGGCCATCATTACATTCACCGGTGTCGGTTATGACAAGAGGATCATGGGAGACACGATGCCGATGACAGACCAGCAGGATCTGACGGGGGTGCCCAGCATCCAGAGTGTGGCTGTACCAGGACAGGTAGGGGGCTCTGTAGTGGTGGTAGTAGTAGTAGCAGTAGTGGTGGTGATGATCTTTATTGATGATGATGACAATGATGATGTCAGCGATGACAATAAACATGATGGTAGTGTTAATAACAACATCAATAACAAAGATGATGTCAGCAATAATGATGATGATGTCAACAATGTTAACAACAGTTGTAGTGCCAACATTTTAAAATCTACTTTAGTATGAACCATTACAAAAAATTATACACAGCGATTTAAAATTTATAATCTTATGATATCAAAATAATTAGAAAATTAGACTTAATATGAACTGTCAGTTATTATGGAAAGAGATGACATTTCATTCTTCTGTATTTCAGCTGGCTTACCTATCTCAAGAGAGAATATCATTTGGAAACCTGCCTTTATTCAGCCGAGGTCGGCGTATGGTGTTTGTTACAAACAAGTCCAAGAACCGTCCAATATCATTTGAGTGGCACGTCACAAGTCCAGCAGATAGTCAAGTGAGTTAAACTCAGACAGATCTAAAAAAAAAACACTGTACTTGAAACGATTGATTGAAGAATAGTATGCCTATCTTTATTCTCCTACTTTGATTTTTTTTTTTTTATGTGATTATTCTCAATAATGGTGATTCTAATGTTGTCACTTTTCAGTACTTGTCCATATTCCCGGTCAGGAGCCAGTTACAGCCGGGAGAAAGCAAGATGTGCCGTGTCAGTTTCATTGCATCTGGCCAGTCCTCATTCTACGACCTTGACCTTGTTTGTGAGGTAAGGACAGAATGAGAATAATTTTTATGCTCCCACTTTAAAAAGGGGAATGGATTCATGTTGATCTGCTCTTGTTTGTCTGCCCATCAATCCATCACAAAATCTTATGTTTGGCATACCTCTAAAACTATTGGCCAGAGTCGTAAAACTTAATAGGACTGTTTACCAGCATGGGAGTTGTTAACTTTGGTTTTCCATCAAATTTCATCAAGTCATAGCAGAATCAGGCCCCTGACTTAGTGAAAGTGGTGCAAATTTGGGGTATACATGTTCACTGGACACATTTCTAGTTTACCCCTTTCCCTCATAGAGGAAACCATGAAAAGACCTATGCGAACAACATAAAACCAGATCAGCCTGCGAGTAACTTGCAGGCTGATCAGGTTTTATGCTGTTCGCTGCTCCTCAGTGGTCTGGAAATGAGGATTTTGTAATTAAATTTGGTAAGGTTTAACTGTGGTTTTCTGCAGATCAGGCTTTATGTGGTACCTATTGAGTGTGTCAAAATGAGTCTATATGAGGGAAAGGGTTAACAGAATACTTAGGTTGTAGCAGGGCTATATCTCACACAACTTGTGTACAGTATGTATCAATGATTGACGCTATCATCAGGTCACAGATATGGTGGAGTACAACAAGTATCGACAGCGCCTCGCCGACTGGGAGAGAGAGCGCGAGAGACAGAAGTATGAGTTTACCATCACAGAGGATGATATAGACGCTGATAAACGTGTTGACAGTCCTGAAGTGACTGTAAGTATATCTGTCATTTAAATTATGTAAGCTAATACAAGTAATATAATGTACCATTCAATTTTGGGAGTTTTTGTTTTTCAGAAAGGGCAGTTTAATTGTTTTCACTGAGTTAATTTTACAGTGAGGTGGAAATATATGAAAAATTATTTAATCAAAATCTTTTTTTAATGAGCAATATTGGGCATTTCAAGGAATTTCAGTTTCCAGCCAAAAATGGCTTTCTGTTGAAATATTATATTTCGCTGAGCAGGATAAAAAAACATCTTTTGCTATACATGACCAATGAAAAGTTTAAGGTGTTTGTTTGCAAACTTTATCTTATAAAATGATATAATTATGATATATATATTATAAAATAATGTTGATTTACAAGTTTTGTTTTTCCAAAATTAAATACACCAAATAAGTCATGCTCCAGGACTTTTCATTTAATTGGAGATGTATAGTTTCCACAATACATGTAAATCAAAATTATGTTTAATTTCCAGCTAAGATATGGAATTTATTCCTTGTCAACTTTATGTGAAGAAGTTCTTTTTTTTTTCTTTAAAACTTACCAGATATGTCTCTGTTTCAAACATCTCTCATAATATCTATACATATACAAGAAACCTGGCATTTTTATTCGTTTTCAGATGATTTTTTTTTCATCTAAATAATGAATAAAAACACAGTTTATCCTAAGTCTGTTTCTTTTTTCTTTTCCTATATGGAATAATTTGTATTTTTCCCTTGTCCTACATGTTGACTTTTACTAACCCCAGGAGAGACCCTTGTCAAGACTGAAATCAGTGGAAGAAGGTGTGAGACCAGGTGACAGTGCAGACCTTACAAAATACAGGGTATGTATGATAGATAACCATTGTTTGCTTCTTTGGGTTTAACATTCCATCAACAGGATTTCAGTCATTTTAGAGACTTCTGAGACAGCTGTAGTGCTGCTACGGTGCCCAGTCACATTATCCATACGCCAGGTTAACCCATCCTGAACTACCCTTGTATGCTAAGGGCCAAGCAAAGGAGCTATATCAGTTCATTTTTAATGACCTTTCTATGTTGCAACTAGGGATGGAGCCTACAGTCTCCCAAGCCACCTCTTATTTGATGTACCCATTTGTCCTGGTGGCATTAAGGTTCACTCCTTAACCAAAGGTTATGGGTTTGGTTCCTGGCAGTGAAATACCCCCTAGGGTTTTGTTTTATTTGATTTTCAAAAAATGAAGGTCAGTCAAATTATCATGTACAATTTTGAAAACTGTATGGCATTTGGCCATTTATTTATGTTTTCAATAAGTTTGCAATAAATCTGCATTAAATATTTAGTTAAAATGTTAATACAATCACATATTTTGATAATACTAAAGAAAAAAGTCACAACTGTGAACGTTACAGACATTGCCACCGATCAGCAAATTGTCACCAGATGAAGAGAAGGAAGTTCTGCGACAACAGCAAAGAAAGGAAGCAGCATTATGGGAGAAACCTGAAGCTCCCATCCCCTTCCTGTTGCACCTTGGTCTCACCGCTCGTACGCATGACATCCGCGAGTATCAGGCAAACTTTCCAGAGGATTACAGAAAGTACTACATTGACAGGTGGGTTATTTCACATACATTCAACATTGTACATGCAACCACCTTATTAAACGACATTTGTACTATATAAATCTATCCCATTAAACAACTTTTTCATTATGTGACCAGCGACCACATAAACCAAGTCCTAGCAGCTTAGATGTGCAAAAATCAACTTTTTTAAGCCACCATGTTCAATTCCCTTCAGACATTTTTGCACATTGCTACTTATTGAGTATGCTGAAATATACACAATGGAGTATTAATTATCTTTAACACATCCAAACAAACAAACAACTATCCCACCTGAACCAATTTGTTCATGCATGAATGCACCATGTGCAACTTAAATTTTAAATTTCAATAGGCCAATTTAGTCACTAGTTCCCGTTTCAACAGTTTCTGAGCATAACAAAGGTGAAACCATCCCTTCAAATGCGAAATGCTTTGGATTGTGGTAAACAACATTAGGGAATAAGGTTAATTGATACTTTCGGATGCTGTTTGTATCATTTATTATTAGTACCTATATGTAATTAAGTTGGGTCAAACAATGTTTCAACCAGAAAAGAATGCCACTACGCAACCAGGGCTGGAAAGAAATTTATCAGAGGTTTAATGTTAGACAGAAAAGCTTATTGCTAAATGATATTGTTTCTCAAAAATGCCCCATTACATCCAATAATTAGATGTTTTATGTCAATTTGTGTTTTTTCCACCAAATCCAAGCATCAGCTAATGGACCAAGGTGTAATTCCAACATTTCAGCTGAAATCTCATAAGAAACAACAAAAACCAACAAAAAAATTATTATGTTGATGTCCATTCGTATAAAACAATAAAACGGAATGTACATTTTGCATTTGTAATATAACATTCCATAATGATACAATTTAGCCTACAGTTTGTACATTTATTACTTGTTTGGCTGGATTTCCAAAATCTGTTAAGAGACCATTTCATTAAGCAACCGGTTTTTGGCAGTCCTTTGAGCGGTCTTTAAATACAATGTCAACTGTAGATGGTACATTAAGTGTAGCATGAATATAGGATCTATAGTGTAGACAGAGTCTGTCCAATCATTGTTCTCTACTCAGTTGTCTGTAGTCATTTATCTTCCAGTGGTCTATTCCTGTTCACATAGTTAGTGGTCTTCAATTTTTCACTAGCCAGTGGTCTATCAGGTATTGACTACTCAGTGGACAGTATTAATCTGTGTTTACTATTCAATTGTCTATTCTCATTTACTACTCAATGGTCTATCCTGATTCACCTCACAGTGGTCTATCCTGATTCACCTGTCAGTGGTCTATCCTGATTCACTACTCAGTGGTCTATCCTGATTCACCACTAAGTGGTCTATCCTGATTCACCACTCAGTGGTCTGTCCTGATTCACTACTCAGTGGTCTATCCTGATTCACTACTCAGTGGTCTATCCTGATTCACTACTCAGTGGTCTATCCTGATTCACCTCACAGTGGTCTATCCTGATTCACCTCTCAGTGGTCTATCCTGATTCACCTCTCAGTGGTCTATCCTGATCCACCTCTCAGTGGTCTATCCTGATTCACTACTCAGTGGTCTATCCTGATTCACCACTAAGTGGTCTATCCTGATTCACCCTACAGTGGTCTATCCTGATTCACTACTCAGTGGTCTATCCTGATTCACTACCAGTGGTCTATCCTGATTCACCCACAAGTGGTCTATCCTGATTCACCTCTCAGTGGTCTATCCTGATCCACTACTCAGTGGTCTATCCTGATTCACCACTAAGTGGTCTGTCCTGATTCACTACTCAGTGGTCTATCCTGATTCACTACTCAGTGGTCTATCCTGATTCACTACTCAGTGGTCTGTCCTGATTCACTACTCAGTGTCTTCCTGATTCACTACTCATGTCTATCCTGATTCACTCCATGTCTACATCCGTGGTCTGTCCTGATTCACCACTAAGTGGTCTGTCCTGATTCACCACTAAGTGGTCTGTCCTGATTCTGATTCACCACTCAGTGGTCTATCCTGTTTCACCACTCAATGGTCTATCCTGATTCACCACTCAGTGGTCTGTCCTGATTCACTACTCAGTGGTCTATCCTGATTCACCACTAAGTGGTCTATCCTGATTCACCACTAAGTGGTCTATCCTGATTCACCACTCAGTGAACTACTATTGTTAACTTACCGGTGGTCTATCCTTGTTCACTCATCAGTGGTCTATCATTGTACACTCTTCAGATGTCTCAGTGACAGTGCCAAGGAGACCAAGAAGCCAGCTGAGACCAAGCCAACAGTACTGGAAGTTGTGTCCTGCAACACAGCCGAGGCAGATGTTGTGTCTGGAGTCATGTCCAATGTACTCAGGTAACTTTTATTTAAATCTTTCAGTCTTCACATTCATTATCGTACTCAGTCATTAGCTTGGGATACACATGCATCTGTGAATTTAAAACTATAAATAATGACTGACTGATAGATATTTCATGTATAACACCACCCCCTATTACAGAGGTCTGCTGGACGACACAACATTCCACGAGTGTTGTGTTAAGGTGATGAAGGACCCCGTGCCCTACTTCAACCAGATAGGGGATCGTGACCTGAAGGAGGCCATGCCTGGGCCAGCAACCCCGCCCAGCTCCCCAGTAGAAGTCACAACCCAGGAGGGCACAACAGAGGAGTTTACAGTTCAGGAGACAACGGAAACATCCCCACCACAGTCTGCATCATCACAGAGGAAGAAGTCTAAGAACAAGAGTTCATCAGCAGCCTCCAGGAAAAGCAAGGTAACTTTATTTGTGGCTGTATATAGTTGTCAAACATCATCTGCCGTTAAACCTTTGTTTAATGGCCATCTGTACCAATCAACCAACTTTCATATTCAAAAAATGTTATTTTCTATAAACTTTTCTGCCATTTTGTTGTTACCTGCCCTCAGCAGCCACTTTTTTTGTCCCCTCGAGTGGTTGTGTGAGACAGGTTTTACTGGAATTGTCAGTGTACTTTAAGCTCTTATATATAGTCCAGTCACAATCAAACAAATTGCGATGGAACAAAATGATGGTGTAATGCAAAGTAATTCGTAGTTCCCAACCGAATTTGTTCTTAATTCAGTGTAAAAAAGATGCGATTGAACGAAGAACGGATGGAACGAAAGATGCGCTGGAATGAACAATCTTTTAGGTCCGAATTGCAAATTAACAGCTGATTAATGACACGCTCAAACTAAATGTTGGTCAGTTTTAACACCTACTCGAGTGACATCCTTGCGCATGTCGGCCATTATTGGTTGTAATTAGTCAATCAATATGCTATCCGTGACATTGTTTATTACAAACTGACACGAAGCTTACAAGCAAGTTTGTTTATAGCAGGGGATTTTTTGAGTGATTAAATGTCAAAACTTAATCAACAGTATAAGTATTGGTCGCCAGCTCTGTTTTGTCATATCATTCAAGTGAAGTCAAGTCAAAAACATTTTATTTCTCTCAAATTCATGTACAACATGAAAATATAGAGGTACATTTGGGTAATACTTATGAGAGGCTCATTTTAATTGATTATAAATCAGATATTGTCATTAAAGTACAGAATAAATCGAACATGTTAGAACGAAGACAACAACATCTTTGTTATCTGATATCAGCATTCTGAGTAATTCAGTGAAGGACCCAGGTTATCTGGGGAGGATAACTGAATCACCGATTGTATCTACAATCTACAAAACGTTACATGATAAAACGCTTGAGTTCAAGAAGGTTGATTGCAATGGAGGCAAACGGTCCAAGGAGAGATTGAATGTTTCGTCTATTCTAACATGCCATTATACATCATAGGCAAGAGTGCTAAGCCAAGGTGTTTCAAGGGCGTTCAGTCGACTTAATGTTGTTGTTTATGTTTGCTTGTCCTTACTTCATAACATGTTGAAATAAAAATAAAATATATATTACAGAAACAAAGCCTTTTTTTTTTTTTATTGTTTTACCAGCATAGTGTTTTATAAAAAGTCCAGTATATTGCAGAACAACATATAAATTTAAATACATGTACATATATGGACAAAATTACATTGCAAATTACACCAATAAGATTTAACGAAATTTGTACATTTGGTGTAAAAAATTATTACGACATTACTGATTTACGGCATTTGTTGACTAATATACGGCACATACATACATGAATACAAAGGAAATGGTATCTGCGGTCAATGTGGTTAAGATGCGATGGAACGAAAAATGCAGTGGAACGAAATATTTGTGTGATCCCATGCAACTTCGTTCTATCGTGGACTGTATATATATCTCTAAACTAAAATAAAAGATATTTTTTCTTTTAACTCTCTCTGTCAAAATTAATATTTTTTCCTTGACTTTGGCATATTCCTTATAAGATTTGATATTGACTGTGTTAACATGTGTAGTTAGAGATTGGAGATTCAAGTGAGCTTTTATGTGAGATTTTGTTCAGTTTTTATGTATTTCAGTGAGATATTAATTAAAAAATAATTACATTATAGAATTTGAAGTAGTAAAATAAAACATGCGTTTAAAAAGGGGAGAACATTTTCAAATCAGGAATTTATGTCACATTTTCCTGGTCCTCCAACCATTGGATGTTGCAAAACCAAATGTATGACATCTTGTCATTTTCATGTAGACCATAATTTCATATACTGGTGTAAAAGAAAATAGAGGTCTTGCAGTAATAGGTCAATCAATCCAATGGCATCATGGCCACAAGGTGGTGGTTACTGTCTCTGCATCCTAAGGTTGGAAGTTTGTTCCAGAATTTGTCTATGACCTTCCCAGGCACAAAGTACTGGTCCAACCAAATGACCATTTAAAGGGATTAGATAATGTCAATTCCCAATTTCATGTAAAGAAAAAATGAGATTATATTTAAAACAAAATATTGTGGAATGTCAGTAAATTAAAACTTGAACTTTAACAGGATGGGGCCACACCATCTTCTGGTGCCCTGCTGTCGAAGACCAGCACACCAAGATTCAGTAAGGTGGAGCTTCAGAGAGTCAAACAGGAGGAGGAGAGGCTGAAACAGAAGCAGGAAATGAAGAAGTAAGTTTCTCCATCTTAATCAGTTATTTCTGAGGCAGGTAGGAGGTGGTTGTGTTAGTAGTAGTTGTTGTTGTTGTTGTGAAAATAGTAGTAGTAGTAGTTGGAAAAAGAGGGAGTGAAGGCTGTGTTGTTATTAGAAGAAAGAAATAGAAATAGTAGCTGTAGACTGATGATTGAAACATTTTCATGGTGTAGTCTTTTGTTATTTCAGTCTGTTAATATGGAATATTGTACAGTATCCAGCTAAGATAAATGTTAATAACTTAATCATGTTTTCCCAGTCTTACTATTTACAGGGGTATTCATCTCATTCAGTGATAGTTCTAGTTTATTCTAGCTGGAGTTCATAGGACAGATAATGTTTTATACCTCCTGTGATTCTCTCATATTGAAAACATAAACATGAGGAAATCCATAATGTTCTTAATGATGTTAAGTTTACAAAGTGTTTAAAAATGGGCAACTGACTTTACATATTGAAGTACATTTTGAAAAAATATGTAACTCTTTATTATAAATCCTGACAAGAAGTGGTTTTCAATGGCAATCTATCATTGATTTACAATTATTGTTTTCAGAAATGATAGTCAAGTGTCAAAGGATGTGATAGCTTGTATTTACAATCATAGAAAAAGTCAGCATCAGGTCTAGTGTATCACGGTCAACATTTAACATTCAAAACTATCCAAGAGCTTCTGATATTTTTTTTTATAATATGACATTGTGCTCAAACAGCTGTTTCTTGTTTCATATAGCCATCATATATTTTCTAATATTTAACATGTAACATATAAGTTTTAAGCTGAATTACATCACTCCGCATGACGCGCCTGTATTCTATATATATATACATAGTGTGTTGAACCGACAGCTGGATTAAATGTGTTTGATTCATTATTCTTATGATGTTGAAAATGCATGAGAAATACACACGTTAAACATTATTTTCAGTTATTATTTGAAACTATTTTCTTGGTGTTAGGTCACAAAAGTAATTCGTTCACAGTCCGTTCATTCATTTGTTAGTTCATTTGTCGTATATCTTCACCACAAAAAGAGTCGGACATGAATTGTCATTTCATATCAAATTTTACTAAACTCGTTCTGCCATGAAAATGTTATTAAGCTCGCCAGACTCATTTATTAAAATTTGATATAAAATAACAATTCTTGTCAGATCCTATGTGATAAAAATTCACATTGTGTTCATTGTTAAACTTAGGCAAACAAATGGCAGAGGTTGAATGCTTAACTAAACTCACATGACAATGTAGCATTTCTCTCCTTGTTTAGGTATATATTGAACACGTAAGGAACATCACAGTTGTTGCAATTCATCTTTTCTTGTTATTTTCTCTCTTTGCATGCCTCTGGTTGTTGAAATGTTTGTTTGTTTGTTTTTTCATTCAAAATATGTCTTTTGACTCTACTTTGATTCCTTATAGAAACGGAACATTTTGACAGGCCACATAGATGTTAGAATGTACAGTTTAATATAATTTCTGATATTAGAATTCCAAATAAATGCCAAATAGAGGGCTGATATAAATTAATATGTACTGAACTATAAAATTTTGTGTACAACATTAATTTCAAAAGGGGAAAAATATACTGATAATTTATACTGAACTTAATGGAAAAAAAAATTTATAATATTTATAAACAACCACTGGTGACTTGGGATGACTCTTTGTTTGATTTTCTCAGGCAATTCCCATCATTTTTTGGCACACAGCTGTGGGCAGCTCATTTGAGTCTATGCTTAACCTCAGCTTTGGCGATTTAAACCTGCCAGGCTTCAGTCTAAAAGCCTTTAGATTCTTAAGCATTAAATTGTTATTATTAGTCTTAAATTGTTATTAGTCTTAATGCATTTGAAGGATAGAGATTTTTAACAACATTTATGTTAACTTGTGTATACCTTTATTTCAGACCAGTTCTGTATTGCACAGAATTTAAGAATCCCAAAGGATCATAAAACTTAAATACTCTTTGCATTTCATTAATCATTTATTTTAATTCTGTTGTTTGGTGGCTGAAAACCCAGTGTATGCTCCTCCTTGATTTTTCCTGCATTTCTTCAGTTCACCTTCTCAGGATGAGCCAGTATGATCTTTGGATGTCCATCTATTCATTATCCACAATCAGAGTATTACACTCATATATCATCACTTCACAAACAATACTTTTCAACTTAAGAGACAATGTTAAGTTCAATTTTGGGTGCTATTTATCTAGGATGGGCAAGAGTTATTGGTTTTTAAATGATCAGATCATGGCAGATTTCACACTGGTTTCTCAATGCTCTCTTGTCTTGATAAAACTTTAAGTTGCATGCTTTCTCTGCTAAATCTACTTCTTACCCTGAAGAAACCCACCTGCACTAATTACATGTAAATCAATTAGTTTCAGCTTATATGCATGCTGCTGAATTTCTGTAAATCATTAGACGTTTACCTTAACTTATACAACCCAACTTGGCACTCTTCTGAATTTCAGTTCTTTATAACTGAATTATCATAGGACATAAAACTTTGGGCTATCAAACAAGTAAACAGATTAGAGACGGAATAATTGCCAAATTTTCATATGATAGATTCTGCAATATTCAGTATATCTAAAATTACTTGAAAACAAATTCATTAAAAGAAAATAAAGTCGTCGTAGTCTGTTACAGGATGTGTTATTGCTGGCAAATCAATGACCTTAATCCTGTTATAAATGATGCCCTGATACAGGCTATACAGTTATTGCAATGACAGGTTTATGGTGCTACAGGAAGTTTTATTTAAACTGTAAAGGCCTTTTCATGGTCTCTTATAGGCTACTGTAATATGGGTTTTACTGTAACTGTAGAAACTTGTTCTGATCTATTACAGGATGCCAGAGTTTGGCAATGCCCTGGAGTCGGTTATTGAAAACACTGTGCTGAACATTCTCACCGAAGCTCTGGAAGGGGAGTTCAACATAACAGCCAGGCCACGCTATATCGCCCTGCCGAAGCGAAGCGGCTCTTCCGGGAGTCGAGGAACGAAAAGTTAATCTGTGATTGTCTTACTCCTGTGTTTATATAAAAAAGAAAGAAAAAAAAACAACAGTTGTTTATGTGTATCATTGCTGAATATTAAACATATTGAATAAATTTACAGACTGTCTGATAGACATTGCTTTACATCTTAATAATGTTTCAGTGTGTTTTCACAAGTAAAGAAAATTGTATATATCAAAATGAACTAGTTTGTAAGGATGTGATATTTTGAATTGTTGTTATTTATCAAACGAAAAGGTTATTTTGTTTGTATGGGATTTAATTCTCATATGTTAAATCCTTATGAACGATTACTTGTTAATTATATACATGTATATATATATTTTATGTTTTTCTTTTTTAAAATAAATTCCAATTATATATCATCTTAGTTTTTGTATTTCACACTACAATTATGGAAAGCATATGATTGTTTGAGAGATTTTAATGCATTTTTCCTGTGCTGATTTCTAGGATACTTCATTTTTATGATTCTGTTTCTATATGAAAATAACTTTCAGCAGTTCATTTTTTTATTTTTTTTTGTAATTGTTTTGAATTGAATGTGGAGTAGTATTTATGTTTTACGGTTTTTTTTTTTTATGTTTTGACCGACAACACAATGTAATGAAAAGTCAATTGTACCAGTATTTTCTTAGGTCATGAATGAATATTACATGTGTTACATTTTATACAATTCACATAGCTACTTACCCATATAAAATGTTCTGCAAAGCTTCTTTAATTTAATCCATCACTTTATGCCTAATGGGTAAAATTATGAACAAGATCAGCTGCAAATATTAAAGGATAATTTTTTTTATAAATGATATTGTATGTATGTAAAATATTATTATGAATGTCAAAATGGCTGATCTGTGAAGGTTAGTCTGCTATGCTTATCAGTATTTCGAAAACTTAATGTTAAGTAATAACAAAATGCCTGTGATATATTTTTATACATCTTGTACAGCAGTCATATATTTATGTTCATCAATATACAGTAAGGACCCAGTGTAAGGCAGTTTCAGGGGTCACAACCTAGATACCACCTTCTATGGGACCACATTATTCAGTGTAGATCCACGATAACGGTCATTGGTGCAGTCAAGAGTATTGCCTTGAAGTATTGTAGTGCAGAAGTCAAACGTTTGAACCTAAAACCAGGCTGATGATAAATTTTATATTTCTTTGAGTTAAATATTACTATTTGATAAAGTGTTGCAGGCGTTAACATATTTTAATGCTACATGTATTCAGAAGAGATATGATAGTAGGATGAGGCTATAATCTTTAGGAGCAGGTTACTGGAAAGCTGAACTTGTCATTTACCCCCTTCCTTTATACTTGATATTTAATAAAGAGAAAAAAGCCAAATTATCTGTACTCTTAAGCATTATGAATTGATGTGGGATTTTTTTATGTATTTCAGATATTGTTTTAGTTTCTAACATAGAGCTGTAAGTAATCGGCCCTGATCTTTACACGAGTGAACTATTCACCAGTTTGTTATATTAATTTATATCTGACAAGTACAGGTTGATACTGGCAATATGTCTTACTTATGTCCATTGTTTCTTTATTTGTTTTGAAGATTGAACAGTTAGCTGACTTAAGGATACATATAAAACTGAAGTCCAGGAGTCCCAGACTCCTTAAGTTATTGTTTTGGGGAAAGCAGGGTTGGCGATCTACTGAACTGGTTGGTATCAAATAGATGAGAAAAAGGAGCAATTATAGGATGTTACTGTAAACATTCATGTATTATCTGGATTCCTACATTTTCACCTAGACTCCACAACTTTGTAATTAAGAGAGTCTCAGATAGGGCTGACTGAGGTGCATCTGAGCCATTGTCTAACAAATGTGTATAGATTATGTATCCTGTATGAAAGATGGGAAGCCTAAGATCTGTCTCTTGACCTTGACATTAAATCAGTGATGACCGTGTGTGTGATCAGAAATGTTAAATTCTGCAAGGCAACATTAAAATACAAATAGTTCAAGGTTGCAAGACTTTCTCCTGATAAAGGATGGGAATTTAGAAAGTGTCATTCTGTGGCAAGAAACTGTCATGGTCACCAGTGGTAAAAGTGTTAAGGTCATTATGCAGGTCAAGTCTGGAATAATGTTGGGAGAGATGTTTCGCTGTATAAGGTATTGAATAAAACCTCTTCATAAGATTCAACTGTTGCTGTCTTGATTTCACAACTATAACCCTGTCACTGAATTGCCTTTCACTGAAGTGACACAGTTGCATATATTTAAAACTTGTGGGGAGCAGTGTAGGACGTGCTTCAGGATCGAGGCCTTGGGTGTGAGTCCTGTCTGTAAATGGGTACCTGAGAGGGCAGTATAATTCCGTGGCACTACAATGCCGGCTGCCATAAGCAGGGTGAGACTCCCAGGGAAAATTGATAGATGGATACTATTAGCCCGATGACCAGGGGTAAAAGCTGTAAAGTCTGCGAACATGCCCATAACATGAAACTTATGCTATAAAATGCTTGTACTTTTACTTATAAAACAATTCACAGTTGATTAAGTTAAGAAAATGTGTTGCTGCATACAATGCAGTGATTGATAAGTCAGTGAAATAAAAGTTTCACACATTTTCAACACAAAACCTTTAGTAACCAATGCAATAACTATAGTCCTAGCTGGTCTCCTAGAGTGACAAAATCAGGGTGCTTCATAGCATAGTGGTATTGCATTTTGTTTGTCAGATATACATCTTGGGGCTTGATTCCTGGTCATCTACATGAGATAGTAATGAAATCACTCATCCAGGTACACTGGTTTTCTCCCTTTTTTAAGGTTTAACAACTCTAATACGATTATCAGTTGGAATCTGAATGTAATTTTTTTTCAATTTCCATGTAAGGGAAATCTTAATATATCTTATACACGTAAATGATGTTAAGTTTTAAAAAAGAAAAACCAATATCATTTCTGGTCTAATATGTCAACATTTGATTCTCGTCTTGAAAAGTCAGAAATTGAAAAACTGCCTGATTTATTACTTTATGGTATATCTGTTCTAGTTAGTAAGAAAACAAAAATTATTGTCAACCCGCAAAATAACTGTACAATAAAAAGTAAATTATCATCTAATTTCAGTCCAGAGTGAAACCTGTTAGCAAGTCATTTTAATTTCTAAATATTTATATCTGAATGGTAAAATGTATTGAGTCTTTATCTAAATGTTGCTTATGATGAGCACTCTTTCAAACTGTATGACTTTTAAGTAAATATTTAATGCACAAATTGATTTAACACATACTTTTTAAACTCACATAATGTTCTTGGTTACTTTAGTAACCAATTTATACATGATATTGACAATATATTTAATCAATTTTTGCATTGCTTAGGGGTTTTTTTTTTGTTTTTGTTTTTTCATTTTTATCATAAAAGCTGAAATGGTGGAAGAGAAATGCAAATGTCAATAACTTTTTTATATGCATGTACATTTTCTTACAATATGTACTGGCGAAATAGTTTTAGAACCATGTATCAGTATATAGTTGAAGGTCTAGAAAAGTGCCCAGTAGAGTTGTGCTACCTTCATAATGACCACATATACTGACATTGGATCCATGGAGAGTGTACATAAAAGCTTGTTTTGTATTAAATGTACACATTTGTGCATTAAGGTCCCGTAGTGAATACACTCTTTCCCATGCCAACTGGAAGTTTTCCTCACATGTAAAGTCCAGTGATAGGTGCATAAATCTTTACTGACCTAGCCTTAAAAATACAACAGGAGAGAGAGAGTATGTTTAAGTTATTTTAAATTTTCCCAGTCAAAAAAGAAAAACACCTTTTTAAACATAAAATTTATTTATTTGCACAAAAAAGGTCAGGAATTACCAATTACATTAGTAAATTTCATCAACTCATCTTGAAATTTCACATAATCTATCAGTATCTTTGGAATGGGTAAGCGTTCAATCACTGGTAGCAAAGACTTGCCATTGGCACATTTGTTCATGATATGCCATCTAATACGTATTCTACAAATGCTACTCAGTGACTGCACAGACATGTCACAGTTCTGTAGTGAATTATTTGGGCTTTTCTGATTGGTTGATTTCTCCTGAGATGATAGTCTCATTTTGGATGTATTTGAACCCACACCGCACTGAGAACAGAAGTTCACCAAGTTGATTTTGTCCATGTTCTTTATGTTTGGGTTTTGACAGATTTGCATCAAGATGTCTATCCCCTTGAAAAAAAAAAAGAATAGTAAAACTGCATTAAAACAGCTTCAATGAAACCTATTATAGTCTGCATGTTTTCTGTAGCACATGAGGCTCTCAGGCAATTAATTCCGCATGCATACATGTACATTAATAAACATGTCTTGCATTTTACCTTCATGAGGGACATTTTGCCTGTGTATACTTAGATTGTAAAGCTTAATGGCAGATCATTGCTGGTAGGTCAGGCCTCATGGAAATATACAATACCTTTATGAAGAAAAGGAAAAAAAAGTTTTATAAATTAGAAAGTAATTGTTGGACAAGTTATAAAAATGTGTATTAAACAATATGATAATGCAATAAGTAATTTAAGGCTTAACTCAAATAACTTGCTCAAACAAGTTCAGCCCTTTAAATACCTAAACCCTTTAGACACTTTGATAAACAGAGAAGACCCTAGGTCTTTTGTTTGGTCATACCATTTGTGTCAGATACTAGTCTGTGTAGCAATGGAAAATTCATTGTTCCATATACCACATAAAGTGACAGTGAATCAATATTCATCTTTCATAAATTGTAATGAATATTCATGAGGTAAAGGGTTAAGCTTTAAAATAAAACCTCAGTACAATTCATATTGTTGAGAACATGGCAAGTTTAAAAGTGATCACCCATGTATGAAACATTTAAGCTTTAAATTAATCAAACACTCTTACTTACTTGTCGTGAAGCTAGTTGTTGTGGCAACACAGTGGAGTGTCTGGCTCAAATTCCACCAACAATACTTAGCACTAAGTAATACTTAAATTCTTAAACTAGGTAGACACACCTTCCGCCATTGCTATTTTATGAAATATTCAAGTACACAACTAAGTTGAAATGAATATTATTACCTTATTAACGTACAATAATTGTTAAGAAATGATACATTTTGGTATTTTTATTAGAGAAACAAGACTGATGAAATTCACCTTAAGTATTTAAGTTTTACTTAGCCCTAAGAATTGTTGGTGGATTTCGACCCTGGTTTACATATCAAAGGCCCTGAATTTGATTGTAGCTCAAGGAGAGGACTTCACATGAATTTCTACCACGCAGTATACAGTGGACCAAAGTTTAAGGTGAGGAGACAGTTGAATGGAAGAGTTGGGTTACCTTGGTAACCAGTCCAGCTCCATGGATGAGGAGTAGTTTGACCAGGTCCATGTTGCCCTTTGTTACAGCAGCAGTCAGGGGTGAGGCCAGATTGTCACGGATTGACTAAAAAACAGAAATGAATGTTTACATAATCCTGTGGAAACTGAAATAAGAGAAATGAATGTGAAACAAAAACTCCTGCGTTATGGTGATGAATGGAATAAACAGTTGCAGTTTAGGGGAGCATATAGTCACTGCTTTGTTTGTGTGTCCATTCTCAATAACTACTAACTTGGCAACCACAGATCTACATGGATCAAGTTTATTTTAGCAACTTTTGTGGAAGTTCATCCAAGGATCATCCCTGCCAGGTTTAATCACATTCTGTCCAGCAGTTTCAGAGATGTTGTTTAAAGTTTTCACTATATACATTTAAGCCAAATTAGCCCCGCCCTTGGCAACCATGTTTTTTTTACAGATTGGAATAATTTTAGCAATCTTGGTAGAGGGTTACTCAAAGAACATATGTACTAAAGCATTTTGAAATCTGGCCATTAGTTTTGAAGGAGATGATTTTTAAACTTTTCATATTTTTTTTTCTGTCCGTTGCAATGGCAACCTGAGATCTACATGGATCAAAGTTTATTTTAGCAACTTTTGTGAAGGTTCACCCAAGGATAATCCCTGCCAAGTTTAATCAAATTCTGTCAAGCAGTTTAAAGGAGATGTTGTTTAAGTAAATTGTTGACACAGGGTGATCATAAAAGCTCACCTTGAGCACATTGTGCTCAGGTGAGCTAAAAACTGTATTGGGCATGTATGCTTTTAAGGCCTTAAAATTCAAAATGAAGGACTTGCATAAACCATTTTATTTTAAATGTCAAGGGTTTTAAAATTTTTCAAATCAAGGTTTTTCAAGACCTTTCATTTAATTTTAAGTTCTTTTTTAGGGTTTATAGGCAAAATGTGATTTCAAGTTTTTTAAGAAGACATCAAATTCAAGGGTTTTTCAAACCTTGGGCAAAATGTGATTTTCAAGTTCTTTTCAAGACAGACATCAAATTCAAGGGTTTTTGAAGACCTGTGCAAGCCATGTTCTCCATTTGCTCAAACAATATTGTAGCTCAGACTACACGGTCTACAAATAAAAATCCATTGTTCATATAAAGATCAGTCAGTTAATATTCATGAAGTCATGTATTTGTACATGAATATTCTTGAGGTAACAGGTTAAATACTAGTAGTACATGTAATTATTTTTCTATGACATTGACTTTGTTGAATCTGAGTTAGAAATGTGCCTATAACGATGACATCATGACATGTAAGACCTGTCACCTACCCCTCTCAGTGATGAGCTCCTTTGAAGCAGGGAACCATGCTGTATCAATCTATGTACCAGGTAGGTGTGGTTATTGCTGCATGCCCATGTGATTGGTAACCAGCCATCCTAAAAATAGACACAGTCTATAACAGGTCAATGCTTTCATGCTTTTTGATGAACTGAATATCATTTTCATGTAAATCTGAAATGACGTAAAATGTACTGAAACCCCCAATTTATCGTTGAAATAGATATACAATAAAACTTTATTTATTTTACATTGATTACGAAAAAAGTTCTTACAACTTATATTAATCACTTTCAATGGCTCTGGTGGCAGTGTGTGTAGTCATTATTATGGAAGGAAACTTGAGAGCCCAGAGAAAACCCACATGTTCAGACAGGCGACCAGGAATCAACCCCGGGACGCATTGGTGAGAAGCAAAACACTCTCTCTCTCTCTCTCTCTCCCTCTGAGTCAAATTTCTCACCTTATCCAAGATATTTGGATTTGCTCCTGCTGTGAGCAATTTGTCACACACTTCTTCTCGTCTTCTCCAAACTGCCACATGTAATGCTGTCTTACCGTCCTGCAAATAGTACCACTCCTTATACATTTCCTGCCTATTTAAAGAAACGTCCAATTGATGTGATGGTCAAAAGGGAATATACATGGATTCAAAATTGTAGGTTTAATTAAATCCCCGGTTTAAAAAGTTTCTTTTTCCACACCCAACCCAGGAGCAAAAATGAGGTACTTATCCGATCCACTTTGTTTTGTAAGACTATGACTGCTTAAATCTTCCTTTTCTGGATTAAACAGATACAATCTTCTACATGTGTGTATACATAGCATGGCTGGTCTCAAAGTAAAGACCATCAGGTCGAGAATAAAGTATCTCACCATGCTATACTTCTTAACTGGACTTGTCCTTTCTTCATTTTGGACTGTACCATTAGTTGTGCAGGCTTATCTTGGTCTGCACTGGTCACAAAGGCAGTCACTAGAGCCCATAGAATTGTAAGGATTAAGCAAGACCCTTGAGTTATTTTACACATCCAGTTACTCTTAAATGACCTGAAATTATTGTTAAAATTCACACACTAACAAAATTAACCCTAACATTTTTCCATACCTACCATTGCCTGTAGATCAATTTCAGCCCCATATTTGATCAGAAGGGTTACTATTCTACAGTTGCCTGCTCTTGCAGATAGATGAAGAGCTGACCGACCATTCTGTAACAGAAACATATGGTACATGATGGTTGTTGTTGTTGTATTGGGGTTTACCGTCGCTGCTATAGTATTTCAATCATATAGCGACGTCCAGCTAATTACAGGTGGAGGAGGACCCCGAGTATCAGAGGTACCCGGGTAGAACCACCGACCTACCGCAAGCCAGCTGGAAGGCTTCCTCACATGAAAAATCCGAAGTCCCTACCGGGATTCGAACCCACGTACATGATGGTACTGATCATGATGTCTGCATTCATGTATTTCTATAATATACTAGAAATGTGTCCATAGGACAAGAATGCCCCCGCCATTTTGTTTATTAGATGATATTTTTGTCAGTGAATATGATGAAAATCTGGAAATATTAAAGATTTTAAGATCAAATGAGCGCTGTGACACTGACCAAGTGATGTGACCTTGACCTTCAATCTAGCAACCTTCTTCTTTTGTGACACATTGTTTTGTCCTAAGGATCCTATATGTCAAGTTATTTTAAAACATGACTATACACAACAAAGATACAGCTCGACAGGACTACTTGCACAATCTTAAACTCAACTTACTGCTGTGACCTTGACATTTGAGAAGCTAGCAACTTGGTTCTTGTTTGTGACATATTGTCTTGTCCTCAGGATAGATTGTGCCAAGTTATTTCAAAACACCATCATTCACAACAAAGTTAGAACTGGGACAAAATTTAAATGTCAACTGAGTGCTGTGACATTGACCTGTTTCTTGTAAGGGCCACATTGTCTTTTTCTAAGGATCACTTGTGCCAAATAACTTCAAAACACAGCTATAGATAACAAAGTTACAGCTGGGACAAGATTTTAAGGTCAACTGAGTGCTGTGACCTTGACCTTAAAGCTAGCTACCTGGTTCTTATGCACAACACATTGTCTTGTCCTAAGAATCACTTGTGCCAAGTAATTTTAAAAAGCAACCATACATAAAGTTACAGCCGAGACAAAAACTCTTGCACAAACACACACACAAACACACACGGACAGGTGTAACACTATATGCTCATTGCCATTTCATGGCAGGGGCATAAAAATAAAATACAGAAATATGTCTATTTTTGGTTATAAAAATGGGAACTCAAAGGGAAAAAAAGCATATTATAATAGATAATAGTCATTAAAAAGAACAATAGTAACATGCTAAAAAAAAAACAAAACAAGAAATGTTTGTGAAACATATATGCCCCCCTCATATGCCATAATATGTATATAGCTATATTACATGCAAGGAGTTTGCCTTCATAATGTTGGCTTGTCACAAAAAATTCTCAAACTTCAAAAATTTGAGTGAAAATATAATGTGCTAAAATGTGGAACTAAACATTTACTGAAATAAATGGGCTGGAGAAATATTTACACAAGTCCACAAAGGTTTAAGTGAAAGAACATTGTCAGTTATAAACAAACAAAACATTAAGACTTAGTGCTCTAGGTTTATTATAAAAATTAACAAATCAGCCTTGCTAGCCATAAGCACAAACATCCACAATAATGAAAGAAAATGATACATCATCCTTCAAATATCTCAAACTTTAAAACAAAACAACATTACAACATAAATTATGTTATCTTGATCTAAGTAATAAAAAGTCTTTTGCATAATTTCCATATAGTGGCCAAGTCATCAAACATATATACAAATGCAACCTTGTGACCTTGACCTTTGAGGTATTGACACCAAAATTGATAGGGGTCATCTACTAATCATAAGCAACAACCACATGAAGTTTGAGACTTAAAGGTCAAATAGAACTTCAAGTTATCACTCGGACAAGGTCTGGTATTATACATACACAACATGTGACCTTGTGACCTTGACCTTTGAGGTAATGACACCAAAATCAATAGGGGTCATCAACTAATCATGAGCAACAACCACATGAAGTTTGAGACTTAAAGGTCAAATAGAATTTAAGTTATCACTCGGACAAAGTCTGGTCTACCGATAGACCGATGGACCGACCGACCGACATGAGCAAAGCAATATACCCCCTCTTCTTCGAAGGGGGGCATAAAAAAGAAGAAGGGAATTCATATTGACTTAAATTTGTCAACTTTTAGAAGTTCATCTTTTATAACAATCAATAATACATGTTTATGTTATAAATGAACAGAAAATGTTTTTAAATGTAAACAAACTCACATCGTCAACACTATTTACATTGGCTTTATTCTCCAACAGAATCTCTGCTAAATCTGACTTGCCCATCATAACTGTTTCATGTAGAAGTGTGCTCTGAAACTAGAAATCAAAACTATTACATATATTAAAACACAATGTGTAAACATAATGAGAAATTCAAACACAGTATAATAAATATTATTTATCACTACAGCTGTAATATTGCAGCTGAATATTACAATGCTGAACCATCATATGTAACTATAATAGTGTTATCTTGAAGTTCACTGTCGCTGCAACAGTATTTCAGCCATACTGGCATACAGCAACAACCCACAACCAGACAAAAACCCTGACTATTACCGCTCGATTAAAGTAGGAAAAGCTTGAAAAATTGCCAAAATTCAACGGAACGATGTCGTATAATGGTTGGTTTACCAAAATGTCAGTAATGTATCAACCTTTCGATTGACATAGGTCTCCTAGATGTACGTTGAAGTGTAATGAAAATATCGGCGACGGAAGGGGTTCATTTTCGGTAAAGGGCTTTGAAACTGTATTGAAGCATCGTTCATCTCACGGACAAGTAAAATAATGCCATGAGGATAAACACACAACTTTACCCAATATTTTCCGTTAACGTCGACCCCTCCTTTAACGAGTCGCTTGAATGCGGTCGTATCTCCGGAACTTAGAGCTCTCTTTATCTTACTCTCTAAATAAGCGTCTTGTCTTTTACCTCCAGACATATTTGATATTTGATTGAGTTTCCCATTCAATAAATAGATATCCTGGCTAAACAAGATCAGATTTTTACTTCCGGTGTGTAATACGTCATCAAATTATGGGATACACTGATTTTCAATAATGTTTATATTACGAACTCTTCTTCAAGCCCATCAAGGAGAAAATCTCAATAAGCTTTTAGCTTTCGATTTCATCCTATTTTGTACTATGTTTAAATGAATTTTATATGTAAAATATATCAATAAAATATGTTTAAACTAAGCCCAGCGCACCGGTTACGTTAGCAACGCGCTGGTCAGCAGGTACCTGGTCAGCTTTTTATACCCCACTGGTCAGCAGGTCAGCTAGTCAGCAAGCCTGGTCAGCTTTTTAAACCTATCCCGTCAATACTGCGGGCAGAGTTTGCTTCAAGCCAGTAAAATATGCTTCTGTTATTTATGCTCAAAGGCAAAGTAGCCACAGGAATGTTGCCATAATTTTGAAAGATACTTTTAGAATGCTTTGTTAAAATTTCAGAAACACAAATGTTCGCTTGAGATTGTACTAAATCTTAGATATAGACAACTGCAGGTCGTCAAATTTAATCCAAGATATATATAGGCACCGGATACGGTGTTAAAACCAGTTATATACTCTTTTGTTATTTTTCAATGTGCTTTTTTATTTATACATAGTTTGAACAGAGTCACTTCAGCTCAGTAGACCAAAATATATTTCTGCCATGGGCATTTCAATACACACACTAAAATTGTGCGTTGAAACTATTCAACTTTGGATATATCATATTAAACGTTCATCAAACTGTCTGCAAATAATAAACTTTACTATATGCGCCAAACTACGGGTAGGTATGAATAGCGAAATGGACTTCATTTCGCGAAAGGGACCGAGAATAGCGAAATGGAGTTTTTATTTTATTACTACGGCATTTTATTGCGAAATATTTAGTGGTTTAGTGAACATTTGGTTAGAATATATCAATATCTTCAAGTTATGTGAAAAATTCATATGTATTGGCAGATAGTTGAATACCTAATGTAGCTCCGTGGTATTGGGTATTATAATACAGATTTACCCATTCCAACGAAACCGAGTACATTTCGCAGTATACACTTAATCGATAAAGATACGGAATGGAGTTCATAATCTCATGATTGGGTATATTTCACTACTTTTATTCATTTATGTTATGAAAATTATACTCT
>CM037777.1:110163243-110212352 GCA_021229015.1 Solen grandis | reverse complement strand
CATGCTGCAACATATATCACTATTTTCATTTTCTACAAAACAACGATATATTTACAGATCTTAAATAGATCTTATAGACAATCACTTTATACGTATATCATCTAAAGCAGCAAGTCCTTCACCTTTTTTCTTCAATTTCATCTTTTTCTCGATGAAATATGTTACGTATACGGGTGAACATCGAGCAGATATTCAAAAAAACATTGGAAATCCACGGTGGAATCGTTGGAAGGTGGTAAAAGAGTGTTATTGCCAAATTACGAAATAATTCCCCTATCCTATAAACTTCTGTACAACAAACTTCTTGACGTCCATTCATCTGAACCACATACCTAAATATGGGTTCTTCAGTCTTTATAATTAACGTTTCACAAATACTGTATACAGTAAGTTCAGCATTTTCCCACTTTTTGGCAAGTCTTTTGTTTGACTGCTGCTCATAGAACGTAATGGCCCCCTGAAGTAGTGTTCGAATCTCATGCTGGTCCGGTGTATCGTCATTCCCTTCGTTCCCGCACCGTTTGATAATTACCATTCCAATTGTACGCTTGTTAATCTTACTCACATTAAATACGTTCGGTTTCGAAGTTTCTTCCTCCACTTCACTACCCTCATCGTCACTGTTTCTATTTTCCGTTTGACTTACATCGTCACTTTCCATTTGCATGGTACAACCAGTTTCTTCTCGTTCCTGGTTAATTAATCGAATATATGCTAATAAGAAGTTAATCAATGTATTTGTTTGTACTTTGTATTTATTTTGGTATGAACATTGGAAATAAACCCATAGATAAGATTAATCAGAGTATGATTTCTTAGTAAGAAATATCATCTATACGATTTTATTTCTCGAAAGAATAATCTGTGTTATATAATGCTGATATTCTTAATTTGTCGAAGCAACAATATCATTAGGGTTGCAGAGAAAAACCGATATGAATGCATACATTCATTATTTTTTATATACTTAGATCTACTTTAAAACAATGTAATTCTGAATAAAAGTACTCTTTTTAAAATGATTTTGTTTTGTATCTTAATGACAAGGAAATGAAAAAAAAATGAAACATAAGTTTGTTTGATACTTTTGTGTAAAGATATATACATGTACAATGTAATGTCAATCAAGTGTATTGCATATTGTCCCATCCCTCAATTTCGTTGTATTTGCAATTTGTTTAGGTGTATTTAACTGGTAAAACCAATTTGTTTGACACACCAGTATCTCTATAACAGTTTAGACATGCTGAGGCTCTGTCGCACCCTATACAACTCACTTCGAAATATAGCTCCCCGGGGTAGCTCTATTCGGTGAATAGCACACGAGCTGTATTCGAAAAAAGCATATGAAAAATCGAGTACAGCTCGCACACTCGTTGATCAAACTGATGATAATAACAGAAGTCATACGAAAACCAAGTTTCCCGATGTGAGTCAAATGACTTCATGTCCCTTGTTGAGGAAGAAGCTTATAGTTTTTGTGCTTTTCATCCATCTGTATATACGAGCAGGCGTACGAAAAACATTTTTAGCAAAGTATTTGATTTTAAATGTTCAAATAGTTTCAGTACTCGTTCTCCTAAAAAATCATATTTACCATATATATAGTCACCATAACGTTCTTTTATAACAGAAATTCTGTTAGAAAGGAACGACTTCCAAACAAACAATAATTCAACATCATCACCATCATCATCCTGATCACCATCATCATTTAATTTACCTCCGTTGTTGATCATCACCATCAAAATCATTATCAGTGGAATTCATCAATCATTATCGCTAAGTAGTCAATATCATCGATGGAACTTAAAAACTTAAACAGCCTAAGATTATTTTAAGAATACTTTTAATTCAAATCTTTGAAATAAGACAGAATCTATCAGAATCACCAAACACAATTATAGTTTTATCAAGTAGCAGTATTGACCAGTATCATAATCAGTATTTGATAATCATATTTGAGGAACATATCCTTATCATCAGTTTTAGGCATTTAAAGTTATGAAACCCAGCAATCACAATGAGGAACGTCATATATAGTCAATAACCATCAATAGTAACATGCAGTCAGAAATTGCCATGAGCAACGTCATATGCACGTCATATGTAGCCAGTAATTATTTATGTATTTATTTAGTCATTAATTATCATGAGTCATACTATACATAGTCAGTAACCACTAACCATCAACATACTATACATAGTCAGTAACCACTAACCATCAACAGGATCACATACTTTGTATTTATCATGAATGACGTCATATATAGTCAATGAAAATCAATAGGAACATAAAGTCAATAATTATCATGAGTCATTCCATTCATAGTCAGTAACCAATAACAATTAACAGAAACACATAGATTGTCATTATCATGTGTGACGCTGTATTGAGTAAGTAACCATCAACAGCAACATACACTCAGTTCCCAAAGAAAGTGTGCACTTTTTATTAAAACAGTTTAATATTTAGCAAACACATCATCTTTGGTCTTTTGGGGGAGGACGTGCCTATGCCGCTTCCGCCTAAACACCCCCCCCCCCCCTCCCTTAAATTCACCCATGCAGTTAGACAATCAGTCATAGATACTGTATTCTGAATGCATATCTCGTCGGCGTGTCTTTGAATATACAACGAATTTAAATTAGAAATTTATCTTGCATCGGATAAATTGGGAGCGCTATCCGAAAAATGCAACAAGTATTCCGAATTCAGCTCCTTCCTCATTTAGTAGGAGAGCTATATTTGGCGAAGAGAGCTAACGGGGAGCTGTATACGAAAACGTATATCAAAAACGAATATGGCTAGTCTGGAAGCTATATTCGAAGCGAGTTGTATATGGTGCGACCATGCTCAAGAAAGGGATTTTTGCATTTACGATCATTTAAATTTAGGTTTGTTACTAATGTGGGCTGTTCAAAAACTGTTTTTGGAAAATACAAAACGAGCAAAATCGCAAATATGTCAGGACCAAAATGTTTACAACAGATTTTCTTTATTTTTTTCAGATTCAGTCCTCTGAATATGTAAAATAATCTATACCTCACCATGTTTGTTTTTATTTTTTCACTTACACTGCTTTCTTATTAAAAATTTGCATAAAAACACTAAAATGTGACTTCTAGGACCCCCAACATCTGACCAACATACTTTTAATCACGTTTTAATACATGAGTCTTAAAAATCGGGGTTTCATTCTACATTCTACTGAAAATAAATGAGAATTTAAATAAAAATCCAAAAATAAAATTAATGGTAGCCTGCTGAAACATCCTTTAGAAATGATTGCTTTGACAATCACAATTAAACGAGATCAGGTCCGAGCTTACAACAACAAACAACAAAGTCGACACAATAAGAAAAGAATTTCATACACTGAAACAAAAGATGGACGAGTATGACGAGACAATACAGGGCTATAGTGACGTGTGTGATGATATTTTGACTGCAAATGCCCAGTCCGATGAAGTACTTTTATCAATATCTGAAAAAATAAACATGTTAGAGATCAAACAAAGAGACTCAGACCAAAAACAAAATCAAATGGAAGAAAAAATGATTGACATGCAGTGGAGATCAATGACAGAGAACTTAATTTTTACAGGCATCCCGAAGCTAATTCATCAGCTGGACAGTACGAGGACTGTGAAAACACGTTAAAACAATTCATACGCAATGAAATGGGAATGACGCCTGACTTTTAATTTGATTAACAGACTAGGACGATTTAATAGAATGCAAAAATACCCGCGACCAGTAATAGCGAAATTTACTTAATACAAAGATAAGGAATAAGTAAAAAAAACAAGCACCGAATGCACTCTCTGGGACAAATTTCTGGGTCAAAGACCACTACCCTCCAGAAATAGAAAATAGGAGAAGAGAACTGTACCCTGAGGCAAAAGCAGCCCGACAAAATGGAAGTAACAAAGTCAAACTGATAAGAGACAAACTCTTCATAAACGGGAAGCTATATCGTAATGATTCAAGGGACCAAACGCAAGAAACTGATAAAAGGGACAAAACACATATACATAGTCGCACATGGCAAAGATCAACAGAAAAGGTCAAGGAAAGGGAGAGAAGTGGTCACATTACTACACCAAACAGGTTTGGGCCATTGGCAAAAGGGGCATCTTTCACAACACCACTACCGTCGCACGTGCACTCGAGGAAAACGAAGGCGACATCACCAGCTGAAGGGGACTTGCAATTAAACAAGAGGCCCATAGGGCCTCAAATCGCTCACCTGAGTACCACTGCTCTATATGCAACCTAATAAACATGTATCATACTGATATACATGTTTCTCAGGAACTGACAGTTTTTCTTACCCATTTTAGCAATAGTATGGAAAAAAAACAGTGATCATAAGATTTCAGTGTGGTACTGCTGATTGAAAATGGACAAAAAGAGAGATGGTCCTTAACCTTTTCCCTCATAAAAACTCATTTTGACGCCCTTTATAGGTACCACATAAATCCTGATCTGCAGAAAGCCCCACTTAAACCTTTCCAAATTTAATTGTAAAATCCTCATCCCCAGACCACTAAGGAGCAAAAAACAGCATAAAAACCTGATCAGCCTGCGAGTAACAGTTGGACTTGCAGGCTGATTAGGTTTTATGCTACTCACATAGGTATTTTATAGATCTCTATGAGGAAAAGGGTAAATTATTATGAAATAAGTTGCAATTTATTACAAAGTGTTTTAATCATTCGTTTGTGGTTTTTAAGAGGTGTTTGGTAATCCCTGTGTACTGGAACACTGACATGAACCAAAGTAAAGGCAGACAATCTGCATATTCACCCCCCCCCCACAATCACTTTAATGAAGATGTTGATGCTGCTGCTGATTTAGGATAGTATGAATAACCCTTATATCTCTATCAGGTGGCTTTGTGTAAAACTAGCCTATTATCTCATATACATAGTAACAGGTAATGTAGTTTTGCACTAACTCAGTGGGGCAACACAGTCCAGAAAATGTGACTTCTGCCAGAAGGTCAGACTAAGCTATAGGAATGGTATTTGTGGTAATGTTATCTTCTCCACCTCTGCATATGTAGTGGAATCACCCAAATGACCTTCTAAGAGTACAATTTATTTTTTGTTTCTAGCTGGTTTTCTCTCTCTCTCTCTCTCTCTCTCTGTTAGACTTCTCTCTCTTTAATAAGTGGCCTTGTAATTTAATGTAACTTTTTGCATTTTATTAAGCCACCAAGACATATTTCTTGTTTTGTTTATGAGCTGATGCATTCTTTTTATGCATAAATGTAACAAAATATCACACTTAAAAATATTCAACTTCTGTAAATCTGATCTGTAAAGGATCAACTTTTGGAGAGGTAGCCTGAACTGCAGAAAAGCTACAGTTAAACATTACCAATTTTCATAGTAAAATCCTCATCACCAGACCACTGAGGAGCAGCGAACAGTATAAAACCAAATCAGCCAGCAAGTTACTTGTAGGCTAATCTGGTTTTATGCTGTTCGCATAAGACTTA
The DNA here is from genome assembly GCA_021229015.1 of Solen grandis. Classification (NCBI taxonomy): domain Eukaryota; kingdom Metazoa; phylum Mollusca; class Bivalvia; order Adapedonta; family Solenidae; genus Solen; species Solen grandis. The sequence goes on along the minus strand of CM037777.1, from coordinate 110,206,842 downwards.
TTATGGTCTTTTGTAAGAGGGAAAAGGTTAACTATGTTGAAATAGGTTGCAATTTATTACCAAGTGTCATTTATCATCCTAGAAAGAGTCAAAGGTTGCAGAGTCCAAAAATAGACACAATATAGACTTTACTATGATTGCTGCTGTTGCTGATGATGATTCCAGTAGATACACTGGAGGTATTATATAAGCAGGTCATGACCTGACTTACAGCAAAGTCAGTACAAGGGCTATACACAGCTATAGGTATCAGTGGTTTATCCAGCTAAATTGTTATCTTCTCCCCCTCTGCACATGTAGTGGAATCACCCAAAAATGCCAATATGTGCTGTATATATAGAAGCTAATGAAATAACCTTTTAGACTTGTGGACTAGCTCAACTATGGGCACCATTAAGACCATGTTCTGGCTTGTAATTTAATGTAACGTTAAGCTATGCTGAACATATTTTTAAAAAGATATTTCTTGTTTGTTTAAAAGCTGATACATTATTCTTATGCATCAATGTAACAAAATATTATGCTTGTAATTATTCAACTTCTGATCTATCAAGATCCAACTTTGGAATGATATAACACAATCAAATCAACCCCAATCTTAAAATGTAAACATATTTTAAAATGTCTCCTTCAGGACTTTAGATCTTACCCGTATTCCTTTGATAGAATATCTGTTTGAAATATTTATAATCAAAGAAAAAAAATCACAAAATAACCTTGCAATTTTTGAAAGTTTGAAACAATCATTTCCTTTTGAACAAAAAAAAACTATAAAATGTGAAAATTTCATGAAGATTGATAAAAAAATCAAAGTCAGAGATGCCATTTGAAGTTAAGTCTTGCCCCTGGTTGCTATGTTGTTTTTTTTTACAAATCAGAATATTTTTTATATTTCTTATTGACATTGGTAGTGCTGAACCCAAGGAATATATGTACCAACTTATTTTGAAAATGGGCCAGTAGTTTTCAATGAGATGCCAGTAGTTTTCAATGAGATGTTTAAGTTTTCATATATATTTCTGTTGCCATGGCAACCAAAATTTCCATGGATAGAGTTTATTTTAGAAACTTTTGTGCACATTGGCCCAAGGATCATCCCTGCCAAGTTTTATTAAATTCTGTCCAGTGGTTTCAGAGGAGATCTCGTTTTAAGTTTTCCCTATATACATATAAGGCAAATAAGCCCCGCCCCAGGCGGCCATGTTTTTTACGGATCGGAAAATTTTTAGCATTTAGCAACTTTGGTAGAGGTTGACCAGAGTTCTACATGAATCAAGTTTATTTTAGCAACGTTTGTGAAGGTTGACCCAAGGATCATCCCTGCCAAGTTTAATCAAATTCTGTCCAGTGGTTTCAGAGGAGATGTTGTTTAAAGGTTTCTCTATATACATATAAGGCAAATAAGCCCCGCCCCTGGCGGCCATGTTTTTTTACGGATCGGAATAATTTTAGCAACTTTAGTAGAGGTTGACCCAAGGAACATCTGTACCAATTTATTTTAAAATCTGGCCAGTAGTTTTGAAGGAGATGATTTTTAAAGTTTTCATTTTTTTTTCTTTTTGTTGCCATGGCAACCAGAGTTCTACATGGATCAAGTTTATTTTAGCAACTTTTGTGAAGGTTGACCCAAGGATCATCCCTGCCAAGTTTAATCAAATTGGCCCCGCCCCAGGGGTCACTTGATTTAACATAGGCTAATATAGGAAAAACTTGAAAAAATCTTCTTCTCCGAAACCACAAGGCCTAGCCTTTTGATTTTTGGTATGTATCATGATCTTATGACTCTCTACCAAGATTGTTCAAATTATGACCCTGGGGTCAAAATTGGCCCGGCCCCAGGGGTCACTTGATTTAACATAGGCTTATATAGGAAAAACTTGAAAAAATCTTTTTCTCCGAAACCACAAGGCCTAGCCTTTTGACTTTTGGTATGTAGCATGATCTTATGACTCTCTTCCAAGATTGTTCAAATTATGGCCCGGGGTCAAACTTGGCCCCGCCCCAGGGGTCACTTGATTTAACATAGGCTAATATAGGAAAAACTTGAAAAAACCTTCTTCTCCGAAACCACAAGGCCTAGCCTTTTGATTTTTGGTATGTATCATGATCTTATGACTCTCTACCAAGATTGTTCAAATTATGGCCCCGGGGTCAAACTTGGCCCCGCCCCAGGGGTCACTTGATTTAACATAGGCTAATATAGGAAAAACTTGAAAAACTTCTTCTCAGAAACCCAAGGCCGGGTTTAGATATTTGGTGTGCAGCATTGTCTAGTAGATCACTACCAAGTTTGTTCAAATCATGGCCCTGGGGTCAAATTTGGCCCCGCCCCAGGGGTCACTTGATTTTACATAGGCTAATATAGGAAAAACTTGAAAAAAATTTCTCAGAAACTACACGGCCTGGAGTTTAGATATTTGGTATGTAGCATGATCTTATGTTTCTCTACCAAGATTGTTCAAATTATGACCCTGGGGTCAAAATTGGCCCCGCCCCAGGGGTCACTTGATTTAACATAGGCTAATATAGGAAAAACTTGAAAAATCTTCTTCTCAGAAACCACAAGGCCTGGGGTTTAGATATTTGGTGTTCAGCATTGTCTAGTAGATCACAACCAAGTTTGTTCTTATCCTGGCCCTGGGGTCAAAATTGGCCCCGCCCCAGGGGTCACTTGATTTAACATAGGCTAATATAGGAAAAACTTGAAAAAATCTTCTTCTCAGAAACCACAAGGCCTGGAGTTTAGATATTTGGTATGTAGCATTGTCTACTGGGTCTCTACAATGTTTTTAAAAATCATGACCATTGGGTCAAATTTGGCCCCACCAAAGGGGTCCCTGATTTTACATAGGCTAATATAGGAAAATACTTGAAAATCTTCTCAGAAACCACAAGGCCTGGTGTTTAGATATTTGGTGTGTGGCATTGTCTAGTGGATCTCTTCTACGTTTGTTCAAATCATGGCCCTGGGGTCAAAATTGGCCCCACCCCAGGGGTCACTTGATTTAACATAGACTAATATAGGAGAAACCTGAAAAATCTTCTTCTCAGAAATCACAAAGCCTGGAGTTTAGATATTTGGTATGTGACATGGGCTAATAGACCTCTACCAAGTTTGTTCAAATCATGAATCATGCATTGTCTAGTGGATCTATATTCAGTTTGTTCAAATCATGGCCCTGGGGTCAAATTTGGCCCCGCCATTGGGGTCACCTGATTTTACATAGGCTAAGATAGAAATAACTTGAAAATTCTTCTTTTTAGGAAACTAGAAAACAGATGGCCTGGTTTAGATTTTGGTGAAAATTGGCCCCGCTCCAGGGATCACTTGATTTTACATAGACTTATTTTGGAAAAAAGCTAGAAAAATTTCTTCTCAAAAACCACAAGGTCTGGAGTTTAGATATTTGGTATGTAACATGGGCTAATAGACCTCTACCAAGTTTGTTCAAATCATGACCCTGGGGTCAAAATTGGCTCTGCCCCAGGGGTCACTTGATTTTACATAACCAAATGATATCAGGTGAGGGATCCAGGGCCATCATTGCCCTCTTGTTAATCTAAGGACAGATATATTTTGGAAGTAAAACTAACCTCTCTGTATAGCGGATAGGGGAATGTGGCTTACCTGGCAATTATCAGAGGATCAAGGGGAAAATTTTACAAACCAAAACTTACAACAATGCTAATTTCAGGAAGCATGTCATCATCGTCATCATCATCATTTGCCACATCACCTGCTGTATGACCATCCTGCAAAGGCATATTTTTATGTTTTATTCTGTACCAAACAATGCAAAATGAACTTGAAAAAATCTTCTCAGAAACCACAAGGCCTGGGGTTAAGATATTTGGTGTTCAGCTTTGTCTAGTAGATCACAACCAAGTTTGTTCAAATCCTGACCCTGGGGTCAAAATTGGCCCCGCCCCAGGGGTCACTTGATTTAACATAGGCTAATATAGGAAAAACTTGAAAAATCTTCTTCTCAGAAACCACAAGGCCTGGGGTTCAGATATTTGGTGTTCAGCATTGTCTAGTAGATCACAACCAAGTTTGTTCTTATCCTGGCCCTGGGGTCAAAATTGGCCCCGCCCCAGGGGTCACTTGATTTAACATAGGCTAATATAGGAAAAACTTGAAAAAATCTTTTTCTCCGAAACCACAAGGCCTAGCCTTTTGATTTTTGGTATGTAGCATGATCTTATGACTCTCTTCCAAGATTGTTCAAATTATGGCCCCGGGGTCAAAATTGGCCCCGCCCCAGGGGTCACTTGATTTAACATAGGCTAATATAGGAAAAACTTGAAAAAATCTTCTTCTCAGAAACCACAAGGCCTGGAGTTTAGATATTTGGTATGTAGCATTGTCTACTGGGTCTCTACAATGTTTTTAAAAATCATGACCATTGGGTCAAATTTGGCCCCACCAAAGGGGCCCTTTTGGAATATAGGAAAAACTTAAATTTTTTGGTTGTGGCATTGTCTAGTGGATCTCTTCTACGTTTGTTCAAACATGGCCCGGGGTAAAATTGGCCCCCCCCAGGGGTCACTTATTTAACATAGACTAATATAGGAGAAACCTGAAAAATCTTCTTCTCAGAAATCACAAAGCCTGGAGTTTAGATATTTGGTATGTGACATGGGCTAATAGACCTCTACCAAGTTTGTTCAAATCATGAATCATGCATTGTCTAGTGGATCTATATTTAGTTTGTTCAAATCATGGCCCTGGGGTCAAATTTGGCCCCGCCATTGGGGTCACCTGATTTTACATAGGCTAAGATAGAAATAACTTGAAAATTCTTCTTTTTAGGAAACTAGAAAACAGATGGCCTGGCGTTTAGATATTTGGTGAAAATTGGCCCCGCTCCAGGGATCACTTGATTTTACATAGACTTATTTTGGAAAAAAGCTAGAAAAATTTCTTCTCAAAAACCACAAGGTCTGGAGTTTAGATATTTGGTATGTAACATGGGCTAATAGACCTCTACCAAGTTTGTTCAAATCATGACCCTGGGGTCAAAATTGGCTCTGCCCCAGGGGTCACTTGATTTTACATAACCAAATGATATCAGGTGAGGGATCCAGGGCCATCATTGCCCTCTTGTTATTCTAAGGACAGATATATTTTGGAAGTAAAACTGACCTCTCTGTATAGCGGATAGGGGAATGTGGCTTACCTGGCAATTATCAGAGGATCAAGGGGAAAATTTTACAAACCAAAACTTACCACAATGCTAATTTCAGGAAGCATGTCATCATCATCATCATCATCATCATTTGCCACATCACCTGCTGTATGACCATCCTGCAAAGGCATATTTTTATGTTTTATTCTGTACCAAACAATGCAAAATGAATACAGCATAAAAGGGCTAAAAAAAGCAGGTCCGTTCCTACACACTCCATTTTAAGGCAAATACCAGTATAACATGGTTCCAAACAAAAAATAGGTGTTTATTGTTGTTGCAATTTAATGTGGTATATAAGAACTGGATGAGGATCCAAAGGATGTTGGATCAAACCCAATTCGAGCAAGAAACTTTTATGAGTTGAAACCAAGTGCAAAGTACTGGTCTATCCCAAGATATGTTGAGAGTGATTAGCATAAGTTGTAAGAATATGTTTCCCTATCAAATTAACAGATATAATTATAAATTACATTGAAGTGAAACAATCACTTCACAATAGCTAATCAAAAGACTAAAAATGTCATACTGCTAATACACTAACTTGAGCCAATACTTAATCAAATAATGAGAATAATATAATAAGCAAATTTCTGAATTACATTGTCTTAATTATTTGACATTTCTATCATGTATTTTATTGAATGCTTCACTAACTTAAGGATATGGACCACTCATAAAGTATGTTTGGACATAAAAAAATGTCAGGCGCATTACAAAAAGTTTGGACATTAATTCTAGTCATGGACAAATTGTTTGATTGGTCAGATAGTTGCAAGAAAATGTGACAAATTGATGCCTTTGAGAGTTGGAGAAAAGGAAGGAAAAAAAGAAAACAAGATCTCAGCAGAGCAGTGCCAATGCTCGTCACATGTCGACAAAAGTTTTAGCATGACCACAACAAAAAAAAACAACTACTGATTAGCTATCATAATAGCTAGACTTATTCTTCGAAACAGATGAGCTAAAAATGATGGCTGATCTTGGGAGGAACAAAGAGTTTGAGAGAATTTATAATCAGATTTAAAATAAGTTAGTATAAATGATCTCCTTGCTTAACAAGTTAATACCATTTTAGGTTTTGTACTTGATTTTTATGTGTGTATAAAAAGATATATAACTTTTAAGATTCACAAAAAGTACACTTGTATGGCTTTTCTCCTGCGTGTATTCACATGTGTTTAACCAAATATAGTTTATTGCTACATGTATAACAACATTCAGGACACTTGTATGGCTTTTCTCCTGTAGGAATTCACATGTGTTTTACTAAATCTCCTGTATGGATTTGCATGTGTTTACTAAATCTGATTTGTCACTAAATGTAGTTTCACAGACAGGACACTTGTGTGGCTTTTCTCCAGTGTGTATTATCATATGTTTAACACACACAGTTCACTTGCATGGCCTTTCTCCTGTATGTATGCCTATGTGGGATATAAATGCTGACTTAACACTACATGTATAATCACACTCAGTACACTTGTATGGCTTATCTCCAGAATGTATTCTTATGTGCAAGCCATGGCTGATTTCCCCTGTATGAACTCACATGTGCCGGGTGAACATCAACTTCTGACTATATCTAACACTTATGGGGCTTTTCTCTTGTATGCAATCATCTGTGCAAATCAAGCAGCATGCACACATTATATTTCTATGACTTTTTTCATGTGTTATTGTGCATTTGTCTGTTTGAGGCTGACTCCTAACAAAATCTGTCCTAAATTGATAAGCATCTCAATGTTGACTTCTAGTTACATAATCTCAAGTAACCAGGGGTTACAACTAGTTACCAAAAACAAAGAAGGGTTACCAGTAACCTGGAACATGCCCTTTCTTATTCCATACATGTTATATATGTGCCACCTTGTATTGTAAAGCAATAAATGATTGTATGAAACATGTGTTTAAACAAAAATGAAAATAAAAAAACAAACAGAAAATAAAAATACTTGTACATACATTCTTGTAAAAAGCCATGTATTTATTTATATTGTCTGCTAGGAGTTCACAGTAAAGTAAAAAAAACAAACAAAAAAAACAACAACATACAATTTACAAATTTTACGAAGGTACTTCTGTCTGTTTTGAAAATAATTGAATAACTGAAATATATGTTAATACATACAGAAAAAATAAATAATTTGTCTCTTTAACAATTGTATTTCAAATGTCTTTGTATGTATTTTGTAGAAACAAATTAAATTTCTATTATTTCCTTATTTTTCTTTTTGCCATTAGAATCGCAATCAAGAATTTCTGTATGAGCTAAAAACTAAAATAATTGCAGTAGATTTAGATGAACACATCAAAATACAAACAAGAGTGAATCATTTATTGCCAGATTTTTCCTATTCATTATATATAACAACATATGTCACCTGTGATGTTATGCAATGTCTATGATGTATAATCAAATGTTTAAATGTTGTGTTTATTTAAAAATAAATTATGTTACAAATTTTTTTTCCAGTTTTTACGATAGATTATGTAAAATTTCAAACTTAATGTCAAATTTGAAAAGGAGCTCCATTGCTGCCTTAACATAGGCAAACACATTTAACGATGTGTGTTTGACATGCTATGATGCAATCAAAATACAAAGTGGTGTTATTTTCCATTACATCATGCCCACTTGTCATTCTGCAATGTGCGATTGTTTCTTTTTGCTGTAAGAAAGTTGTTATATGATGCTACTGTGTTGTTACATGGTGTTTGAATATCATAATGTTATGTACATATCACATTATATGATGCTCATATATCGTTACATGATGTTCAAATACCAATATATGGTGTTCATTCCTTATTATACGATGCTTTATTGCCAGGTTTTGTCAAAGTATTTCGGCATTACATACTGCCTTTAACATTTATAGAAAATGTCTTTGCCATTTTGAGTACAATGTGCTCTTTCCACCTATTTAATGCATGTTAAAAGAACGATGCATACTTATGAAGCGTTTTTTGCATTTCAATATACACAATGTGTAATTAAAAATAGCAAAGAACTCACAACATAAATAAAACCTAAGTATTGAAGTATCATTTGTGCTTCTGTTGATCATCGTTTATTGTTTTACTTGGCTGGATTCAGGGATAACAGACAAAAATCAAACTGAAATAATACAAGAAAATATTTTTAAAATGCAGACATGTATATAATGTATGTACTTTAAGTAGCGTGTATCATCAACAATACCTATGTCGTAAAAGTGATACGGGTATAACTCCCTTACTTGTCGCTCAGCATATTAGGGTAATTTAAGGACTAGAAAAAACAACAACAACAAAAATTATCATCAGGCAGTGACAAAATAATGTGTTTTTGTGCGTCTTGATTCTGCATCGTACATGTACCCGGTCCCCACTATTTCCTCAACAGGTGATCGCAGCCAGGAACCACTGATCATCATATAATGCCATTTGCACATCATGTAATGTCAAAATCACATAAGCGTAAGTGAAAACACAATGTAAATTAAATTTCAGCAGGGTATAATAACCATTTGTGAACACGCAATAACTTCGACCATCACATCATTGTTGAAAAGCATCATAAAATATCAAATGGCCATACCATTACATGAAAATGAACACAATGTTAGAAAAGACTAGCATCGTATACTCTATATCAACATGATAAAAAGACAATCATCCTGTTATAGTAAATGTCGCGATCATAATACGAATCATATAAAAATGAATACCATCATATAATACTTAGAAAATATCATCATGTAATACTAAAATACCATCATATAATACAGTCAGATCTCGTAGTTTGAATAACCCAAAATAGTCAAATGATACACTTAAATTTTTGTATTTAATGGTATGCTGTAAAGATGGGTGTTTTATTCGTGTTTCATTATAACGTATATTGATTGTAACTGTAAATCATAATTCATGTTCGTCAATTATGAAATAGATTTTTAACGAATATGCATTTATTGTTATATTAAGTACATGTACCATAAATTTAAAAGTGATGTAGATTCAGTAAAAGATGCGCCTCATGCACGCCATCTAAAAACTGCAACTTCGTCAAAAAAAAAGTTGAAAAAGTAAAGGATTTGATTGCTTCCCATGCAAGATTTACAACTATACATATAGCTCAATGCAATGGCATCTCATTAGGAGCTGCTCATACAATTCTAAGACATGATTAAGAACTGAGAAGAATAAGTGCAAGATGGATATCCCACCTCCTTACAGAAGAGCAAAAACTTTATTGGTTAAGAATCGCCAGACAATTGTTGAAATATTTCCCTAAATACAATGATTAATCTTTCACGAATATCATCACTGGCGATGAGAGTGGGATCACTTTTATGAGCCCAAGCTATAGATACAGAACAAAATATGGGCATCCAAAGGAAGCCAAAGACCTTGCATGGCAAAATGCATCAAAATGGTAATGTATGTAATTGTCTTAACAAATCAATGTCCTGCTATTCAGATTGCCATACCAAGGGTAAATCTGTAAATGCCAAGTTTTACAAAGGCAAGGTCCTTTATAAACGTAACAAATATTTCGCAAACTGTCGACCAGAAACTGGTCTCCGTGGTGTCAGGTTGTTGCATGACAATGCTTCGTCATGCAAAGCGACCATTGTACGCAAATATCTGAAACAGGAAAAGGTTGTCAAGCTTCCTCACCCTCCTTATTTGCCAGATCTTGTCCCTTGTAACTTTTTCCTATTTCCGTGGCCCGAAAGAAAATATCAAACATGCAGAAATCTCGGTTGGCTATTTCCCTGTGTCTGAACAGTATACCTCAGAAATACTACAAAAATGCCTTTAAAAATTGGGATTAAAAGACTGAAAATTTGCATATCACATGGTGGTAAGTATTTTGAAGGATAGAGATAATTATTTTGCCATTGTTTGTTGGCCCTCACATTGTGCTTTAATTTTCCTTTATTTTTCAGATTATTCTAACTAAAAGTTCCTGTAAATTATGTACTTGTACCTTCTTTGAACTTTAACTGGACCGTCCCCGGTGGCTGAGTGGTTAGAGCGTCCGCCTCGGGAACAAAGTTGTAAAAAATGGTACTGTTATAGCTCCCTTGCTTGGCGCTCATCATATAAGGGTAGTTGCAGGACTGGTTGGCCCGTGTCAGGATAATGTGACTGGGTTGTGGTATCATGCCACGTGTCTACGGCGTGATACTGCAGTGTGGCAGCACTATATCTGTCTCAAGTAGACATTGTCTCCAAATGACTGAAATACTGTTGGTGGGACGTTAAACCCAACAAACAAACAAACAAACTTTAACTGGAATTGCTTTTTTTGTAAATTTGTGCTTTTGTTGTGTTGTGTTGCTGTCTCCTGCTGTCTTCTTCTTCCAACTTTTATATACTGTCACCAGTATACTTATTTACCTCTAATATGCTTTCAAAACTTAACTTTTGATTATTATTGATTTGTTTTATTTCTGTGCCATATTTTCTATATATCCCTTCTATAATAAAACTAACATACAACAAAAATTACTGTTTAACACAATATAAACAACAATTCCAACATATAGTGGAGTATTTCCATAAACCTGTAACAACTAATCGTTAAACGTGTTTATTTGATTAAACGCCTATTTCTATACATGGTATTCAATGGCGTTGTACATATATACATACAATGTATATGCCTAACACATAGTATAAACAAATGTATATAAATTACAGTCAAACAGCAGTAAAAACATGAAATTAAAATACAGATTTAAGATGAATATCAAAGTACTACATGTATACTAGTTTATGTAATAAAACAAAATTGATCAAAGCAGATGACAAAACTGTAAAAGCTCTGGTCAAGGTTATATGAAATATCCCATATTTCAAATAATTGTCAGTTTTAAAACAATTTGTAAAACTGTGTAAAATAATGAGTTTTGAGATTTTTTCTTAAACTCATCTATTGACTCGGTCTGCTTAATATACAGAAGCAGGTTGTTCCATTATTTCGGCCTTATAGTGCAGAATCTTCTATCGTTAAACCTAGTTTACCTCATATGTGATACTGGAATCAATTTGGTCATGAGTTATGGGCCTTGAATTATAAAAAGAGGCCATGATGGTTTTGAAGCTGCTCATCTGAGACACATTGCCTTGTCTGTACAATAATGGAGCATAGTCATATAGAATACATTATCCATATGGAATACAGCAAGATCAAAACAAGAGGCCCATGATGGCCCTAAATCGCTCACCTGAGATAAATAGGTTGACCCAAGGAACATCTGTACCAATTTATTTTAAAATCTGGCCAGTAGTTTTGAAGAAGATGATTTTTAAAGTTTTCATTTTTATTTATTTTTGTTGCCATGGCAACCAGAGTTCTATATGGATCAAGTTTATTTTAGGAACTTTTGTGAAGGTTGACCCAAGGATCATTCCTGCCAAATTTAATCAAATTCTGTCCAGTGGTTTCTGAGGAAATGTTGATTAAAGTTTTCCCTATATACATATAAGGCAAATAAGCCCCGCCCCTGACGGCCATGTTTTTTACGGATCGGAATTTTTTTAGCAACTTTGGTAGAGGTTGACCCAAGGAACATCTGTACCAATTTATTTTAAAATCTGGCCAGTAGTTTCGAAGAAGATACTTTTTAAAGTTTTCATTTTTTTTGTTGCCATGGCAACCAGAGTTCTACATGGATCAAGTTTATTTTAGCAACTTTTGTGGACATTGGCCCAAGGATCATCCCTGCCAAGTTTAATATAAATCTGTCCAGTGGTTTCAGAGGAGATGTTGTTTAAAGGTTTCTCTATATACATATAAGGCAAATAAGTCCCGCCCCTGGCGGCCATCTTTATTTACGGATCGGAATAACTTTAGCAACTTTGGTAGAGGTTGACCCAAGGAACATCTGTACCAATTTATTTTAAAATCTGGCCAGTAGTTTTGAAGAAGATGATTTTTAAAGTTTTCATTTTTTTTTCTTTTTGTTGCCATGGCAACCAGAGTTCTACATGGATCAAGTTTATTTTAGCAACTTTTGTGAAGGTTGACCCAAGGATCATCCCTGCCAAGTTTAATCAAATTCTGTCCAGTGGTTTCAGAGGAGATGTTGTTTAAAGGTTTCTCTATATACATATAAGGCAAATAAGCCCCGCCCCTGGCGGCCATGTTTTTTTACGGATCGGAATAATTTTAGCAACTTTGGTAGAGGTTGACCCAAGACACATCTGTACCAGTTTAGTTTAAAATCAGGCCAGTAGTTTTGAAGAAAATGATTTTTAAAGTTTTCATATTTCTTTTCCTTTTTGTTGCCATGTCAACCAGAGTTCTACATGGATCAAGTTTATTTTAGCAACGTTTGTGAAGGTTGACCCAAGGATCATCCCTGCCAAGTTTAATCAAATTCTGTCCAGTGGTTTCAGAGGAGATGTTGTTTAAAGGTTTCTCTATATACATATAAGGCAAATAAGCCCCGCCCCTGGCGGCCATGTTTTTTTACGGATCGGAATAATTTTAGCAAATTTGGTAGAGGTTAACCCAAGGAACATCTGTACCAAATTATTTTGAAATCTGGCCAGTAGTTTTGAAGGAGATGATTTTTAAAATTTTCAAATTATTTTTCTTTTTGTTGCCATGGCAACCAGAGTTCTTCATGGATCAAGTTTATTTTAGCAACTTTTGTAGAGCCTCACCCAAGGAACATTCCTGCCAAGTTTCATTAAATTCTGTCCAGCGGTTTCAGGGGAGATGTCGTTTAAAGCAAATTGTTGACGACGGACGACGCACGACGGACGACGACGGACGCCGGACGAAGGGCGAACACAAAAGCTCACCTTGAGCTAAAAAGCAAAAGGAAATCGAAAGCTGCCATTCTGTGTTGAATGAGTGCGAAAGTGAAAATAGTGAAATTCCTATGGTGAGTAGGTCAGTAAGCACATGTGTGACTGAGACCGAGCACGTGGATCACGGTATGGATTGCGCAACACTGCAATATGGGCCAGTTATCTACAACAACCGAAACAACGTAGGTCAAGACTAGGGTCACGTGGGAGACAAGCCCCCGGATGAACAGTCTAGCTGCACTAACAGAACGTATAACAGCTATCACGATAGCTTATTGCATGTGCTTTCAATCAATGTGTGTGGGTTAATTTCAAAACTGAGATGTCCTGAATTTGTAAATTTAATTAAAAAATATCATATAATTGGTGTACAAGAGAGTAAAACCGATGACATAGATATCATAAATGTACTCGGCTACGTGGTATATCGCAATAACCGTTAACCACTTCCGGATCGTAGATCAGGTGGTATTGTCCTACTTATCAGACAGGATCTGTTACCTTATGTTAAAGTTGATAACACAACCAGTAAATTAGTTACTTGGTTATCAATTATTGGGATTCTAGGAAATAGAAATGAAATTAAGCTTGGAATTGTATATATACCTCCCAGTGGCTCAAGATACATAAAAGATGACCCATATGTAGAATTACAACACGAATTACTTAATTATTATCATAATAGCAATAATATTATATTGTTAGGAGATTTTAATGCTAGGACGGGTAAATCGAAAGACTTCATTTTTCCAGATAATGATTTCACGGGAAGCCCTGAACATGAAATATTCACTGAACACGATAAAAACATCCAGAATAGTTTTGACGATGCAGACTTGACGATTGAAAGAATTGTATTGATTTAATTGTAAATTCATATGGAAACAAGCTTATTGACATATGTAAAAACAATGATCTCCTCATTTTGAATGGCCGTATTGAGCCTGACGCATCAAATCCTAAATACACATGTAAAAACAAAAGTGTTATAGACTACTTTTTATCTTCGCCAAGCCTATTGAAATTTATGAAGTCATTAGAAGTACTAGACTTTTCATCCCTTTATTCCGATGTACACTGTCCAGTTAGTCTTACGTTAAGAATCACACAGGATGACCGTGATGATGATGTTGACGATGATGATAATGATAACGATTATGATAACGATGATGATAATGTAACAGGGAAAATAACAGGGGATTCAAGAACAGTAAAAATCTGGGATAGGAAGAAATCAGATGTATACTGCGATTCATTTGACTTAATTAAAATAGCAGAAATAGAGACACAAATAGACAATATGATAGAAAACAATATCATTAATCAGAAAAGTGTAAATGGCGTTGTTAAAGATATTAGTAATCTGTTCAAAAAATGCCCAGAAAAATCATTTGGATACGAAAAAAGAAAAGGCCATACTAAGATGAGGAAAAGAAATAAATGGTTTGATAGTTACTGCATACATGCTAGAAATAAATATCATAAAATAAGAAAACTATACAATACTTATAAGAACGACTTTTATAAAAACGAATTAAAAGCAGTTAGTAAAGAATATAAAAATACAATATCTAGTAGATTTAATAATTTTCGGGATGACAAAATCCAGAGAATTAAGGAATGTAAATCGACCGATCCCAGACAATTTTGGAGAATGATAAACCTCAGCGAAGATAAATAAAACACAAAGGTATCCCTAGATGATTTTTATGACTTTTTCAGCACAATTAATGCTGAAAATAAAACTACAGGAAATGATGAATGTAATATTGAGCAAAGTTCTTATATTAACAGGACAAATGTAAATGGAGATGAACAACAATCCCCAGACGAAGATATTAATGATGAATTAAATATGCCAATTAGTCAAGCTGAAATTTTAGAAGCTGTGAAATCACTCAGTAATAATAAGGCTCCAGGGTATGATGATATTGTAAATGAGCAATTAAAGCATTCTATTAACTATATGATGCCAACGTATATTAAACTATTCAACTGCATATTTGACCAAGGAATTGTACCGGAAAGTTGGACTATAGGCATAATTAAACCTATCTATAAAAATAAGGGGAATCCAGAAAATCCTGAAAACTATAGACCCATAACCCTGCTTAGCTGTCTGGGAAAATTGTTCACATCGATTATAAATAAAAGATTGAACAAATATAGTGATGATAATAACATCATTAAATCAACACAAGCCGGATTTAGAAAAAATCATTCTACTATAGATAATTTATTTATATTTAACAGTCTTGTTGATATTGTAAAATCAAGTAAGAAAAAGGTATACTGTTGTTTTATTGATTTCAAACAAGCGTTCGACACAGTCTGAAGAGATGGTTTATGGTATAAACTAGTAAAAGAAGGAATAACTGGAAAATGTTTTAATATAATAAAAAAATATGTATAATAATATAAAGTTTAAAGTCTCTACAGAAAAAGGGTCCACAAATTTATTTGATTGCAAAATCGGAGTGAGACAAGGAGAAAATTTATCCCCTTTTCTATTTTCAATTTTTCTTAATGACCTAGAACATCATCTAGCAAATGTTGTAAAAGGCATATCATGCAAAACACAAAGTGATAACTTATCAATTTATTTAGAACTTTTTATACTTTTATACGCAGATGATACGGTGATATTCAGCAATGAAGAAAAAGATCTATAAAATGCATTAAATGAATTTGACACATATTGTAAAAAATGGAAACTTACTGTAAATGTATCTAAAACAAAGGTTTTAATTATTGACAGGGAGAAAAAAAATACCCAAAACAAAGTTTTTATTGCAAAAAAAAAACTAGAAATTGTTGATCAATACAAATACACATGGTATTACACTCTCCAAAAACGGGACATATACCCAAACGAAAAAAGAAATAGCAGAAAAGGGTAACAAAGCTCTCTTCTCTCTTCTAAAAAAGATAGGATGCCTAAAATTACCCATTAACATTCAAATTGTGCTATTCAATAAAACAGTAAAACCTGTATTACTGTATGGATGTAAAATTTGGGGATTGAAAATGTCGTTATCTTAGAAAAAATTCAATTAAAATTCTATAAGTATATTTTTCAGTTGAAATCATCAACTCCTTCTTCAATAATTTACTGGGAATGTGGAGTTTTTCCACTCCATATAGATATTAAATCAAGAATATTATCCTTTTGGACTAAATTAGTTGACACAAATGGAACAAATATGAAATTATCATCACTTGTTTATTCTGTCTGTTTTATATACAAACTATAATAAACAGCATGTTAAATCCCCATGGCTTGACAATTTAAAAAATCTTATATGCTCATCAGGATATTCAGAAAATTGGTATAGCCAATATTTTATAAACTCAAAGTGGTTAGTTTTATCAATGCACAAGATTTAAGGATACATTCATAAAGAATTGGTATACAAATGTTAGTATTTCATCATCTAGGAATATTTACAGAATGTTTAAAGAGACATTTGTTAAAAGTGAATATTCAAATCTGTTACCTGATTATCACATCAGGACTCTCATCAAATTCAGAACACGAAATCATAGATTCCTAATAGAAGTTGGGAGATGGAACAATACACCTTTAAATAACATAATTTGTAATTTTTGTAATAAAAGATCAGTTGGAGATGAATTTCATTACCTATTTGAATGTACACATTTTACTGACTACCGAAAAAAATGCTTGAAACCATTCTACTTTAATAAACCCAATGCAATCAAATTAAATCAATTGATGAACAATTCTAATATTAAAACTCTAAAAAAATTATGTACATTCATTAATTACTTACAAAAAATTGTAAAGTGATGGAGGACATCCATGGATTAATATTTTTTTTTCATTTATATAGCTCCATGTGGCTGCCAATACATATTGCTTGAGATCTTAATTTACATGTTTTTTTATTTGTAATCATGTGTATGTGTTTATATATATGTATGTGCATGTATGTTGAATCCCTTTATTCATCTTTCAGTTTCATTTTCAGGAAAGATGAAAATATATAAGGGATTAAATGCTCAAGATGTAGTTTGTGTTTATCTTACATTTCGCTTTCGAGTAAGAGAGACATAAGTGTTTCATGTCAATAATAATAATTAATATTTATAGAAGTAAGTTTGATAATAGTGACATATGATGGTCATAGAAAAACTCACCAACCGCTGAATGTGCATAATTGGCCTCTGACTACTGATAAATCTAATCTTGGTGCGGACGTTGACCTGAAATTAAAGATGATATCACAAAGTATCTTGTAAATGGTAAGCTGTAAAAAATGCTGTAACTTGGTCACATACATTTTTATATATTATAAATATGACTTGATAATCACAGAACACACCGATGTGTTTCACATTTATTCACAATTGCTCAAATACTTATCTGAACGGTCCTACTAAAAAGCGCCATCCAGGATTATGCGCCATCCATGCGCCATCCAGGGTTCCATAGCGCCACCCGCTTTATTACTGGTCGTATAGGTATAACATTTCACCAGTAGCTTTACAATAGCATTTTACATCATACGTGCAAATTTCATTGATGTTTAAATCCATTTTCAAAATTCTCTTCAAGATCTCACCGGTGGGAGATTTGACTCCGTCCGGGTTGTGAAAACGCCACCTGTGTTATTTCAAGTCGTATTTGTATGAAATTTCACAAGTTGCTTTAAAATAACATTTTACAACATCTGTGCAAATTTCATACGAACATATTATGTTTTTATTGCATATTAGCCTTTTCCTGTTTTCTTCGATCTTGCACCTGTAAAGTTTGGTACGTTGCTATTATGCGGATACCAAATCCGGATCTAGTGCCTTCGTGCCATCCGTTAGATTTTAAATAAGAAAAAAAGAGAAAAGAATAAAGAGACTATAACATAAAATTTGTTAAATTCATTTAAGTTATTTTTGAAAAAATCCCCACCTTTACTACGGCGGCCTGACTCAAATAGGAATATACGCTACTCTAGTATCACCGCCCCACCCGGTATTTTACTACTCCAGTATCATCGCACCACCCGGGTTTCTATTGGTCATATCAATATGAAAATTTGCCAAAATATAGAGAAGACTATATCCTAAAATATGTATAAAAATCTCATCTCAACTTTTTTTTTTGTTTATGCATTTTTCCCCCACATGTACCACGGCGGTCGGACTCAAATACTCCAGTATCATCGCGCCACCCGGGTTTCTTTTGGTCATATCAATATGGAAATTTGCTAAAACATAGAGAAGACAATATCCTAAAATGTGTATAAAAATTTCATTTCAATTTTTTTTTATGCATATTTTTTTTAATCCCCACATATACCACGGCGGTTAGACTCAAATAGGAATATAAGCTACTTTATAGTTTCATCGCTCCATCCGGGTTATCAAGGTCATATTTATATGAAAACTTACCAAATAATGGAGAAGAATATGAACTAAAATGTGTGTAAATTTCATTTCAAAATTTTGTTCTTTAAGCGCACTTTAAGGATTTTTCATATCGCACCTTATACAACACCGGTAAGATTCTAATTGGAATATACGCTTCCCTGTATTATCATAGCGCCACCCGGGTTTCTACTGGTCATATTTATATAAAAACTTACCAATTCAATTGACATCTACCAGCAAACTCTTAACTTGCTTTACTTGTTAAATGCTTCATAATGGCTCCGATTAAATATTTCTGTAAGTGATTCGACCAGCTATACATGCAGGAAAAACCAAAGCAATTCACCAAAGAAGCTGTAGATAACCATCTCTTGTAAACAACATATTATTTCCTAACGGTGGGCAAGGAAACTATACTGCATTTCTTTCCGGTTTCAACAACAGCATGTTTTTGTAAATGTTTGTGCCCATCATTTGCATTTTTCGTTTGTTCTGTTAAATCGACAAGGAAGTTGTCATCTGTATACATATAAGGCATCATTATTGTTCTTTTACGATGTAGATAAAAAGAACGTCAGCATACCGAATCTCAATAACCAGGTACCGGTCCAATTCGGTACTGAAGTGCCAAATGATTTACTTTTCAAATGAATAATCAATATGTGTGTATCGTATATCAAAGAGCTGACGAACTGAATGCGGAAGACCTTTTAACAGAGACCGACTTAGTTTATGAAAAGCTGGTGGTTTTGATGCAGCATGAACGTCATTGAGTGAACCAGAATGGTTTATGAAAATTGGAAAACAACAATGAAGTCTTCAAATGCTTGAAGAAGATATCATCTACTATTCAGCTATTTTATCTAAATATAGGGACAGGCAGAGATCTAAAATAAAATATTTCAGGAAGTTTATCAATACACAAACACATACGCAACAAAGTTAATGATAAAGGCTTCTCGACAATATTAAAGAATTGAAACAATAACAACAAAACGGATATTTGAATCGATCTTATGCAATATTCTAAATCTGTTGGCACAATTCCTGTAGAACTCTAAGAAAGTGCCATGTGTCTGAAAAGCGGTTTAATACCATTGCAGGCGGGGACGCCCCCGCCGCAAAAAAGAATAGTTTTACCCATTTTTCAACAAATCAAAAGCGAATTTTTGAAAGGAACAAAAATCGAAGTTACTATAGAGACATAAGTTTTGATACCCTTCTCAAATCAAAGCTGTAAGTAATGAGGCTGATAGTGATTGCAGAATAAATAAGCGTGACGGAAAAAAGTGACAGACAGAAAAAAGGGAATAGCTATAAGATGGTGATGCAAGAGTTATGGAACTTGTGCATGACAATTCGTCTTGTCAAGCTCTGTTCAACAATGAAATTTTAAATGAATAGCATGAGTAGAGCAAGATTTATTACAGAATAAAAAAAAAGGTGACGGAAAGACACACATGCAGAAAGACGACACAGAAGTGTTAAGCCATCTGTTACAGCAGGTGACACAAAAAGTGTTAAGCTTTCCTTAAAGTTTGTATATTTGTTTATCTTATAATTAACGCTAAATAAAATAACAAATATGTTATCTAGAATAATATCAAAACCACTCCGTAAAATTCTTTTAAATTTGGCAAGATCAACCAATATGCCTCTTCGAAATTTTGGTAAACTTTGAAATTAATCTCTGAATTATGGATATTTTAGCGACACGTGTATAAGCACCAAAACCTGGTAATGGTTAAACCAGTCTTTAAAATGGGTTGGGTAGGGTACCAATTTATTACGCATTTCAAATATTTTGAGTCAAGGCAATAATTTAACATGTAAGGTTTGTTTGCCGAATGTTTTTTTGTTTTTTAACGACAATCAATAACAACAGACTTTCCATAAAAAGATAAAACATAGTTTTTAGAATTTTTACTTTTTCACAAAAAGTTTTATGTCCGAGCTTTTAATAAGAAAAATGTCCATAAGTCCAAAACCGGAGTGTACATTTTGTTTATATTTTTCATCTTTGGCATACACCACTAGTGAAGACTAAATTTGAGATGGAAAATTATTTAACAAATACGCATGGCATTTTTGTAAACTGCAATGCAAAATTTCTAATAAGAAAGTATAACAAACTTTAGCAGTGTTTGAAAGAAAGGTCTTAAATCAGACCAGGTTTTCTTAAATTTTCAAGTTTGATTTACACAACTGTTGTTCAGCTGTTTAAAATTTTTTTTTTTTTTTTTTTTTTAAAAATATATATCAACAACAATTAACTATGTTTCTATAGAATAATTATAAAAAAAAATTATGTATTAGAGAACAGTTTATATGAATTCTTCCTAACCCTTTACAAACTTAATTAAACTTATCATTACTAATTAAATAACGTTTTTATATCTTATACTGGATCTGATATAGACATTAATGAATCAATATACATAAATATATATCTGTTAAAACTACTTGTATTAAATGAACAGGACGATTAATAAATTAAAATCATTGTTTACTTTTCTGTTCTCCAAAGTGCCCATTATGGCCCCATTTCTGAACTGATTGGTCATATAAATATGCCTTTGTTCTGTATGTATATTAGGGTTTTAACTCAACAGCTGGTTGTTGGGCGGCAAACATGCAGGGACCAGACTATATATCGGTTATTGCTATTGCCTTGTATTGACCGGTTGAGACTAGAAATGTACTTATAGATCAAGACATAGAGACTACCTCTAACCAATACCTGGAAGGATAAAAATAATGTGTCTGCTTAAACATTTCACCGACATTATTTCAGTTATATTTTTTTGACATATAAAGTGTTTTCTCACTGCGATATCACGCCGAAGATACGTGATATGATACCACACTACAAAATCACAAAGGAGACGATTATGATAAGCTCTAACAACTCGGCCACCTGGGCCGGTTAAGAATTAAGTATTGCTGACAGTGTCATCCTGTTGTTGAATGTGCATTCATGTTTGCACCATGATCAACTGAGCACGTACTTGTTTATGCATTCTGGATACACATTTCCATGAATAAATAAGGAAAACTTTGTTTTGTAAGCCTTTTCTCGTAATTCATCGCATTAGGCGTGATTTTTTTCCCATTTTGGTATTATATTTCATAAAATGTATTCGGGTAAACGTTTCCCTGAATGATGGTGTCACAGTTTCATAAAATGCAACATGACCTTCACATTTTAGAAGTATAGTTGCATTCCACTTATCATATTCTATAAGTATAACATTTCCTAGTATTGTTTAGGGAAGTACAGGTTTGTGACAGGTTTCCATTTTTACAAAGTGCAATGTGTCCTTCACATTTGAGATGAATAATTACCTTATATAGATGAAGTAAATATTTACCTGGAATATATCAAACGAATTCACAAATATTTTTTTTTTTTTTTTTTTTTTCGTTTTACAACCCGCGTTGGTGAATCTTTTGAACGTCGTTTTCTTCAAAGACTTTTTTCTCAAAAACGACACTTATGCCTTTACATTATGTATCCATACATATTCTGAAAGAACATAGTTTCCAGTTTCCAAAAATAGTAGTTTTAAGAAAATCATGGGGTGGCTGTTTATATTAATAACATGAACTTAATAGTCCAAAGCAATGTTATATATAATCAACTTGACTATAAGAATATATATGTATAATAATAATGTATAATAATATATATATATATATATATATATATATATATAATATATATATATATATATATATAATATGATAAATGTAACCTATTTGACAGTTTAGTTCAGGCTCAGTTCCAAATTACGGCTCTGAAGTCTTTGGGTAGATATATTGAACAAGTGCATGTAAATTTTTTAAGAAAAATACTCTCGGTCAGAAAAAGTACTTATCTTGAATGCCTATACGACGAATTAGGACGATATCGACGAAAATAATTAGACACTTTAAAATATTCGTATAATATATTATCAATGGAAGAGGCCTTATTGGAGCCGAGCTTTTTAAAAGCATTAACAATTTCTTCATCAGTGATTTGTCGGTCAAGTGACTCAAACGTAAAATGTTCTGAACCAGAATTGTTATCGTAGACATAATCAGCTTATTTTCTATCTATGTCACCTCCCTCACTTGACATGAGTTTACTAAAATAATCCATTCATTCGTCGTTGGATATTGCATCCCCTACATTATTTTGTTTGGGTTGTCGGAATATTTTCCAGAATTCTTTTGGTGACTTTTTTCTAAGATCATTCATTTTTCTACTTCTTGTATAATTAAAAGCATTTTTTGATTTCCTGCATTGGTATTTGTAACCCTTTTTTGCCTTATTTAATATAACCTTATGGTTTTCTGACAGTGTAAAATTAAATTGTTCGACAGCATTTTTATGAATATCATATTTCCGTTTACATTCATCATCATACCATTCATTTTGAAATTTATCATCAATGACACAGGTCTTTGGTTTACGCGATGATTTTTCAAAGTCTTTACGTCCATAGTTACATAGGAAATCTGTCAAGATAGAAGTAAGGCTGTCTACATTACCATCCGCGTTAATTTTCGAGTTCAAATTATGTATTAAAGTGTGATAATTATTTGATACATCAAACTAAAAAGCCTCACTGAAATTTAAATCCCAATGTCAGGACATGAAACTTTTTAAACATATTTTGCATGTTACAGGGTAAAAAAAATGTGCAGCCTGACTCTAGCAAATTTCAATATTGATATGACCAATAGAAACCCAGATGTCGCGGTGTTTCTATGGTAGCTTATATTCATACTTGAGTCTGACCGCCGTGGTATAGGGTGGGATCTAAAAAAATGTGCTCTTTAGAATAAAATATTGAAATGACATTTACATACATTTTAGGATATAGTTTTCGCTATGTTTTGGCAAATTTTCATACTGATATGACCAATAGGAACCCGGGTGGCACGATGATACTGGTGTAGTAAAATCTCGGGTGGCGCGATGGTACTATAAAGTAGCGTATATTCCTATTTGAGTCTGACCGCCGTAGTATAGGTGGTGATTTTAAAAACAATTTAAATGAATTTAATACATATTATGTTAAAGTTAGTTTCCTTTTTTCTTTTTTATAATAAACCGGTAGGCACGAACACACTAGATCCGGATATGGTATCCGCATAATAACACCGTACCAAGCTTTACAGGTGCGAGATCCGCGAGATCGTGGAAAACAGGAAAAAGGGTAATATGCAATGAAAACAAAATTTTCGAATGAAATTTGCACAAATGTTGTAAAATGTTATTTTAAAGCTACTTGTGAAATTTCATACAAATACGACTTGAAATAACATGGGTGGCGTCTTCAAATCCCGGACGGCGTCAAGTTCCCCACCGATGAGATCTTGAAGTGAATTTTGAAAATGGATTTAAACATCAAAAAAATAAAATATATCAATGAAATTTGCACATATGATGTAAAATGCTATGATAAAGCTACTGGTAATTTTATACTTATACGACCAGTAATAAAGTGGGTGGCGCTATAGAACCCTGGATGGCGCATGGATGGCGCTTTTTAGTAGGACCCTATCTGGTTGATATTTTTTCGTGATGATCCATCTTGAAATGTTCCGTAATTTTTTTTCTTTATTTCGAGAATTTCTCATGTGACAACATTTCTCTATAACTCAACTGATACCATTCAAACTAATTCACTAGTTGATGCCAATATTATGATAAATTTAACACTGTAAATTCCATATGACTCCTAGTTTGTTTTTCTTTTTCTTTAATAAACACGCGGATAAGCTAACCGGAAATAAACAAAGCCACGTGAGGAAAGATTTTGTGCAAATCCCGGGACCAAACATGAACACAGCAAGTGCGGACTTTTTATCGATACCATAATTCACTTTTTACTGAAATTACTGACCGTCCTCTTTAAATGTTTGAAACAGTATGCCTTATTACACAAGAGTTTGTTTTTTTTTCATCCATTGGAAACCTTTTTTATTTATACAATTTTAATATATATATATATATATATATATATATATATATATATATATATATATATTTTCATACGAGCCTATCTAAATATTATTTTTGATCTAAATATATTTACATGTCAGAATTAATGCTGTATTTTGTAAATGTCAAATATAAATATGTGATTCTGACCAACCCTCTGCATACTGAAATGGCAATGCTACAGTCAAATTCAAATTTATATTTAATTAGTTTATTGTAAATTACTAATAGTATTTATAATAAAAGCAGGATAGTCCGGTAGAACAATCATGAATCTCACTCTTATAACTATCAAATGGATGCGAAGATAAAGCAGCATGATTTTTTTTATTATTATTTTTTTTTCTATTTGTTTGTTTTTTGTTTACTTTCTTAAACTTTTCTCCCACATGTACTTTTTGCTTGATGATATATATTATTATACTCAATACCATAATTAATTGAAAACAACCGCCATAACCAATATATTTTGTTACTATATGCTTTGTCCAATGTTATTTACTATGTAAATCTTGGAAATAAACTATTGATTGATTGACATATTTCTTTGCTTCTACCAAAGGTGAACATCATTATCAGGCATTTAAAAGAAGAAATTGGTGTTTTAATTTACCAAGATGTATTTCAAATATCCATTTTATATATGTATAACGCTTCAAAGTATATAGTTCGAAACAATATAATTTTCAAATAGTTTTACTTTTTGTTTCAAAATTCTACAATTATCGCAGCATGGCATAAAAGGTTTTTAGCTTTACTTATATAATGATATATACCATGGCAAGCTCAATTTAGAACTTGTTTTCGGGTGAAAAGAAGATGTTTTAGGGCCACAATATAACGTAACATACCCGTTTAAATCGAACAAAGAATGCTAAAACAAGAATTCGTCTGGATAGATCATAGAAAGGGGATGTCATCAGTCGTGAAAGTTTCGTCTTGTCCACGAAATTATGTTTAATAGCATATTCCCATTCGTTCATCTGACAGCTTCTAAAATGAAACATAATTTATGAATAAATTCGTGTTTGAATTAACGAAATAACCAATGAAGAATGAAGAATACAATGTAAATACACTTTAGCGGGGAAACACAAAAGAATGTAGCCTTATCTTAAAGCAGCTCGATCACAGATGATCGGTAAAAATAAAATAAAAATCGAATCTCCATCGTTAATGTTAATGAAGGCTTTGTCTCCTTACAAATAAACTCAACAATTGTAGGTCAAAAGGGAAAAGCTATTTTCGTAAATGCCCAATTAGGGTAAATCAGTTAAATATAGAATACGGTATCCCCAAAGCAGGTACCTGGGGTACCACGTTACACGTTCCGCAACATTGCGTCTTTACTAGTTCTGGGTAGCGAATTCGTAAATTCAGACAATGAAGAGAAACCATTCGCGAAGAATGAATGTGATCAGTCATTTGACGGCACACGTTAAAAGAAATTCTAAATGTAGGTTTATATTATTCTAAAAATAGCTTCAATACCGTCAGTGACGGTATTTCCTATGGTGAGGAAATCATCCATTTTACTTGCAATCACGGAATGTTACACTGGGCGACTGTAGATAGGTATTGATAGGCGTAATAAACACAGATAGTTAAAAATCAAATTCTTAGTCAATGAACATATTTTAACGAGCTGCCTTAAGCCAATGGTCGGTCCCATAAACAGTTTATGCCATATCATATATAGTAATTTAAGTTCGAAAAGAAAAAGCTTTTTAAAGGCAACGAGTAATTTTGAACGATGGTGTATCGTAAATATTGTATCTATTGAAAGGGTCTAAACGTTGTTGTAAATATAATAATATATATTGTTAAAATCAAACTATTACCTTAGCAATATATGCGCACGGTTAAATGCTTGATTATTGTTGCTTTATTACTATTGTCGTTGTTTTCAAAACTGACAGAATTCAACACTTTTTATGGACACAAGATAATGTAGCGAACCTCTTTGACTCGGTCCAACATTGCTGAAACCAGTAAAAGTATGCATCTGGATAGATTACTGTTGGAGAATGCCATCCCTGGTTAAGTGTTAAAAGGAAGTCCATTTCTCTTGAATAACCACAGTATTGTGATACTGAAAATCAAAACATAACCACTGTAATAGACTACCTGATTTATAACGAACCGTAAACAAAAACAAATCCATGTTCAATTATGACAAGCACGTTCTACATTCATAACTTATCACATACATACATACATACAGACAGACAGACATATCATAGGTATATACAAAATTTTTAGCATGATATAGTAACCGCTTGATAGCTTCACGTTTCTAAGAAAAAATCCTTACCGGTTTCCCGTCCCATGACAATAATTTAGCTTTCACATAAAATCATACATTCAATACTTATTAGTACCATATATAACTGTTAAAGTCAACCGCATGTTCGCTAAGAAATATCACAAATTTAAAACCTTTCTTACTTTATCTGCTGTGACTTGTCTTGTAACGTTCACCGTGTTCTCTGTTTATATGTAGTTTATCCAGCTTGGTGTGTTAACATACACATTATTGATTTTAATACTTAAGGTTTCGTTGTTGTGACACAAGTTTACAACATATCTCGTGAATGTATGTTTTGTTATGATTTTTCCCCAAATTTCCCTGCAATCAAGCTGTAATAGAACTTAACACAATACCCGACAATTATGCTAAAGACTACAGTATGTATGTTAAGCGGTTATGAGCTCCAAAACACGTATTGATTTGTAAACCAATGCATGAATCATATTTGTTAAACTATACATAATACCTGATCATAATGTTGAGTGTATGCATATTTTAAATTAAAGGAAAACGTACCGGTTTTTAGTGTAAGATAACGAAATAATACATATGCTTTGTCAAACCTCGTCAAAGGAAACAAATATATGGTGATCCAATTTCAAATTTCATTTATGTTATCAATATAAAATATTTTTCCTATTAGACCAAAAACCGTAATTGATTTTAATATTTTGAAAGGAAAAAAAGACATACTATAGGTAGGTCTGAATTCCAACCGATCACATTGGTATCTACACAATCGTAAGCAACTTTGAAAACATATTCAGACATCTATAATTAAAGATATTTGACATCTAAAACAGTATATGGTATGGCAGTTATAAATACATCTATAAGTGGTATCAAACAAAGACAATGCAATAGAACTGATCGAGTATATTATGTTATCTTCTATATGAGTTTGCTGTCTTTAAGTTTTGATTGAACAAGGCAAAATGTTTATCTTTTTCTAAAATGTATTTGTTTACTATTTCAAATAAAAACAATTTACTTCGCTTTAATATTAATTACTGTTGTTGTTATTTTTTATGGTTTTGTTGTTGTCGTTGTTTTTTTGTTATTGTTTTCTTTGTCTTTTGAAAATTTCTTCATGAGTTCACTTTAAGTTTATTTATGTAGTATGTATGTATGTTAATAGAATACAAATTTTCATTTTTGGAAAATGGATTCATCAGTAACTAAACAAAACCGCCTAATATAAAAAATTAAATCAAAGTTACGTAATGCTGTAAACATGTATATCTGTACTTACCAAATATTCGTTTATTGATCTTGACCGACAAAAAGCTTTTCAAATGAGTTTATGTGGGAGCATTTTGCATTTCATACCCATCCGTGATCAGATCTAAGCAAACAACCTTTACAAAGTTACTGTATTGCATACACATGCAATTCTGGATCAATACGAAGTCTATTGTGCAGCGTGTCCTTGTAATTTGCCGTCGTATTACACCCGCTACAAGATCAATATCGTATTTAAAACGTACAAGATCACCTAACAACAAGGACATTAACCGCTATGGTAAGGTTACAATCAAGGTCTAGAAAAACAGGAATTGCAACAAGAAGTGTTATATACCAAATTGGTTGCCAAGATTTGTTATTTTGTTGTTGTTTTTGTTGTTTGTGCTGTTTCTGCGAACAATGTTTCAAAAAGGTTATAAATTTGAAATTAAATAAGTAATAAACAGATTGTAAACGTTGCTTTCTTATGCTTAGCATTAATTACCATAGAAACCGCTAAATAGCTCCTAAATGAACTCAGTGACTTAGACAGGTTTTCAATGATTTGATTAAGCAGCAATTAAAGAATATGTAAAAGAAATAAGTAGAAAAATAAAGCAAATCTACTGAAGGATTTTCTTTAAAAATTCAAAAATGTTAGAAAATGAAGCTTTTTTTCTCTCCCTTTTCCAAATGTTTTATTTTCTACAAAAATGAGGATATTCACACTATTCATTCAGAGAAATTGAACTATCATAAATTGATTGTTAGAATGTGTTTTCTAATTGTAGACTTTTTTTTCTTTTTAACGAGATGTTTATTTTAGCTTTTATTTAAAACTGTTACCATGGATATACAATTAGTAGCATAAAAACGAGGACGGTGATCAGAAAAGTATTTTGAAGAAAAAAAGAAGCATAAAATCCTATGTAGTTTATATTTTGATATCTACTGGTATTTAAGATATAGCCTGTTCAGAAATATGTATGAATCTTCTTTGCAACAATTGATGTGTTTGGGCATACTGGATTGAAGGATTGAATATTTGTATGGCAGAAAACGAACAAAATGCTGCCAGAAGAAAGTTTTTTTTTTCAATAATTAAATATATTAAACAAAGTTCATAGATCTATTTATTTTCCTAAATTCTTTCTGTTCTTTATTACTGTTAAGGACAGTATTTTATCAGTCCAGTATTGTTGACAGATTCGTTTAAATTAAAAGAAAAGCTTTTTTTATGGTTTTTAGAAAAAATTATTACGGGTAACAGTTGTATTTGGATGAGAAAAAAGCAAATGAGGGAAACATGATATAAAAAGTATGAAATATAACTGAGTAATTTAATCATGTCAATGATATAAACCATACATAAAACAACATGTGTGTGTGTATGTGTGCGTGCGCGCGCGCGCGTAGTAGGTTTACCATTTCTTTTCTTTTTTCAGGTCCATATAATTAGGGTATCCTTACTATTTTCCTCGTCAATAGGTGTGTGTAGGTCGAGGTCATCCCACTCAACACCGAACATAATTAGGTATAAGTTATATATAATTTTAGCAATATATTATCAGTAATAATATATAGGGTCTGAAAGAAAAAGAACAAAAATATTAAAATAACAAACCGAAAACATGAGGGGGAAAAAACATATTCACCAAATATACATTTCCTATGAATGTGTTGTCATGATTAAGATTTCTTTTTCTTTTGTTTTGGGTTAATGGTCGACCACAAAGATTTCATTTTCATTATTATCTGTTAGAATATATAAATGTAAGTAGTTTGTATGAAATCGGCTATAAAAAGTTGCAAAATTGACCCATGTGAGAAAAGAGTGACTGACTTCTCTCCCTTTGATATGACATCATCACAAGACAAAACTTTGCCAGCACTATACAAATCATATTGAACAGTTCACAATTACTGTAACTTATTTCAAGCTAAATCCAAGATGACAATGTAGATTAAAGGGTGAAAATGTGTATATCAATTAATCGATTTACATTCATATAAAAATTATTAAGATATACCGGTATTCTTCAGACTTAATAAAACTGGTCGCAAAATAACCTGAATACTAATATGGTACGGGCCATAACGAAAAAAAGTCAAATCAGGATGTTTTCTAAAATAATAATCATAATATTGACATAAAGGTCCTGATAATGATAAAAATAATAATAAATAAACGGTAATAAACGTTTTACATACATTCATATCCAAATCCATCTTATTTTCCGTTAAAATCCTGTGTCTGCGTTAGGTTTCCACAGAGAACATGTTTCTAAATGAGTGAATCCCTAACATATCTACTGATAAGAATTAAGTGTTTTGTTTGTTATGATTATATAATTTCCTGTTTTGGGTATATCAGGCGGTAATAAAAGGCTGACCCGGGTTAATTGATCCGGGTGTGTCTGTAGGAGAGGTAGGATTTATGGCCCTCAGTGTGACATATTGATAACTCTCAAGACAATAGCCAATCAACTCAAGATGTGAACTGACGCTTACAGACGGTCGGGTTCTTATCCACGTTGGCACATGCAGAAATTTAATTACAGCGAAGATTAAATGTTTAAACATTGTCAATTTGTTAATAATGATATATATGAAGTAATAATAAACGTGTTTAAGATCGGCCAGTTTCATTCAAGATAATGAAATGTGAATTACAAGTGCAAAAATATAAGATATAGGTAGGTTTTGTTGTTCCCTTATAATTCAAATCATATCAATTTTGTAGTTATTTCTTTGTAGGGTACAGGTAAAATGTAAATGTGCTTTTGAGTATCTGACATGAAAAATAGTTTACTTAAAGACTGACGATAAAAAGCTTATATTTTTCAATGGAATTGTATTGTAGGAAGACAGGAATAAATGCGTGAAGGAGAGGTGTTTTACATACATAAAGAGGTTTAGTTTTCGAAAAAAAAAATTTATGTTCGTTGTTCCCCATAAGAAAATGGGCAAAATAGAAAAGGCTTAAAGAAAGTAAAATTTTCTTTGTGGTTCAATTAAGGTATTTGAGACAAAATTCCTACAACTGACCACTTTTCTCTTTCTGCATTGCTAATTTTTGCAGAATTATACATTTCCGAAGCAAATTTTAAGCTATTCATCATTGAGTAAAAGTTTGGTAATATTTGTTCACATAGGAAAATATATCTTTTAACTTCTAAAAAGAATAATGTATACCTCTCTTTATCTTTACATTTTTTTCATACACTCCATATATGAAATAGGTACTGTTAAAAAGTCCTGTATTTTTTTGTGTTACTGATAATTTATGCTTCAAAAATTTAAGGAGAAACTGTATTCTTGGACAACACAAGAATAAATATAATATGGTTTCTTCTTCTGCTTTACAAAAAGTACATATCTAAAATCTTATTATCTGTTATATTCATTTTGTACAACAAATAATTAGTGCTTATATTAGATGAAGTAAACCTTAAGGCTTGTAATTCGAAATGTTAAACTATAAAAACGTTTTATCTTTTAACACGTTTTTAGTACATAAAGTTTTGAGTATTCCGCTGACCAGTGCTTAGTAGACAGGTCAATTATAATAATGTTTATTTAGTAGTCATGATATGCTTGAGCATTCAGCTGACCAGTGCTTAGGGCCATGTGGCATGACGCCTGTCAGGTTAGGAATGGTCACTGGGTGACAGGCAGGAACATTGTGAAATTGGTATTTTCTGCATGTCAATACCCAGTTGACATATTCTGCTCACAGATGTTTTTATTAACTGCGAGTGAGTGAGTACCCCCATCCCTATATATACTAACACTCCCATCTTCACAATACACAGACTTCCATCTCTCTCTCTCACGAGGACTCTTACAGTCAACTCTTGGTTCTTGGTTTGAACCTTAGTATGTATTAATGCGGTCTGCTAAAATGCGTCTGGTGAGTGTTGATTTACCTTTCTCTTTCAACTTAATAATATATTTTTGTTCAGTATTATTTAAAATCAACAGAAATGTATTTTAAAAATAATAATGATGATAATGAAATGTATTCTGAAATATCCTTTGCATATTTATATTGATCCTGATATTGTGGAGTTTACTCTAAGATACCGTCTTATTTTTTCCAGGTTTCAATATATAATATCCAATAAATATTTGAACTCCGATCAAGAGTTTGTCATATCTGGCATCTCTACCAAAAATGGCTCCCCGACATGGATGGATGATAAATACAGACCATTGAGATCAGCATTAACAGTCCATCGCCGAAGTTGATTTCTGAGGACTTAAATCCAAGACAGGAAGATGGTACCCCAGATTTCTCCCTGGACTTCGTAGTTGGAAACTGACTTCATTCCCACCCATAGCTAAGTGCACTAACTTAATAACACGTGTTCAATGTTTTAGGCCTGTATTTGTGCTAGATTTAACTAAAATCAGCTGTTTGTTTGTTTTTTAATTTCATCACGTGACTGTCAGTGGATTCATCGTTGGATCACCTTAATGGATTTTGTTTTCCGTTTTCATCACGTGACTTTGACGCAGTGAATTCGTCGTTGGATCGCCGCGAAAGGATTCTTTTTATAGCTTTTGTACAAATTTAAATGTGATTTATTGTGACTATTATTTTTTTCATTACAAATAGTGTATATATTGGACCGTTTGGAAATTGTTAACCCGTAAGTACCTAGTCATTTAAATTTTGTCTATATTGATATATTAGTTGCAAAAGTATTGTTTTCGTTTACACAACTGTAGGATATCTTGCTATTTATTTTCTCATTCCCTGATTCCTGATTTAGAATTTAGATCTTGAATATTTTTCTTTCCTTTTGGAAAAGTTTGTTTAAACTTTTGCTTTAAACATTGTTCTTTTTCTCTTATAGATCTAGTAATATTTCAAAATTTTCACAAGCACCTAATTAGTTTGTGTAGCTCATATTTTCTTTGATTTATAGGATTTATACTATTAAATATTTTTAACATAAGTGACAAGTACTTTCGGTATTACGGTTATTTATGCGAGTGTTATGATGTAAATACCTATTGTGTATCTTTTTAAAAAATAAGAAAATAGTCTATATTTCTCGCATATTAGCAATTGTATTTTCTTGTATTTGAAAATGATATGTTAGTTGCCTTTATATAGCTGTAGTTTTGTAATTTTTCTCTCTCACTCTCTTTCTCTCTCTCTCTCTCTCTCTCTCTTATACATATACACATATGACCCTACTAACATGACAAATGAATGAATGAAATTGTGTGTGATTTATGGTATGATTTAAACATTACCCTTACTAAAAGCTAGTGTGTTTTATTGCACTTGAATATATGTCTTCTATATTGTATTGAGCTAGAGTCCTGATTGATTAAGCACAAATGTAGACTGGGGACTGTAGTTGTAGTTTCGTAGCAGTTATTAGTAGCTATTTGTAGTATCGGGTGTAGTTACTTACGCTTTACTGTAGTTTCATATTTTTAAGACATTCTGTAGTTTTTGACATTGCATGTATACATGTATATAGTCTTACTTTTCAGTATTTCCTGTGAAATCGGAAAGTCACAGCAAGTTTTCCCCCTTGGTATACCTTGTGTTGTACCAGTACCTTGTTTCTGGTAAACATTTTTTTTCTCTCTCTTTTGAAGAAAATTATATTTTGAATTTAATATTTCTTTTCAAGATTTTATTTTGCAGATACAGCTTTGGTGGAACAGATTAATTACTTAATCTGTAGATTATTAAATTTTTCAGATACATGTATACTTTGGTTAAACATACAAGTGTAATTTTTATATTGTCTTTGTTTTCAGTAGCTAGATATACACTCACTGTAATCATGTTAAGTGAGCAGGAGGATGTACCAGAGAAAGCTGCCATGATGCCTTCTGAGGAGGACATGTTAAAGATCCTTTCCTCCAAATATACATTCACACCCTTGACCCCCCCCCCCCCCAAAAAAAAAACCCTCCAGGCGAATGGAAAATCAAGGATGTCGCTGGTCATTCCGGAGGTGAGAAAAAATCTTCTATAGCACCCAATTCTCTATCTTTTCCATCTGATAAGGCTCCCTTGCAATTCACATACCCTTCTGTACCCACACCGTCCGGTCTTGTGTCCAAACCCCCCAAAGTTCTACCATTTTCCGGAGATGAACCGATTCCAAAAGGTGAGATCAGTTATTATGAGTGGCGACATGAGGTGAGATGTCTGCGAAAAGACCCTTTCTTATCTGATGCTCAGATCTTACAGTCATTAAGATCCTCTCTCCGTGGTACGGCAAGGCGTCTTGTTGTTTCTCTTGGTGACTCAGCTTCTGTTGATTCTATATTTAGAAAATTAGATGTTAACTATAGTGAGCCTGCAAGGCAGGGTGTCACCATGAGAGAATTGTTCAATGCAGTACAGCGCCCAGAGGAATCAGTTACACCATCTGGGTGTAGGCTAGAAACCATTTTGGAGCTTGCATTTGAAGATGGTCATATCCCTTCAGCAGGAAAACATGAATTGTAATGTGAGCGTTTATGGTCAGGGTTGCGTTCTGAATCTCTCAAGACGAACACACGTCATAAATTAGATTCAATAAATGACTATGATCAATTTCTTAGAGACGTGCGTCAGGTTGAACGGGAACTCAAGCTGAACCAACCAGCCAAGATAAAACCACATTCCAGTCAGCAGTCCGTTCCAGATTTCTAGCGACAGTTAAATGACCTTGAACAGCGGATGAATACACGCATTAGCGGCATCCAATCAGGTATTGACAAAAAATCAATGCTATCCTTCAGCGCTTTGATTCTCTGTCTATTCTGTCTGTTCCCTAAAACTCTTTACCTCAAACTGATAGAAGCTCTCCTACCCAGTACAGCCACCCACCGCCCATGCCCAATAGACGAAGACAGTCACAGGCTCAAACACAACCACAGCAGTATTCAAATGGTTATAGGCGTCAAACACAACAAACACAACAGGGTCAACAGGGCAATAGACGTCAGCGTTATGACAACCAACATCACACAAGACGTTACCAGCATGACAACAGTCACCCAAACTTTTAACCGCCTCTGCCACTGGCCGCCCGGGGGTGGTTAATCCCAATCAAGGCCATCCTGATAAAAATGACTTTAGAAATCGTATTGTAGGAAGTTCCAACCTCACTTCAGTCATCTTTCATCAAGAAATACTGTAGGACTCATAGACACAGGTTCCATGGTCTCTACTGTAGCATATTCATTTTATAAATCACTTCCTAATAAACCTCCATTACTTAGTCTTTCAGACTTTGGTATTGAGTTGAACGTCTCTGTAGCAAATGGTAATCCTTTGGACATTTCGGTTATATCTAAGTGTCTGTGGTTATCCCTGATTTCAATCTCGAATTGCCAGTCCCAGTGCTTGTTGTTCCAGACACTGAAAATAGTGTTACATGTCCTATCATATTGGGAACCAACATCATTCGATGTTGTAAGTCAGTCACTAACCCAGATGGTTCAAATTCTTTGTCTGATGCATGGCAAATGGCATTTACAACTCTTGTTTGTGACCCCGTTACAGTCAAATCATCCAACAAACACACAGTTGAAGTTGGTCTATATGAGTCGGTTACTTTACATGGAATTGCCCGTGGTCTCGATCACACTGTCCAGAAAGTTGTCACCGAATATTCAGGTAACAGTTCCCTCCTTGTCCGTCCACATGTCGTTCAAGTAAATCAGACAGGTAATTGCTCAAAGATTTCAGTCCGTCTGTGCAATATGTCTGCCAAGCCCATTTTCATAAAGCCAAAGACTACCTTGTGTATGATCAATGAGGTCAAGGTCGTTGATGATTTAACCTCTTCTGTCCCTTCCGAATCCGTTTCATTCGGAAGTGTGGAACTCAAAGATCTCGGTGTTAATATTGACACCAAATCTCTTACTCCAGAGCAGGTCTTACGTGTTCAACAGGTCATTGGCAATTATCGCCATGTCTTTTCTACTGGTCCCACTGATATTGGATATTGTAAACTTGATCGACATAAAATTGTTCTTCACGATTGCTCTCCATTCAAGCAACCCTATCGTAAATTAACCCAAGGTATGTACGAGGAGCTACGACAGCATCTCAACGATATGCTCAAATGTGGTGCTATACGTGCAAGTGACAGTCCATTTTCCTCTAATGTAGTATTAGTTAGGAAGAAAGATGGCTCTCTTCGGTTCTGTCTCGATTTCAGAATGCTCAATGCTCGTACTAAGAAAGATGCATACATGTTACCTAGATTTGATGACACGGTAGATCTCTTGATTGGTTCTAAGTTCTTTTCTAAACTTGACCTTAGGTCATGATATTGGAAGATTGAAATGGATGAAGACTCCAAACAATACACAGCATTTTCTGTTGGTAACCTTGGTTTTTATGAGCGTGAACGTATGCCGTTTAGTTTAGTAAACTCAGGTGCTACATTCCAGAGTGTTATGGAGAAATCTTTAAGTGACCTTCTTTTACGAGAATGCCTTGTCTTTATTGATGATATTCTTGTATTTTCTGAAACATTTGATGAACATGTAGTTCGTTTAGAGAATGTCTTGCAACGTCTCTCAATTCATGGTCTCAAGGTCAAAGGCTCAAAGTGTGAGTTTTTCAAGACGTCTGTTTCATATCTTGGCCATATCATTTCAGAACATGGCGTTGCCACTGACCCTGATAAGATCTCTTCCATTACTAATTGGTCTGTTCCTACCAATGTTTCTGAACTTCGCTCATTTCTGGAAACTGCCGGTTTTTACCACCGTTTCATCGAAGATTACTCAAAGATAGCTGAACCTTTGAACAGGTTACTTGATGGTCATGGAGATAAAAAGGTTAAATCTAAGTCCAAAAAGAAACGGAAATCTTCTGCCGTTTGGTCTTGGGGTGTAGAGCAAAGTCTGCTTTTAAGCTCCTACAGGAAAAGCTTGCCTCTCCTCCTATATTAGCTTTCGCTGACTTTTCCAAACCATTTGTGGTCCACACTGATGCTTCTGGCTCAGGGTTGGGAGCTGTTCTTCTCCAAGAGCAAGATGGTGGTCTTGAGCGTGTCATTGCCTATGCAAGTCGCGGTCTCCGGCCAGGTGAACGAAACTACCCCGCTCACAAGCTTGAGTTTCTCACACTCAAGTGGGCAGTGACAGACAAATTTCATGACTATCTGTATGGAAATAAATTTGTAGTCACTACTGACAATAATCCACTTACTTATGTTATGTCCTCGGCAAAGCTTGATGCTACATCGTTGGGTTGCTGCATTGTCAGCTTATGATTTTCACATTATCTACAAATCTGGTAGGCTGAACGGTGACTGCGATGGTTTGAGTCGCAAACCTCAGATCTTCTCTGAAACAATCAAAGCATTGTGTCTTGGCGCTTCCGTTTCAGTCGCTTCTGCTGAGTGCTTCTCAGGTTCTGAAGTCCCCAATATTTCTGAAGAGCTTTCATTTCCCGTCTCCACAGGAAACTCCATCAACCGGGCATTGGAGCAAGCTAAAGACCCTGATTTAGCTAAAACTATTTCTAATTTGCGTTACGGTTTTCGTCCCAGGGGGGAGGAACTGTCTGCAGACACTAAATCCCTTCTGCGCGACATGTCTCGTCTTTCTCTTGAGAACGGAGTTCTCTACCGTACCGCACCAGTCGATGGTGAGCAAGTGAAGCAGCTAGTTATCCCTACTGCTTATCACAATCTCTATTTTCTTGGTGTTCATGACGACGTCGGCCACCCTGGTCATGAAAAGTCCTTGTGGCTTGCACGTCGGCGGTTTTACTGGCCCGGTATGGAAAGTTATTATAAAAGACGTATCTCTACCTGCAGATCATGCATTTGTAGAAAGGGTTACGAAGCCCCTGCAACTGAGTTAGTTCCAATCTATACTTCCAGACCAATGCAATTAGATTGCATCGACTTCCTGAAACTAGAGAAATCCTAAGGTGGATATGAGGATGTCTTGGTCATCACCGATCATTTTACACGATACGCAAAGGCTATACCCTGAAGAAACCAAAAAGCCACAACAACAGCACGAGCACTATACGAAAACTTCATTGTGCACTACTCTTTCCCAGAACAATTATACTCTGACCAGGGCAGAAATTTTGAAAGCCATATAATCAAAGAACTGTGCAAGATTGCAAATGTTAGGAGAACCCGAACGACCCCCTTTCACCCGATGGGTAACCCATCAGCTGAAAGATTTAACCGTACTTTGTTACGAATGCTGGGTACACTTGCAGATGACAATAAGAATAACTGGGCTGAATTTGTGCCATCTCTCGTCCAAGCATACAACGCTACGAAAAACAGTTCTACAGGCTTCTCGCCACACTTTCTTATGTTTGGATGGCACCCCGTCTCTCTGTAGATGCATACTTTGGTACTGCCCCTGGAAATGACTCTAGCATCAACCATACTTCTTATGTTACAAAGCTCCAGGAACGACTGAGATATGCCTATCGAGTAGCCGGAGAAGCAGCCAGTAAGAGGGCAGCACAAAACAAAACACAATATGACAAGAAGGTTCGAGAGAACAAATTATCTGTAGGTGATATAGTCCTGGTTCGGAAGGTCAACCTTCAAGGTCGCCAGAAGCTTGCAGATAAGTGGGAGAAGAACCCGTATGTTGTGACAGAAATTCCTTATGCAGGACATCCTGTATATAAAGTCCAGCTTGAGCCTAGAAAGGGACCGGTAAGAACCTTACACAGGAATTTACTCCTACCCTTTGTTTCTGTCCCAGAACGCGAGGACACACCTCCATCAAAAACAGGTCGAAAACCCAGAACTAGGTCAAACTCTTTTCCTAATCAGGGTTATGATGGCGACTCGAGTTCTTCAGAGTCCAGCTCATCGGGAGTATATGTTATCCCGCAACGGAGACTTGTACATCAGAGCTAAGCTCATGATACTTCTACTCCTATTTCAGCTTCCCGTACCCCTGTTCCTCAGCCCGCTCCTCGTTTCTCTCCCAGACATGTTACACCCCAAATCCCACGTACCCAATCTGTCACGGAGACCCCTATTCCAAATACTGATAGATTTAGGTCAAACAGACATGTGACGCCCCATGTACCTACTCCTAGGCCGAGGCGAGACGTCCGTCCTCCAGACAGATATGGAGAATGGGCAAATTCCCAGATTATTCAAGATAGAATTTTATATGTTTGATTGTTTTATCACGTTTTTAATTATTTACATGAAAGCTGCTTTGATCTAAACTGATCAAATTATAAAATTTGGTGCAGCGTGACATTGATGTTCTTACTTTATGTATGTCTGTTATTTTACCATATGTATTGTCCATATGTATTGTCTTATAATATTTCAGATAGACATGATTTTGGATGTTTTCATGCACAATGTTGCAGAAAGTTTCTGTTGTAATATTATTTTACAACCTTATATATAAAATGTTTGCTTTCTGTTTGTTTGTAGAAACACCAGAGCCAGGAATTGTGTTGATAGATCATATAAGTGATATATCATCTGATGCACAAAATGTGTGATATATTGATATTCAGTATATCATTGTAGTTGTATTAAGATGCTAAACGGAGGAAATTGTCTCATTTATTATAGTTCTTTGTTTTTCTATATATATTCATTTCAGCTTTTTTAATACTTAAAGTATGAATTAGAATTATGCTAAATTACTTGTTGTACTGCAGTAAAATAAGTATAAAATAGTGATGTAGCAAAACAGTACTTAGTTGAATGAAAACCTGTTTTGTTTAGGTTATTTCACGAAGTGTATTTCGTTAGAACATAGTATAATTTCGGAGAAATTAAACTAAGGGGAAGTATGTAGACACGTCAATTATAATAATAGCAATGTTTATATAGATGTTTGAGTATTCCGCTGACCAGTGCTTAGTAGACAAGTCAATTATAATAATGTTTATTTAGTAGTCATGATATGCTTGAGCATTCAGCTGACCAGTGCTTAGTGGCATGACGCCTGTCAGGTTAGGAATGGTCACTGGGTGACAGGCAGGAACATTGTGAAATTGGTATTTTCTGCATGTCAATAACAAGTTGACATAATCTGCTCACAGATGTTTTTATTAACTGCGAGTGAGTGAGTACCCCCATCCCTATATATACTAACACTTCCATCTTCACAATACACAGACTTCCATCTCTCTCTCACGAGGACTCTTACAGTCAACTCTTGGTTCTTGGTTTGAACCTTAGTATGTATTAATGCGGTCTGCTAAAATGCGTCTGGTGAGTGTTGATTTACCTTTCTCTTTCAACTTAATAATATATTTTTGTTCAGTATTATTTAAAATCAATAGAAATGTATTTTAAAAATAATAATGATGATAATGAAATGTATTCTGAAATATCCTTTGCATATTTATATTGATCCTGATATTGTGGAGTTTACTCTAAGATACTGTCTTATATTTTCCAGGTTTCAATATATAATATCCAATAAATATATGAACTCCGATCAAGAGTTTGTCATATCTGGCATCTCTACATATATTTCATAAGACAACAAAGTGATTCTCAATGAATTTCGACTATATTCTGTTTCATTAGCCTGAAAGGGTTTTTTCAAGAAATCCAAGAATTCACCCCTTCCCCAGCTTTCATTTCTAATAAATATTTTATTAATTTAATCATCGTTTATCAGCATGTAGTAAAGTCACAGTTTTAAAACGGACATAGAATTTAGATCAGTGAGTGCATTACAAAAAATAGCAATCATTAAAATGTGGCATACGTGTATCTCTTAAAATTTGTGATATTATAACCCTACCATCCATAAAGCACATTCAAGTCTTAAAGGGATATACAGTAACTTGGTACAACCGTTCAACATAATGAGACGGTGTGCATGCGTATGACCCAGGTATATATCCCAAAGGTCAAGGCCACATCTAGAGTTTGAAAATCAATAGTGGGCACACAAGAGATTGTCCGGGCGCTGTAAACTTTTCATCAAACATTATCTACACACGGATTTCGTTTAAATTAAGTACTCTTTTGCATGTGACTTTCTTGCCTTCTTCCTCTTTTTGCTTTTCACATGCATGGCTCATCATAACATTCACAGACGTTCAATATGAAAGACGATTAGATCATGAGAAAGAGGGAGGTTTTAACTCTAAATAAAAGTTAGTTTTGAAAATACTGGATATAATTCATCAAAATACTCTATTCAGCGCTCGTTGTCCTACTGTGTCCTAATGTGTACAAGCATGCAATTGCAGTACGTACACAACAAGCCTAACTCAATACAGCATATGTCCTCGTGAAATATGCGAACATACATTTTTCTCACGTATTGATTAAGCTTTATCGCACTGGGACTGTAATATTTGCAAAAAACAAATACCGATCTAAAAATATGATATATGCTTTGGAATCCCAATGAGTACGTGTTTTGAAATAATAGATAAGATGCGTCACAACAAAGAGGTCAGTTCAACACACATCAAGGAAACCTGAGTACGACAGAAAAAGCATAAACAGTATGTTTGATATTATCATATTTTGTTTAATCTTTATTCAGGCACAATATTTATTTAGGCACTTGTGGATTGGATAGGATAAAAAGTTAATATAAACTTATATTGTGATATTTATGAAAGGGAGAAAGGCTGATAACTGCCCAACACACATAGGCATGTAGGTCGGAGGTGTGCTTTTCTATGAAATTTTGGATAGTTTTAGGGGTTTCTCACATTTAAATCATTTTCTCATTATTAAAATATTTGAGGAATTTGAGTCAAAGTTTCCTTTGTTGAAGTAATAGATGATATACAAGAAACATGAAGGAATTGAAACTCTGCATGGGTCAAGCGTAAACACTGGGGGTCAGATATTATTATTGGACTGAAATTAACTTTTTGTACTGATATAACCGTGGCGGTGAACGGATTACGTTTTAAAATTAAAATTTTCTGCAACAGCTATATATGTTATATCTAGTATTTAGGGAAGTACTTTGTAAAGTAAAAAGCTATAATTCTTTTTTATAAAAGGCCTATGTTGTTGCATGAAAAATACCGTTTTTTTGTTGTTAGCATAAAATCTACCAAACACTGGAGCATAGGCTCTACGCGTTGACAACTCGTATATGGTCAATAACATTGTTGATAAGGTCATTCGATGAAAACTTCTATTTGATATATTCTGTCTGCAAAACTAGAAATGCCACCGGACTGCATTGATAATCGATTTCAGCTAATTCAAAACTTTTTTTCTGCAGTTATCTTGCGATGTATTGTTATCTTCATCATAAAAGAATATTCTTGTAAAATCGGTGCGTGATAGGTTTATTCTGAGCATTAAGGCCTTGTTAATTGTTTCCAGTGCATCTACAACCAACTCCTATAATGCTATTATTTAGTTGATATGAAAGGAGATTATAAGAACCTAATAATTTGAACTCTGATTGTCCGGCTGTTTTTAAAAATTGCAACCTGTACCATGACAGCTTCATATTTAATAATACTTGAAAATATTCCATTTACGAACTTTGAATTTCTAATGATAAATTAAGTGGAAGAATACGCAGTTCTCCGCCAATTTATCCTGTCAAAAAAAACTTATATGAAACTGATATTTATACTATAAATTTATAATTAACAAGAGGCCACGAAAAGCTTTTAGAAATAATGACACAATTGATACTTTTGAAACATGATCATTAATTTCTCCATAAAAACGACTGGATTGTCAGTCAAAGTAGTAGTAGTAGTCAAGGCCGGGAGGAGTAGTAGTCAATGCCGGGAGGATAGATCACAACGCACTTGATGACCCCACTATATATTCTGTATAAATCCGCCATCTTGAATGAGTGAATTTTCAGTTCGTTATTTATAGCGCAGTCATGTTACATGTTCTAGTCAAGGCCGGGAGGATAGATTACAACGCACTTGATGACCCCACTATATATTCTATATAAATCCGCCATCTTGAATGAGTGAATTTTCAGTTCGTTATTTATAGCGCAGTCATGTTACATACCGCTCTTGTTCTGTTGAGCAGACGACGTAAACGGTACACATTTTCACAGGTAAATGAGTATTATATTGTAAGCAGACGACACTTTCTCGAGGACAGTACACTTCAGTCAAGCGCGGAGGGTATATATATATATATATATATACACGCCACGCTGTATACCTATTTCATTCGAGAATCAGATACAACTGGCGATAAAGTAACGCTCACAGGTAGGTATATTATAATTATTTACCATTCCTGTAGTGGACGATAAATCATCAACAGACGACGTATTCATGATTATACAGATTTTAGTGTATCAGAAACAAAACATTTGTGCATGTATATTTTGAAATGTATCTAGTGTTTATGTGACGCATCTGGTTTAAAGTAAGACTTGTATTTGATTAAATTTATGAAAATTATGAAAAATTAGCCTGCTTTTCATTTACACCGAGAGCGAGTTTCTACGTTTCTCTCTCTTTATTGTAAGGAGTACTGATGTAGATGTCATTCTTATGCAAAGGGATTTATGTTTTGAACAGTAAAAATATCGTGAAATTTTAGAAGCTAAAATGAGCAAAATAAACTAGATTGTTAAATTAGGTATATTAAATACCACAAGAAGCGTGAATATCATTAAAATGGGTGATCTATTTATAGCATATGTTTTTCCAACTAATGTTTAAATGTAACTTATTTTTATTTATAAACGGTGGTTGCGAT
>CM037777.1:110139854-110163143 GCA_021229015.1 Solen grandis | reverse complement strand
AAACCCCAAAAACCCTTTAAAAAATGATCTTGTTCGACATTTTAAAGGCTTTTTACATTGAAACCATTTTCTGAATAGTCTACCCATGTCACATAAACACACAAAAATCAGTTCGAAAATTTAAAAAGCCTTTGTACCAGGACCTACCCCTATAAAAAAAACTACCAGAAAATATAAAGAAAAGAAAAAATCTAAGTTCGAAAAAAACAAGGCCTTTATATGAGACCACCTTCCTGAAATATCTACCCAATGCCACATAAATACAAATATTCAAAGTTCGAAAAATTGGAGCCTTTGAGGGGACCATACCCCTACAAAAACAAGGCCTTTGTATGGAACTATACCCTGGTATATGGGATAATCATGTCAATACAACTCATGCAGATTTACGGTTCTTGACTACTTTGACGGAACAAGGCCTTTATAAAACAGTGCGGGGGTCTGTAAAGGCCGCGGCCTTCACATGAAAAAAAAAAGGCCTTCATAAGCATTCGAGGCCTTCATATAGCAAGTCAACTACGAGGCCTTTACATGAGAAAAAAGGCCTTCACATGGGAGTCAACCAAAA
Organism: Solen grandis; assembly: GCA_021229015.1. NCBI lineage: Eukaryota > Metazoa > Mollusca > Bivalvia > Adapedonta > Solenidae > Solen > Solen grandis. The sequence goes on along the minus strand of CM037777.1, from coordinate 110,162,575 downwards.
GGCCTTTTACATGGGAAAAAAAGGCCTTTGTAGGGAGGCCTTGTATGAATGCCCCGGGCCTAACCCTAACCCTAACCCTAACCTAAACCTAACCCTACCCTAACCCTAACCCTGCCCAACTTACTCTTCGCCCTGTCTCCTCAAATCGCTCATTCTAAGAAAAAATTAGATAGTATTACAATAATAACCTTAAGTACTCGAAACTTTTTCAGTTTCTGAAAACAAAAATCACTTAATTGATTTTTAAAAATCTTAAGGGAAGAAAGTTTTGTGAAAAAATATTTCACATATCTTAACTACAAACTAATCAATTTTTGTCAGCGAAATATCATCGTCCGAATATTTCCCACACTCATTAAGTGACATTCTTTCATATATAAGCTTTATTTTTTACCTTTGCAACATATCATCAGAATCAAAATCAAAGCCAACTTTGTTGGTAGACGTCTCATGCCGATGTGATGGTTACGGACAAAAGGGTTGATGAATGCTTTGTCATGGCGGTTAATGGTCACAGGTAAGGGTAAGGGTAAAGGTAATGGGTTGGCTGGTAGAGGGTTATGGGTCTGGGATTAGATGTAAACTGAGAGAGGGGGAAAGGGTAAAATGGGTTGATGGGTGGGTAAATATAAAAAAAGTTAACGTAAAAATTATCAAAAGTAATGAGTCATAACATCTGAGTTAACTGATAAAAAATTTCACCTCCGTTATCACTTTATAAAAACTTATCACACACACATACCCTAATTAAAGCTTTTTATTAATTTAATCATTCTGATATATACAATCAAAACAAATAAACTATTTTTATCTTAAATATCTAAGCCATACTATTGTCATTTAGTTTTGATTTTGTTTAAAAAAATAAGATAAAAATATACAAATAAAATAATGATAAATTATTGATTCAAATAGCGTTTACATTCAAATTATTTTTCTTCTATTTCTTTTATTACAATTTCAATGTTACATATTCTAATAAATTTATTAAAATACACATATAGTTAACTAATAACTAAAGCATGTTCACCATGCTAAAATCCTCTTACCTCTATAAATTATAGATCCAATATCAATATAAGTACTCCTCGATATGCAAAATCACAAAACAATTAAATACGTCTTTCCCTGACAAACTTCCCACACTAAATGACCAATTTAACCCAATAATCCTGGGGTAAAACATTATGGCGGGAAAATGTGACGTCACACTAATTGACAGGTGGGCGGAGCAATGTTCAGAACTCGATGTTCAGTTTCGTAAAATGGTCTATTCCTAACCCTAACCCCTAACCCTAACCCTAACCCTAAGGTCCAAAAAACACTTTTCAGGGTAGGGTTAGGTCAGGGTTAGGTCAGGGTTAGGTCCCACCGAAGGGGTAAGGGTGAGTAAGGGGTTAGAAGTAAGCTTCAAAAGTAGGGTTAGCTCCTTTGCAAGGAAGGGTTAGGTCAGGGTTAGGTCCTAAAAACACTTTTCAGGGTAGGGTTAGGTCAGGGTTAGGTCTGGGTTAGGTCCCACCGAAGGGGTTAGGGTGAGTAAGGGGTTAGAAGTAAGCTTCAACAGTAGGGTTAGCTCCTTTGCAAGGAAGGGTTAGGTCAGGGTTAGGTCCTAAAAACACTTTTCAGGGTAGGGTTAGGTCAGGGTTAGGTCAGGGTTAGGTCCCACCGAAGGGGTAAGGGTGAGTAAGGGGTTAGAAGTAAGCTTAGCTCGGGGTTAGGATACGTAAGCAATGTTACTATAAATAGATTCCTTTGTTCTCTTTCGCGCCTTTTTTCGATACTAAAAATAGATTCCTTTGTTTCGTTTTGCCCTCATTTTTAAACTATAAGTCTATTTTTGACGTCACAGCAATGCTATATTCAATTGCACTATGCATTATATATCAAAGTTTTCAACGCTTTTATCATTTATCATCATCATCATCATCCTCATCATCATCTTCAACAGCTGAGAAACACTTTGATCATCAATCATCATCAGCATCAACATCATCATCAAAACAAAAATGGCGGTATTCAAATTTCCCGTTTCATTTTATACAATAATGACCGGGGATTTCGTTTTGAAAAATTATTCATTCAATTAGTCAATCATCAATCATCATCATCTGCATCATCATCTTCAACAGCTGCGAAACACTTTGATCATTGATTATCATCAGCATCATCATCATCAAAACAAAAATGGCGGCATTCAAAGCTTTCCTGTTTCATTTTATACAATAATTACTGGTGATTTCGTTTTGAAAAATTATTCATTCAATTAGTCAATCATCAATCATCATCAGCATCATAATTATCATCAGCATCATCAGCATCATCATCATGAATATCACCATTTCTATAATATTTTCTATAAATATTGAAAACAAGAATGAACGATATATATTCCGCCATTTTGTAATTTATTTATCAACTAAAAAATAACGATTGTACATACCATTTTTTGTCCAAATAATTTATTTAATATCCGATATATATATACACAAATCCTATTTCAAATCCACTACAATTGTCCATATATACTTACACTAAACAAAAAGGAATATCCGTAACAACAATTCTGCACAACTGTCTTCTTCAGTGCCCACAATTCAAATGCCGCTCTCTGCACACGGCACAACAAAGTAAGCGGGCAACTAAATTTAAAAACACGTGACTATCAGCCAATCAGATAACAGAAGACCCATCTCCTTTGTCACCTGACTATATCAGCCAATCAGTTATGTCACATGATTATATCAACCAATCAGATAACGATGTCCCATCTAGTGTCCCATCTCCAGTGTCCCATCTCGTCAAAATGCCTATACCCTAACCCTAACCCTAACCCTAACCCTAACCCCTAACCCTAACCCTAACCCTAACCCTAACCCTAACCCTAACCCTAACCCCTAGGTCCTAAAAACACTTTTCAGGGTAGGGTTAGGTCAGGGTTAGGTCAGGGTTAGGTCGGGGTTAGGTCCCACCGAGGGGGTAAGGGTGAGTAAGGGGTGGGTTAGGTCCCACCGAGGGGGTAAGGGTGAGTAAGGGGTTAGAAGTAAGCTTCAACAGTAGGGTTAGCTCCTTTGCAAGGAAGGGTTAGGTCAGGGTTAGGTCCTAAAAACACTTTTCAGGGTAGGGTTAGGTCAGGGTTAGGTCAGGGTTAGGTCAGGGTTAGGTCCCACCGAGGGGGTAAGGGTGAGTAAGGGGTTAGAAGTAAGCTTCAACAGTAGGGTTAGCTCCTTTGCAAGGAAGGGTTAGGTCAGGGTTAGGTCAGGGTTAGGTCCTAAAAACACTTTTCAGGGGTCAGGGTTAGGTCAGGGTTAGGTCCTAAAAACACTTTTCAGGGTAGGGTTAGGTCAGGGTTAGGTCAGGGTTAGGTCGGGGTTAGGTCCCACCGAGGGGGTAAGGGTGAGTAAGGGGTTAGAAGTAAGCTTCACAGAGGGTTAGCTCCTGGTCAGGGTTAGGTCAGGGTTAGGTCTTTCAGGGTAGGGTTAGGTCAGGGTTAGGTCAGGGTTAGGTCAGGGTTAGGTCCCACCGAGGGGGTAAGGGTGAGTAAGGGGTTAGAAGTAAGCTTCAACAGTAGGGTTAGCTCCTTTGCAAGGAAGGGTTAGGTCAGGGTTAGGTCAGGGTTAGGTCCTAAAAACACTTTTCAGGGTAGGGTTAGGTCAGGGTTAGGTCAGGGTTAGGTCAGTGTTAGGTCCCACCGAAGGGGTTAGGGTGAGTAAGGGGTTAGAAGTAAGCTTCAACAGTTTGTGGGTTGGCTCCTTTGCAAAGAAGGGTTAGGTCAACATTACCTCCTTAACACTTTTGGCGGGAAAATATTCAACGACATGGTTGTTTGGCACATCCCATTTTTGAAGGGGTGATGGCTTATTACAATGCTACACGACTTCTGCTTGGTTGCTGCGATCACGCGACACATTAGTACATGCTGAACCGCAGTCTGTTCTGTGATTTCTTTGTGTACAGACGTATATTTTAGACATCACGATGAGTCTGGCAGAGGATGATACTTTTGCTAAGGCGGTGTTAGATCAGACATCAAAGATAGTAGAGCAGGCTGTTCTTTCTATTAGAGCGGATTTTAGACAGGAGAAGAACAAACGTGTACAGCTTGAACACGAGCTAGCGGATGTTAAACAACGCAACGACGAACTTGCGGAAAGAGTTGAAACATTAGAAATGCAGCTCGCTTCTCCGCCCACGTGTAATTGTAATGTGACGGATAAGCTCACAAAAGCCTTCAGTGCGGCCATTACCAGCGTCACCCTAGACGACCTTTCCGGCCAGCCACTGCTGACAGATATGGGGAACATCACTCCATTCACGCCATTGACAGCGTGTACGTTGGACACAACGCAGAATATGCCAGGTGCTATCAGTACCACTCCACGTCCACCATCAAAACTTAAATTGGCACGAAAGAGGAAGTTGACCTCCATCGCTACATCACTTGGGTGAGTACCATACTTTTACATACTGTATTAAAGGCACTTTTCCAGTGGTAACGTGATGAATTACACAGAGGTCCGCGGTTCGAACCACAAAGCTCGGATATTTCACAAATACTTTCTTAATAGGCTCCACCCGCACTAATAAAAAAGTGTACGTTAACTGCTCGCCGTTATATGACTGAAATACTGTTAAAATGCTCTTAAACCCAACAAAACAAACAAACAAACATACTTAATATATACTTAAATATATTTCAGCTTGGCTAACACCCTGGAGGATCTGGAGCCGGATATAAGACATGCCATAACACCGTTCTATAATCCAAACCCTAGGGCCTCTTCCGATTTGTTGAACAACATACAGCGTGCTTTTGTTAAATACTCCACTAAAAGGGCAACAACAACGGGGGAGTCCATTTCGGTTGCACTGGCGCATCAGATTATAAGGGAGGGAGTGCAGCATTCAATTTGGTCCGAAGACTTCCAACCGGGTGACACGGAAAGCTTTGAAAAATACCTCCTTAACAGGTGTAAAAATGAAAAAAGAACAATACAACGCGCAGAATTGTTGGCAAATCAACAGAAAAACTATAGTGAATTTTTGAGTGAACAGGCAGAGGGAGGGGAAGACACTGGGAAACCGGAAGAAGGGAAGAACTGATTCGGATTTAGTTATATGTGATTTATATATGTAAATATCTGTGACTTTGATTCTACTTGATTTAGTTTGTGTTCCAATCGACAATCATTGTATAAGCATTCCTGTGATAGCCATCAAACAGAAAAAGGACTGGGCGTGTAAATAATAAGCAATTCTGTGATATAAATTCAAACCAGTGATTTATTAGTGATTACGTTCAGACATAAATCTATTTAATCATTTTCAATCTTTTCCTCATGACTTTGATTCTACTTGATTCAGTTTGTGTTCTAATTAACAATCATTGTATAAGCATTCCTGTGATAGCCAACATACAGAAAAAAGACTGGGCATGTATATAATAAGCGATTCTGTGATATAAATTCAAACTAGTGATTTCTCAGTGATTACGTCCAGACATAAATCAATTGTTAATCATTTCAAATGTTTTTCCTCCACCTGTCTGACGGGGTCAGCGTCCCGTGGAGGTGAACATTAATTGCAGCGTGGCCTATTGCCTTTGCTACAATTAATGGCCAACGGTCAGACAAATAAAATAAGCCGGAATTTCAGATAATGTAAAAATTGGTCATTTTCGGTGAAGAAATGTGATAAAACGCTTTAGAATATATTATTAAAACACACACGATCTTTTAGAACTATTCTAGTACTATTCATTAAAGGTATTAGCCACTGTTCAGTGCCGCCGGTAAGGTCGTCGGTGCTCATACTTAGGTACCCGGTCGGATCGGAAAAAAATAGGCTAAAATTCATCATTTTCATGAAATAAAATTAATATTTACATCAACTAAGGCTTTATTTTCACTGCATTTATGTATTTCGATTATTCCTACCGAAACAAAAAAAAACCGAATCAATTTTGTCCGTCTGTACGGTCTGTAGACTCGCTATAGGGACCGTATAACGGTCATTTTGACCGTCATTTTCGAAAATTTCATTAACTTCAAATAATTATAAAATGAGTTAGGTATAAGATATTAGGCTAGGGTTTCTTTTATTTTGTAGCCTGAGCAAATGTCTAAATGACGATTGACAAACAAGTTCTTATCCGACGACCGATCCGTAGGGAAAATGTGCTGAAAATGGCCCATTTTCGTAAAATAAAAGATGCAGTAAAGTGAATAAAAATCAGTTATTAAATCACTATTTCTTATTTATTTACAATATAAAACACTTCTTTGCATAAAATATTAATATACTAAAGCGTTCTGGGTGAAACGGAGTGTACGTGATAGTCCGTCTGTGCGTAATTTAGGCTAGAACCTCATCTCCCGTACTTTTCAGTACGGAAAAAGACCGTGTTTTTCATTACCTTCAGATTACTTTAGAAAACGTTTGGAATAAGATATTTAATTCAAATTTCTTTTATTATATACTTTGATTCAATGTCTAAAGGAACATAAAAAACTTTAGTCTATGTTATTGGTAATGGTTATCAATGAAGGGTAGTGTATGGTAATGAGTATTGGGTATGGGTTTCTTTACGGATAATGGTCATCAATGATGGCTAATGTATGGTAATGGTTATTGTTTACGGGTTATGTTATTGGTAATGGTCATCAATGGTGGGTAATGTATGGTATTGGGTATGGGTTAGGGTTATTGGTAATGGTTATCAATGAAGGGTAATGTACGGTAATGGGAATTGGGTATGGGTTATGTTATGGGCAATGGTAATTGGTATGGGTTATGTTATGGGTAATGGTCATCTATGGTGGGTAATTTATGGTATTGGGAATTGGTTACGGGTTATGTTACGGGTAATGGTTATACATTTAAGAGTTATGTAAGTGGTAATGGTTACCTGAACAAACATTTGACGGTTACAATGCAGCTTTATTTTTCTAATCTTAGCATTTCAATCAGTGTGCAGTTAAACTAAGTGATTACAATTTAAAGGGTGGTACAAATAACGAGGCCGTTGACTGATTTTGAGTGGTTCTAGTGTCCGCTCCGTAACCGGGAGGCCGTTGATTCAATTCCGGCTGCGACATACAGATGTCGTGAAAATGGTGCACCCTTGATTGGCGCTCAGCATGTAAGGATGGCTTCAGGACTAGTGGGCCGAATGTCATGATAATGTGACTGAGTGTCTTATTATGCAGCCTGTTTACGCTGTGATATTTCATAGTGGCAGCACTCGATCTATACCAGTTCAAACCGTAATCAGACTGTACTGTGTTTAGTCAATTTTGAGACGATGTCTACTTGATATAGAGATAGTTTTGCCACTCTGCATTCTTCAATATCTCGGTTTTAAATGTGTCAGAATACCTGTTTGAATAAGCCAGCTAGAAAGTGTTTAAATAAACCAATAATTAATACAACTAACACACCTCACATCCATGGGTAGAACGACATGCCTACTTCCATCTGCAAGGCTTTCTCACTTTCACAGGTATAACCCACATACCTAACGAAAGCCGGCTGTAAGGCTTCCTCACTTTCACGGGTAGATCAGTCAACCCTAACTCGATTACAATATCTTCTATCACTTTTTCACACTATTTTTTTCACACAATGAAAACAAAACTTGTAGTTAGTTCATAACCTTTTTTAATTGAGTACAAAAGAAACTGTAAGCAACTGAACAATTCAAAGAACATTGCAGAGGAAATGAAACACAAGATAATCATTTCCATCGACCAATAACCCTACCCTGTTTAAGCAGTGCAGATGACAACATCTCCTTTCGGTTCTTTATAACCTTTTCTAACAGTTATTCAATTTCAAAATAAACATTAAAGACATCAGAGATTAAATGTTCCACAAAAAATAAACATTTCCGTCGACCCTAACCCTAACCATGTATAATTTATGCACAAGACAGCATTTCTTTCTGACAATACTTGGGAGTTATTCAATTTTAAAAGAAACACAAATAAACCTTTCCGTGGACATAAACCCTAACCGTATTGAAGAAAACCTATTTCTGACAATAACAGCGAAATACTCATATATTTTTTACACAATGTTAACATTGATTTTCAAAAATAATTATTTATTTCCTTTAACATAGTGAAATATCCACAAAGTAAACGTTTCCATCGACCCAATGTCCCAAACCCTAATTGTTCTTCAGAAAACACATGTGATATGATTCACAAAATAAACCTTTCCTAGGAAAATTATCAGGAGTTACGGTTTTATCTTCTTATAAAAAGGGATATTCTATAAAGCTTGGCTGAACAATTTGTCTTCTTCTCAACCAATGATAAGTTGGATAATCGTCGTCTATATTGTTCTGTCTAAATTCTTGCACACCGTTCCATTCCATATATGACGATGATACCCATCGAAACAATTTCAGGAACGTTAAAATGCATAATGCTAACGTTCGGAATTGCATCTTCCTATGAATAAAAGAAACAGCTTATAAAATACTATCTGAACATTTAACCACAATTTCAAGTCTTAAGTTTGATAGATCCTAATCAAACCCTAGAGGAAGTATAAACGAGTCACGGGTCACACATTTTCGATTTAATAAACCGATAGCTACTGCAATATAAGTTGTGAGCAACAAAAATTTAACGATATGAACATTTAATCACTATTAACAGTTCGGATAGATTCAGATCATCCCTGCCAATGTTAGAGGAAGTATTCTTATAATACGATCACGGTTTACACATTTTAAAATTATTAAACTAATAGCTACTACAACATAAGTTTCAAGTAAAAATACCACAGGCTTGAACAAACATTATGAACATTTAAACATAGTCCTCAGTTTGATAGAGTCCATGGATTTGGGTTAGGCTTAGGGTTACGGTTAGGGTCATGGTAAGGTTAACATTTTATTTCCATTTGTCTTCATTTCAAGGTCGGTCGGGTAAGCTTCTGATTCTTTGACTCTTCTTCCATTTCCCTGAGAAAACAGACAAAATGCCTCCTTTGGTGTAACTGTTAGAACAATATAAGTGTTGGAATATGAATAGAAATATTCGCAGATTAATTTGTATATAAAATCAACGTGTGATTTCAATATTTTAGGTTTTATGTAATTCAGAATGGAAGAATGTTGTAGAGGTTTATTGATAGTAGATATGGAGGGTTACGGAATCTAAGAATATAAGGTTCAATTGAGTAAGGTTCAGAGTCAGGGATAAGTTAATATAGAACGCAGAAATAGCAAGGTTATATTCAGTAAAGATAGCTTTAGTGGGCAATAGATCTTACTTAGATTGTAAATCCTGGTGTTCTTGGTCTTGTACTTTTGCATCACAACGAGATCCAGCTTTATCGTCATCGCCCTGGATCGTATTACCGTCGGTCGTCAAATCGCTCATTCTGAAAATAACAAAACATGTTACTATCATCTATACACAATTCCTCAACAGAGTTGGGTATATTCGGATCAGTCACTGGTCAATGGTGGGTTGTGTAGGGTAATGACTTGTGGGTAAAGTTTATGTTATATGGTTAGGGTTGTGGGTTATCAATGGTGGGTAATGTACAGTAATGGGTTATGTGTATGGGTTTTGTTTTGGGTAATGGTTACCAATGATGGGTAATGCCTAATAATGGGTATGGGGTATGTTTTGGGTAATGGTTACCAATGATGGGTAATGCCTAGTAATGGGTTATGGGTATGTTTTGGGTAATGGTTAACAATGATGGGTAATGTACAGTAATGGATCATGGGTGTGGGTAATGTTATGGGTAATGGTTATCAACGATTGGTAATGTACAATGTTCAGTAATGGTTATGTTATGGGTAATGGTTTTCAATGATGGGTCATGTACGGGGTATGGGTTATGTTATGGTAATGTAGAGAATTAGTATTAGGTAATGTAGAGAAAATAAAATAAGTTTGATTGAATGGCAATATGCGCAGATAAATATTAACTAAAGACGCGAGTGGTTTCATATTTTTGGTCTTATTTCATTGAAATTTACAGAAGGTTACAGGAGTTCATTGAAAGTAGATAATAAGTGTTTCGGAAACTAAGGTTATAAGGTAAAATAGAAGGTTCCGAGTAAGGGTTAAGGTTATCAAGATTATAGAAATATTAAGGTTATTTATAGTAAAGAGAGCTTAAGTGTTCAACAGATCTTACTTAGATGGTGAACCCTGGCCTTGGACTTGTACTTTTGCGTCACAGCGTGGACCAGACTTAGCGTCATCGCCCTGTCTCCTCAAATCGCTCATTCTGAAGAAAACAATTAGATAGGTTACTATTACAGATATATAACTTAAGTACTCGAAACTGTTTCAGTTGTAGCTGAAAACAAAAATCACTTAATTGATTTTTTATAAGAAATCTTAAGAGGATGAGAAAGTTTTGTGAAAATATTACACATATCTTAACTACAAACTAATCAATTTTTGTCAGCGAAATATCATCGTCCGATATTTCCTCACACTCATTAAGTGACATTCTTTCATATATAAGCTTTATTTTTTACCTTTGCAACATATTCATCAGAATCAAAATCAAAGCCAACTTTGTTGGTAGACGTCTCATGCCGATGTGATGGGTTACGGACAAAGGATTGATGAATGCTTAGTCATGGCGGTTAATGGTCACAGGTAAGGGTTAAGGGTAAAGGTAATGGGTTGGCTGGTAGAGGGGTTATGGGTCTGGGATTAGATGTAAACTGAGAGAGGGGGAAAGGGTAAAATGTTGATGGGTGGGGTAAATATAAGAAAAAGATAACGTAAAAGTTATCAAAGTTAATGAGTCATAACATCTGAGTTAACTGATAAAAATACACCTCCGTTATCACTTTATAAAAACTTATCACACACACATACCCTAATTAAAGCTTTTTATTAATTTAATCATTCTGATATATACAATCAAAAAAAAAACTATTTTTATCTTAAATATCTAAGCCATACTATTTTTTTTAAAGTTTACATTCAAATTATTTTTCTTCTATTTCTTTTATTACAATTTCAATGTTACATATTCTAATAAATTTATTAAAATACACATATAGTTAACTAATAACTAAAGCATGTTCACCATGCTAAAATCCTCTTACCTCTATAAATTATAGATCCAATATCAATATAACCTCGATATGCAAAATCACAAAACAATTAAATACGTCTTTCCCTGACAAACTTCCCACACTAAATGACCAATTTAACCCAATAATCCTGGGGTAAAACATTATGGCGGGAAAATGTGACGTCACACTAATTGACAGGTGGGCGGAGCAATGTTCAGAACTCGATGTTCAGTTTCGTAAAATGGTCTATTCCTAACCCTAACCCCTAACCCTAACCCTAACCCTAAGGTCCAAAAAACACTTTTCAGGGTAGGGTTAGGTCAGGGTTAGGTCTGGGTTAGGTCCCACCGAAGGGGTTAGGGTGAGTAAGGGGTTAGAAGTAAGCTTCAACAGTAGGGTTAGCTCCTTTGCAAGGAAGGGTTAGGTCAGGGTTAGGTCCTAAAAACACTTTTCAGGGTAGGGTTAGGTCAGGGTTAGGTCAGGGTTAGGTCCCACCGAAGGGGTAAGGGTGAGTAAGGGGTTAGAAGTAAGCTTAGCTCGGGGTTAGGATACGTAAGCAATGTTACTATAAATAGATTCCTTTGTTCTCTTTCGCGCCTTTTTTCGATACTAAAAATAGATTCCTTTGTTTCGTTTTGCCCTCATTTTTAAACTATAAGTCTATTTTTGACGTCACAGCAATGCTATATTCAATTGCACTATGCATTATATATCAAAGTTTTCAACGCTTTTATCATTTATCATCATCATCATCATCCTCATCATCATCTTCAACAGCTGAGAAACACTTTGATCATCAATCATCATCAGCATCAACATCATCATCAAAACAAAAATGGCGGTATTCAAAGCTTTCCCGTTTCATTTTATACAATAATGACCGGGGATTTCGTTTTGAAAAATTATTCATTCAATTAGTCAATCATCAATCATCATCATCTGCATCATCATCTTCAACAGCTGCGAAACACTTTGATCATTGATTATCATCAGCATCATCATCATCAAAACAAAAATGGCGGCATTCAAAGCTTTCCTGTTTCATTTTATACAATAATTACTGGTGATTTCGTTTTGAAAAATTATTCATTCAATTAGTCAATCATCAATCATCATCAGCATCATAATTATCATCAGCATCATCAGCATCATCATCATGAATATCACCATTTCTATAATATTTTCTATAAATATTGAAAACAAGAATGAACGATATATATTCCGCCATTTTGTAATTTATTTATCAACTAAAAAATAACGATTGTACATACCATTTTTTGTCCAAATAATTTATTTAATATCCGATATATATATACACAAATCCTATTTCAAATCCACTACAATTGTCCATATATATTACACTAAACAAAAAGGAATATCCGTAACAACAATTCTGCACAACTGTCTTCTTCAGTGCCCACAATTCAAATGCCGCTCTCTGCACACGGCACAACAAAGTAAGCGGGCAACTAAATTTAAAAACACGTGACTATCAGCCAATCAGATAACAGAAGACCCATCTCCTTTGTCTGACTATATCAGCCAATCAGTTATGTCACATGATTATATCAACCAATCAGATAACGATGTCCCATCTAGTGTCCCATCTCCAGTGTCCCATCTCGTCAAAATGCCTATACCCTAACCCTAACCCTAACCCTAACCCTAACCCTAACCCTAACCCTAACCCTAACCCTAACCCTAACCCTAACCCTAACCCTAGGTCCTAAAAACACTTTTCAGGAGGTTAGCAGGTTATCAGGTCAGGTGGTTAGGTCCACGAGGTAAGTGATAGGTATAGTTCAACGTAGGTTAGGTCCCACCAGGAAGGGTAGTAAGGGTTAGAAGTAACCAACGTAGGGTTAGTCCTAAAAACACTTTTCAGGTAGGGTTAGGTCAGGGTTAGGTCAGGGTTAGGTCGGTTAGTCCCACCGAGGGTAAGGGTGATAGGGTTCAGGAGTTAGGTCAGGGTTAGGTCGGGTTAGGTCCAACAGGGTAGGGTTAGGTCTCCTAGGTTAGTCAAGGAAGGGTTAGGTCAGGGTTAGGTCAGGGTTAGGTCCTAAAAACACTTTTCAGGGTAGGGTTAGGTCAGGGTTAGGTCAGGGTTAGGTCGGGGTTAGGTCCCACCGAGGGGGTAAGGGTGAGTAAGGGGTTAGAAGTAAGCTTCAACAGTAGGGTTAGCTCCTTTGCAAGGAAGGGTTAGGTCAGGGTTAGGTCCTAAAAACACTTTTCAGGGTAGGGTTAGGTCAGGGTTAGGTCAGGGTTAGGTCGGGGTTAGGTCCCACCGAGGGGGTAAGGGTGAGTAAGGGGTTAGAAGTAAGCTTCAACAGTAGGGTTAGCTCCTTTGCAAGGAAGGGTTAGGTCAGGGTTAGGTCAGGGTTAGGTCCTAAAAACACTTTTCAGGGTAGGGTTAGGTCAGGGTTAGGTCAGGGTTAGGTCGGGGTTAGGTCCCACCGAGGGGGTAAGGGTGAGTAAGGGGTTAGAAGTAAGCTTCAACAGTAGGGTTAGCTCCTTTGCAAGGAAGGGTTAGGTCAGGGTTAGGTCAGGGTTAGGTCCTAAAAACACTTTTCAGGGTAGGGTTAGGTCAGGGTTAGGTGAGGGGGTAAGGGTGAGTAAGGGGTTAGAAGTAAGCTTCAACAGTAGGGTTAGCTCCTTTGCAAGGAAGGGTTAGGTCAGGGTTAGGAAGGGGAATAAGCTTCAACAAGGGTTAGCTCCTTTGCAAGGAAGGGTTAGGTCAGGGTAGGTTAGGTCCTAAAAACACTTTTCAGGGTAGGGTTAGGTCAGGGTTAGGTCAGGGTTAGGTCGGGGTTAGGTCCACCCAGGGGGTAAGGGTGAGTAAGGGGTTAGAAGTAAGCTTCAACAGTAGGGTTAGCTCCTTTGCAAGGAAGGGTTAGGTCAGGGTTAGGTCAGGGTTAGGTCCTAAAAACACTTTTCAGGGTAGGGTTAGGTCAGGGTTAGGTCAGGGTTAGGTCAGGGTTAGGTCCCACCGAGGGGGTAAGGGTGAGTAAGGGGTTAGAAGTAAGCTTCAACGGGTTAGGTCCTAAAAACACTTTTCAGGGTAGGGTTAGGTCAGGGTTAGGTCAGGGTTAGGTCAGTGTTAGGTCCCACCGAAGGGGTTAGGGTGAGTAAGGGGTTAGAAGTAAGCTTCAACAGTTTGTGGTTGGCTCCTTTGCAAAGAAGGGTTAGGTCAACATTACCTCCTTAACACTTTTGGCGGGAAAATATTCAACGACATGGTTGTTTGGCACATCCCATTTTTGAAGGGGTGATGGCTTATTACAATGCTACACGACTTCTGCTTGGTTGCTGCGATCACGCGACACATTAGTACATGCTGAACCGCAGTCTGTTCTGTGATTTCTTTGTGTACAGACGTATATTTTAGACATCACGATGAGTCTGGCAGAGGATGATACTTTTGCTAAGGCGGTGTTAGATCAGACATCAAAGATAGTAGAGCAGGCTGTTCTTTCTATTAGAGCGGATTTTAGACAGGAGAAGAACAAACGTGTACAGCTTGAACACGAGCTAGCGGATGTTAAACAACGCAACGACGAACTTGCGGAAAGAGTTGAAACATTAGAAATGCAGCTCGCTTCTCCGCCCACGTGTAATTGTAATGTGACGGATAAGCTCACAAAAGCCTTCAGTGCGGCCATTACCAGCGTCACCCTAGACGACCTTTCCGGCCAGCCACTGCTGACAGATATGGGGAACATCACTCCATTCACGCCATTGACAGCGTGTACGTTGGACACAACGCAGAATATGCCAGGTGCTATCAGTACCACTCCACGTCCACCATCAAAACTTAAATTGGCACGAAAGAGGAAGTTGACCTCCATCGCTACATCACTTGGGTGAGTACCATACTTTTACATACTGTATTAAAGGCACTTTTCCAGTGGTAACGTGATGAATTACACAGAGGTCCGCGGTTCGAACCACAAAGCTCGGATATTTCACAAATACTTTCTTAATAGGCTCCACCCGCACTAATAAAAAAGTGTACGTTAACTGCTCGCCGTTATATGACTGAAATACTGTTAAAATGCTCTTAAACCCAACAAAACAAACAAACAAACATACTTAATATATACTTAAATATATTTCAGCTTGGCTAACACCCTGGAGGATCTGGAGCCGGATATAAGACATGCCATAACACCGTTCTATAATCCAAACCCTAGGGCCTCTTCCGATTTGTTGAACAACATACAGCGTGCTTTTGTTAAATACTCCACTAAAAGGGCAACAACAACGGGGAGTCCATTTCGGTTGCACTGGCGCATCAGATTATAAGGGAGGGAGTGCAGCATTCAATTTGGTCCGAAGACTTCCAACCGGGTGACACGGAAAGCTTTGAAAAATACCTCCTTAACAGGTGTAAAAATGAAAAAAGAACAATACAACGCGCAGAATTGTTGGCAAATCAACAGAAAAACTATAGTGAATTTTTGAGTGAACAGGCAGAGGGAGGGGAAGACACTGGGAAACCGGAAGAAGGGAAGAACTGATTCGGATTTAGTTATATGTGATTTATATATGTAAATATCTGTGACTTTGATTCTACTTGATTTAGTTTGTGTTCCAATCGACAATCATTGTATAAGCATTCCTGTGATAGCCATCAAACAGAAAAAGGACTGGGCGTGTAAATAATAAGCAATTCTGTGATATAAATTCAAACCAGTGATTTATTAGTGATTACGTTCAGACATAAATCTATTTAATCATTTTCAATCTTTTCCTCATGACTTTGATTCTACTTGATTCAGTTTGTGTTCTAATTAACAATCATTGTATAAGCATTCCTGTGATAGCCAACATACAGAAAAAAGACTGGGCATGTATATAATAAGCGATTCTGTGATATAAATTCAAACTAGTGATTTCTCAGTGATTACGTCCAGACATAAATCAATTGTTAATCATTTCAAATGTTTTTCCTCCACCTGTCTGACGGGGTCAGCGTCCCGTGGAGGTGAACATTAATTGCAGCGTGGCCTATTGCCTTTGCTACAATTAATGGCCAACGGTCAGACAAATAAAATAAGCCGGAATTTCAGATAATGTAAAAATTGGTCATTTTCGGTGAAGAAATGTGATAAAACGCTTTAGAATATATTATTAAAACACACACGATCTTTTAGAACTATTCTAGTACTATTCATTAAAGGTATTAGCCACTGTTCAGTGCCGCCGGTAAGGTCGTCGGTGCTCATACTTAGGTACCCGGTCGGATCGGAAAAAAATAGGCTAAAATTCATCATTTTCATGAAATAAAATTAATATTTACATCAACTAAGGCTTTATTTTCACTGCATTTATGTATTTCGATTATTCCTACCGAAACAAAAAAAAACCGAATCAATTTTGTCCGTCTGTACGGTCTGTAGACTCGCTATAGGGACCGTATAACGGTCATTTTGACCGTCATTTTTCGAAAATTTCATTAACTTCAAATAATTATAAAATGAGTTAGGTATAAGATATTAGGCTAGGGTTTCTTTTATTTTGTAGCCTGAGCAAATGTCTAAATGACGATTGACAAACAAGTTCTTATCCGACGACCGATCCGTAGGGAAAATGTGCTGAAAATGGCCCATTTTCGTAAAATAAAAGATGCAGTAAAGTGAATAAAAATCAGTTATTAAATCACTATTTCTTATTTATTTACAATATAAAACACTTCTTTGCATAAAATATTAATATACTAAAGCGTTCTGGGTGAAACGGAGTGTACGTGATAGTCCGTCTGTGCGTAATTTAGGCTAGAACCTCATCTCCCGTACTTTTCAGTACGGAAAAAGACCGTGTTTTTCATTACCTTCAGATTACTTTAGAAAACGTTTGGAATAAGATATTTAATTCAAATTTCTTTTATTATATACTTTGATTCAATGTCTAAAGGAACATAAAAACTTTAGTCTATGTTATTGGTAATGGTTATCAATGAAGGGTAGTGTATGGTAATGAGTATTGGGTATGGGTTTCTTTACGGATAATGGTCATCAATGATGGCTAATGTATGGTAATGGTTATTCGGTTATGTTATTGGTAATGGTCATCAATGGTGGGTAATGTTGGGTAGGGTTAGGGTTATTGGTAATGGTTATCAAAAGGGTAATGTACGGTAATGGGAATTGGGTATGGGTTATGTTATGGGCAATGGTAATTGGTATGGGTTAGGGAAGGTCATCTATGGTGGGTTTGGTGTATGGGGGTATGTTAGTAAATTTGACGGTTATGAGTTTATTTTTCTAATCTTAGCATTTCAATCAGTGTGCAGTTAAACTAAGTGATTACAATTTAAAGGGTGGTACAAATAACGAGGCCGTTGACTGATTTTGAGTGGTTCTAGTGTCCGCTCCGTAACCGGGAGGCCGTTGATTCAATTCCGGCTGCGACATACAGATGTCGTGAAAATGGTGCACCCTTGATTGGCGCTCAGCATGTAAGGATGGCTTCAGGACTAGTGGGCCGAATGTCATGATAATGTGACTGAGTGTCTTATTATGCAGCCTGTTTACGCTGTGATATTTCATAGTGGCAGCACTCGATCTATACCAGTTCAAACCGTAATCAGACTGTACTGTGTTTAGTCAATTTTGAGACGATGTCTACTTGATATAGAGATAGTTTTGCCACTCTGCATTCTTCAATATCTCGGTTTTAAATGTGTCAGAATACCTGTTTGAATAAGCCAGCTAGAAAGTGTTTAAATAAACCAATAATTAATACAACTAACACACCTCACATCCATGGGTAGAACGACATGCCTACTTCCATCTGCAAGGCTTTCTCACTTTCACAGGTATAACCCACATACCTAACGAAAGCCGGCTGTAAGGCTTCCTCACTTTCACGGGTAGATCAGTCAACCCTAACTCGATTACAATATCTTCTATCACTTTTTCACACTATTTTTTTCACACAATGAAAACAAAACTTGTAGTTAGTTCATAACCTTTTTTAATTGAGTACAAAAGAAACTGTAAGCAACTGAACAATTCAAAGAACATTGCAGAGGAAATGAAACACAAGATAATCATTTCCATCGACCAATAACCCTACCCTGTTTAAGCAGTGCAGATGACAACATCTCCTTTCGGTTCTTTATAACCTTTTCTAACAGTTATTCAATTTCAAAATAAACATTAAAGACATCAGAGATTAAAAAACCCTAACCCTAACCATGTATAATTTACAAGACAGCATTTCTTTCTGACAATACTTGGGAGTTATTCAATTTTAAAAGAAACACAAATAAACCTTTCCGTGGACATAAACCCTAACCGTATTGAAGAAAACCTATTTCTGACAATAACAGCGAAATACTCATATATTTTTTACACAATGTTAACATTGATTTTCAAAAATAATTATTTATTTCCTTTAACATAGTGAAATATCCACAAAGTAAACGTTTCCATCGACCCAATGTCCCAAACCCTAATTGTTCTTCAGAAAACACATGTGATATGATTCACAAAATAAACCTTTCCTAGGAAAATTATCAGGAGTTACGGTTTTATCTTCTTATAAAAAGGGATATTCTATAAAGCTTGGCTGAACAATTTGTCTTCTTCTCAACCAATGATAAGTTGGATAATCGTCGTCTATATTGTTCTGTCTAAATTCTTGCACACCGTTCCATTCCATATATGACGATGATACCCATCGAAACAATTTCAGGAACGTTAAAATGCATAATGCTAACGTTCGGAATTGCATCTTCCTATGAATAAAAGAAACAGCTTATAAAATACTATCTGAACATTTAACCACAATTTCAAGTCTTAAGTTTGATAGATCCTAATCAAACCCTAGAGGAAGTATAAACGAGTCACGGGTCACACATTTTCGATTTAATAAACCGATAGCTACTGCAATATAAGTTGTGAGCAACAAAAATTAAACGATATGAACATTTAATCACTATTAACAGTTCGGATAGATTCAGATCATCCCTGCCAATGTTACAGGAAGTATTCTTATAATACGATCACGGTTTACACATTTTAAAATTATTAAACTAATAGCTACTACAACATAAGTTTCAAGTAAAAATACCACAGGCTTGAACAAACATTATGAACATTTAAACATAGTCCTCAGTTTGATAGAGTCCATGGATTTGGGTTAGGCTTAGGGTTACGGTTAGGGTCATGGTAAGGTTAAAATTTTATTTCCATTTGTCTTCATTTCAAGGTCGGTCGGGTAAGCTTCTGATTCTTTGACTCTTCTTCCATTTCCCTGAGAAAACAAGACAAAATGCCTCCTTTGGTGTAACTGTTAGAACAATATAAGTGTTGGAATATGAATAGAAATATTCGCAGATTTATTTGTATATAAAATCAACGTGTGATTTCAATATTTTAGGTTTTATGTAATTCAGAATGGAAGAATGTTGTAGAGGTTTATTGATAGTGGATATGGAGGGTTACGGAATCTAAGAATATAAGGTTCAATTGAGTAAGGTTCAGAGTCAGGGATAAGTTAATATAGAACGCAGAAATAGCAAGGTTATATTCAGTAAAGATAGCTTTAGTGGGCAATAGATCTTACTTAGATTGTAAATCCTGGTGTTCTTGGTCTTGTACTTTTGCATCACAACGAGATCCAGCTTTATCGTCATCGCCCTGGATCGTATTACCGTCGGTCGTCAAATCGCTCATTCTGAAAATAACAAAACATGTTACTATCATCTATACACAATTCCTCAACAGAGTTGGGTATATTCGGATCAGTCACTGGTCAATGGTGGGTTGTGTAGGGTAATGACTTGTGGGTAAAGTTTATGTTATATGGTTAGGGTTGTGGGTTATCAAGTGGGTAATGTAAGGTTGTTGGGTTTTTGGGTATGGTTACAAGATGGGTAATGCCTTAATGGGTAGGGGTATGTTTTGGGTAGGTTACCAATGATGGGTAATGCCTAGTAATGGGTTATGGGTATGTTTTGGGTAATGGTTAACAATGATGGGTAATGTACAGTAATGAATTATGTGTAAGGGTAAATGTTATGGGTAATGGTTATCAACGATTGGTAATGTACAATGTTCAGTAATGGTTATGTTATGGGTAATGGTTTTCAATGATGGGTCATGTACGGGGTATGGGTTATGTTATGGTAATGTAGAGAATTAGTATTAGGTAATGTAGAGAAAATAAAATAAGTTTGATTGAATGGCAATATGCGCAGATAAATATTAACTAAAGACGCGAGTGGTTTCATATTTTTGGTCTTATTTCATTGAAATTTACAGAAGGTTACAGGAGTTCATTGAAAGTAGATAATAAGTGTTTCGGAAACTAAGGTTATAAAGGTAAAATAGAAGGTTCCGAGTAAGGGTTAAGGTTATCAAGATTATAGAAATATTAAGGTTATTTATAGTAAAGAGAGCTTAAGTGTTCAACAGATCTTACTTAGATGGTGAACCCTGGCCTTGGACTTGTACTTTTGCGTCACAGCGTGGACCAGACTTAGCGTCATCGCCCTGTCTCCTCAAATCGCTCATTCTGAAGAAAACAATTAGATAGGTTACTATTACAGATATATAACTTAAGTACTCGAAACTGTTTCAGTTGTAGCTGAAAACAAAAATCACTTAATTGATTTTTTATAAGAAATCTTAAGAGGATGAGAAAGTTTTGTGAAAATATTACACATATCTTAACTACAAACTAATCAATTTTTGTCAGCGAAATATCATCGTCCGATATTTCCTCACACTCATTAAGTGACATTCTTTCATATATAAGCTTTATTTTTTACCTTTGCAACATATTCATCAGAATCAAAATCAAAGCCAACTTTGTTGGTAGACGTCTCATGCCGATGTGATGGGTTACGGACAAAGGATTGATGAATGCTTAGTCATGGCGGTTAATGGTCACAGGTAAGGGTTAAGGGTAAAGGTAATGGGTTGGCTGGTAGAGGGGTTATGGGTCTGGGATTAGATGTAAACTGAGAGAGGGGGAAAGGGTAAAATGTTGATGGGTGGGGTAAATATAAGAAAAAGATAACGTAAAAGTTATCAAAGTTAATGAGTCATAACATCTGAGTTAACTGATAAAAATACACCTCCGTTATCACTTTATAAAAACTTATCACACACACATACCCTAATTAAAGCTTTTTATTAATTTAATCATTCTGATATATACAATCAAAACAAATAAACTATTTTTATCTTAAATATCTAAGCCATACTATTGTCATTTAGTTTTGATTTTGTTTAAAAAAATAAGATAAAAATATACAAATAAAATAATGATAAATTATTGATTCAAATAGCGTTTACATTCAAATTATTTTTCTTCTATTTCTTTTATTACAATTTCAATGTTACATATTCTAATAAATTTATTAAAATACACATATAGTTAACTAATAACTAAAGCATGTTCACCATGCTAAAATCCTCTTACCTCTATAAATTATAGATCCAATATCAATATAAGTACTCCTGATATGCAAAATCACAAAACAATTTAACCCAATAATCCTGGGTAAAACATTATGGCGGGAAAATGTGACGTCACACTAATTGACAGGTGGGCGGAGCAATGTTCAGAACTCGATGTTCAGTTTCGTAAAATGGTCTATTCCTAACCCTAACCCCTAACCCTAACCCTAACCCTAAGGTCCAAAAAACACTTTTCAGGGTAGGGTTAGGTCAGGGTTAGGTCAGGGTTAGGTCCCACCGAAGGGGTAAGGGTGAGTAAGGGGTTAGAAGTAAGCTTCAAAAGTAGGGTTAGCTCCTTTGCAAGGAAGGGTTAGGTCAGGGTTAGGTCCTAAAAACACTTTTCAGGGTAGGGTTAGGTCAGGGTTAGGTCTGGGTTAGGTCCCACCGAAGGGGTTAGGGTGAGTAAGGGGTTAGAAGTAAGCTTCAAAAGTAGGGTTAGCTCCTTTGCAAGGAAGGGTTAGGTCAGGGTTAGGTCCTAAAAACACTTTTCAGGGTAGGGTTAGGTCAGGGTTAGGTCAGGGTTAGGTCCCACCGAAGGGGTAAGGGTGAGTAAGGGGTTAGAAGTAAGCTTAGCTCGGGGTTAGGATACGTAAGCAATGTTACTATAAATAGATTCCTTTGTTCTCTTTCGCGCCTTTTTTCGATACTAAAAATAGATTCCTTTGTTTCGTTTTGCCCTCATTTTTAAACTATAAGTCTATTTTTGACGTCACAGCAATGCTATATTCAATTGCACTATGCATTATATATCAAAGTTTTCAACGCTTTTATCATTTATCATCATCATCATCATCCTCATCATCATCTTCAACAGCTGAGAAACACTTTGATCATCAATCATCATCAGCATCAACATCATCATCAAAACAAAAATGGCGGTATTCAAAGCTTTCCCGTTTCATTTTATACAATAATGACCGGGGATTTCGTTTTGAAAAATTATTCATTCAATTAGTCAATCATCAATCATCATCATCTGCATCATCATCTTCAACAGCTGCGAAACACTTTGATCATTGATTATCATCAGCATCATCATCATCAAAACAAAAATGGCGGCATTCAAAGCTTTCCTGTTTCATTTTATACAATAATTACTGGTGATTTCGTTTTGAAAAATTATTCATTCAATTAGTCAATCATCAAATCATCAGCATCAATTTCACAGCCAGATATCATCAATT